>WEIU01009852.1:434678-453822 GCA_013389925.1 Aegithalos caudatus | reverse complement strand
TAGAGAACCGGGAAGAACAGTGGGAGAGGCACCGAGGGCGGGTGGGAGGGCGACAAGGGAGCGCTGGCAGAGGAGGCGGTGGGGATCGCTGGAAGGGATCCAGGGGAGTCGGCAGGGAGCATTGAGGGTACCAACACCAAGAGGGCAGCAGGCAGAGGTGGGGACCCATCTGGGGGGCTACAGTGGACATGGGGGTCACCAGTACTGTGGGTGTTGCTAGGAATTTGGGCACAGGGAGATTGGGGTGGCTCTGGTCAGTGGGTGCTGGGGGGCATGGACACGAGGAGACCCGGGGGTTCAAGAGGGACACTGGCACTTCTGGGACATAGGGCACTTCTGCAACCAGGGCAATGGCACCTGCTCTGGCCTGGGTGTCCCAGGAGATCAGACACCAACAGACTCTGGAGGGGCTGGGGATCTCTAGGCAGTGGGGGGTCACTGGGTTGGCTCCAGGGGGGCTGTGACACCCACCCTTGCTACCATGGCAGTCTATGAGATGGGGGGCCTGGCCCCTACCCCACACTCTTGGGGTCCCTGAGCCTACCCATGGCATGGGGGGTCCCCATCTCCTGCCCTCTTGTCTGGGGGACAGCTCTGTGCTCTTGAGTTGTGCCATGGAACTCCGTGGCTCCCAGCTTGTGCCAGGTCACAGGTGAGTGCTGACAGCCCTGGGGGTCCTGAAGTGCCTTTGCCCAGTGGTGCACCCCAGCATCCACCATACCTGAGGCCTCTGGCACCTCATTGTGCTGGTGATGTTCCATGTGCTGGGATGCTCCTGGGGCATGCCACCATTGTGCTTGAGGCTGGCTACCTGTACCAGCACCTGGACCTTGATGTGGTTGTGGGTGGTTGTGAGGGCACTAGAACTCAAAGCTTTTCTGTGCCCTGAGAGCCTGTGGGAGAACTGGGAGTGCACTGTGAGCTGGCCTGCCCTGGCCTGGGGTGGCTGTGTGCTGGTGCCGCGTGCAGGTGCCAGGCATGCAGTTTCCATGCTGGTATGGTTGTCCTTCTCCCTGGACAGTGGCAAATGCAGTTTCCCAGCCACGTGGGCACAGCGCTGCTCTGGGCACCAGCTCCCACACAAAGCTGGGCTTGTGAGCAGCACTGGGAGAGCACACGATTCTGGCACCTAATGGTGCCATATGGCTGGGGGGCATTGTGGCACCAGTGTGGGTGACAAGGGGCTGCAGATGGCATCGTGGTGCAAGGTGTGGGTAAGGTGTGTCTGTCATTGACGTCTCAGTGTGTGGTGAGGAGGCCGTGGGTGCCATGCAGCCGGGCTGTGGGATTGGGACCGTGCAGCATGGCAAAGCCCGGCGTGGGGATGCAGGGTTGGGAGGCTGGGCTCCAACAAGGACTATTGGGAGTCCCTGGTGCTGTGATCTCACCAGGCACCCCTGTTGCCATTGAGTGGGACAGGGCTGTGGGGCCATTGGGCCCTGCTATTGCTGGGGCCCTAAAAATAGCTGCAGGGTCAGGAGGAGGAAAGGGAACTGCAGCGGGATCCCGGCAGCGTCGGCTTCCTTTAACCCTCCCGCCAGTGTGCCCTGGACTCACCGGGCTGGATGTGGCACACCAGGACATCTCACTGTGCCCTAGCCATGACACACTGGGGTGTCTCACCATGGCACACCGGGGGTCACACTTGTGTCCTCAGGGTGGCATATTGGGGCATCACTGGAACTCACAGTGCTGGCATACAGCGGTGGCACCCCAGGCATGCTGACATCACTGGTTGGTGAGCAGTGCCAGTGGGGACAGTCCTGGTGTGGTGTCCCATGGGAGCACAGGGGCTTGCACCTTCCATCCCAGCTCACTGCCAGTTCATGGGGACACCAGTGCCAGGGTGGTGCCAGTGGGCACACGGTATCCCCCTTGCCAGGATGCCCAAGTCCCACTCTTGGTGGAGCAGGGTGGTAGGTGCCCCTCTGTGTGTCACAGAGCAGTGGGGACACGGGCTGCCCGCTGTGCTGGCAGGGCTGTGGCAGGGTGCTGGCCGAGCGTCAGAGCCGACAGGGGAGTCCCGTTGCTCCTGCAGAAAGGCTCTTTGTACTCAAGCCCCACAGTGCTCTCTGCCCCCCCCAGCATTGCTCACCAAAATAGCAGCCGAAAACGGTGCAGGACTGGGCAGCCAGGGGGCCCTGCAGTCCCTCTCTGCAGTGCCACCCCTGTGCTGGGTGTTCCTCCAGCCCCTCCCCAGTTACCTATAGAGAGCCCCTTGATGTCCCCCACAGCTGAGGGTCCCCCTAGAGGTCCTGCTCCTTGCCTCTCCAGTCTGGGGTTCTATGTACTAGTGCTGTGCTGGGGGTTCCTCTTGAAACCCTCTTCACACCTCCACTGGTGTTCCTGCTAGGGAGACCTGAATTGTGTGTTAGAGACCCCTTATGCTACCCTCATTTGGCAGTGTCTCTGTCCCCCCCCCCACCTCCATTCTACCAGCTGGGATTCTCCCATAGACTTCTTTGAGCTGGGAACTCACCCACCCTAGCAGGGTTTCCATTCAGCCCCCCCGCCCAGTGGATTCCCATTCGGCTCCCCCCATCACTTGGAGGGTTCTCCATGGCTCCACCTTCCCAATGACCCCTGGGCAATGGGGCACCTGGGAAGACCCCAACGGTGCTGGGGTAGGTTGTACCTGCAGGGGAGGTAGGGGAAATGGGGTACCTGGCAGTGCAGGGAGCATGGTGGCACATGGGGACCTGGTGCTGTGGGGTGACGGCAAGGTAACCAGAACTGTAGGGTGACACCCTGGGACCTGACAGTAGGATATGGGGGCATGACACCCTGTCCAGGGACACAGCACAGCATGGGGGGATGGATGCTGCCTCATCTCAGTCCTCCAGCCCTGTGTTGGGCTGCCACTGGGGCAGGGGACACAGCAGCTGAGTGGCCCTGGTGTGGTGACAGCAGCCTCAATGCTCATCGTGACCTGTGTGGCCAGAGGCCAGCCGAGGAGTCACCGACTCTGCGGACAGCCCTGGAGTGGGGAGGTCAGTGCTGAGGCTCCCTGTCTCCTGGAGTCCCTGAGATGGGGAGGGGTCCCAGTCCTGCTCCTTGCACCCACTGATGTTGTCACCCCATCTCTTAGCACTGCCCATCACCCCCTGCCCCGGGATCACGTCCCTGGTTCCTGTCAGCTTCCACTGGAAAATAAATTGTTTCCTGGTGTCCTGACTGCCAGCTCCTGCCTGCGCCTGCCAGCTCCCGCCTGTGCTGTGGGCTGGGGACAGTGCCTCTGGCACAGACAGGCAGTGCAGCAGGGGCAGCAGCACTGCCAAGGACAGAGTGGTGTCAATTATGGGGTCAGAGCAAGCAGGGGAGTCATTCTGGGACTCCCAGCACCCATCCTGCAAGCATTTTCCCATGGGTTTTCTGTGGGTTTCCCTGTCAGCTCATTGCATGCCATGAGGAATAGCGGTATTGAAGCTCCTCGCTGCGGGTGCTGGTGAAGTAGGGGTCTGACTGGATGAGTGCTGGGCATCCCTTCGGGGCTGGCAGGGGCCATGCAGGCAGGTGGGGGAACGCCAACCACCCCCCAGCACCCTGATTCCCTCCCTGCTGCCACAGGTTCCAGAAACACGTGCACACCTACCGCATCCTGCCAGACGAGGAGGATTTCCTGGCCGTGCAGGTGGGCAGGGCGGGCATGGGACACCCTCTGGCTCCTGGGCACTGGGGGGTCTCCAGCTCAGCAGCGTTGGCCTTGTGCTGTGGCTTTGCCTGTGGCTCTGGCTGTGCTGGGTGGCTGTGCCGGGCTCAGCCCTGGCCTGATGCCAAGTGCGTGCCCGGCTGTGCCGGATGGCTTGGCTGTGCCCGTCTTGGCCAGCACTGGGTATTTTTAGAGCAACAGAACTCTCTTTGTGCTGGCCAGGTGGGCAGGAAAAGCTGCCTGCCCCTGGCAGGGAGGAGGCCAAGGGATGGCTGCTGGCTGCACCGTCAGCCCACCTACCAGCCCTGAAGGCCCTGTTGCAACTGCAGGCCCTGCTCCCCACCGTGGGGCTGTGGGGTCAGCCCCCCATCCTGCATTGGGGTCCCTGCATGGAGGGGTTCCTGCATGGGAGGATCCCTGCATGGGAGTCTCTGCATGAGGGGGTCCCTGCATGGGGGTCCTTTCATGGGAACATCCCTGCGTGGTGGCAACTCTGCATGAGGAGATCCTTGCATGGTGTTATCCCTGCCTGGGGGTCCCTGCATGGTGGTATCCCTGCCTGGGGAGATTGCTGTTTGGGGACATCCCTGCACGATGGCATCCCTGGATGGGTGGGTTCCCAGCCTGGTGGTGTCTCCAGCTGTGCTGGGTCCGGTGATGCTGGCTGCAGGCGCTGATGCTGCCGGTGTCCCCATGTCCCTGCAGACGTCACAGGGGGTGCAGGTGCGGCGCTTCAAGACGCTCAGCGAGCTGATTGCCCTGTACCTGCAGCCCAACCAGGGGCTGGTCTGCACCCTGCTCTTCCCTGTCGAGAGGGAGAAAGAGAAGGAGACCGTGGAGGACAGGGACTACTCGGGTATGGCAGGGCGACGTGGGCGGGTGAATAGGGTCCTGAGACCCCTGGGGTGGCGGTGACCGGCCCCCTCATTGCCCCATTGCCCCCTCATTGCCCTATTGCAGATGGAGAGGATGAGAAGCCACCATTGCCACCACGCTCTGGCTCCACCAGTTTCTCTGGCTCCTCGGTGGGGCTCAGCCCCACTGGCCTGGGACCATCTGTGTCAGAGGGGCCAGTGGAGAGGTGAGGGTCTGTCGCCTGCCTGTCCCCTGTCCGTCCCCTGCTCCTCCCTGCTGGCTCTCACCCCTTGGGTGCTCTCTCTGCAGTACCAATGGGCTCAGCAGCATCTCCCACGAGTACCTGAAGGGCAGCTACACCCTGGACCTGGAGGCAGTGAAGGGAGGGGCCAACAGTCTGCCCCACCTCAACAAGACCCTTGTCACCTCCTGCAAACGGCTGCACAGGTGAGTGCCGGGCACTGGGACAGAGGCACACATAGAAGGACGTCTGTACCACCCAGTGAGCCTGGCTCCTCTTGCCCCTCCAGTGAGGTGGACAAGGTGCTGGCGGGACTGGAGATCCTCTCCAAGGTGTTTGACCAGCAGAGCTCCCCCATGGTCTCCAAGATCCTGCAGCAGGTAAGGGGAATATGGGGACACAGTAGTGGCACCCCCCCACCATGGACTGCACTCACAGACCCTGCCATGGCACCATCCATGGATGGTGGGAAAGGCTGTGGAGAAACACCCACCATCCTGCCCTGTCCCACCCATCCCAGATTGCCAGTGGGCTCTGCTGCTTGGGGTGGGGGTTGGCTCTGCGGTGGGTCTGGGGTTCACATCGCAGTGCTGGGTGTCCTGCTGGGATTCCAGACAGCAGGGCAGAGTGGAGAGCAGGAGCTGGAGAACCTGGTGCTGAAACTCTCTGTGCTGAAAGATTTCCTGTCCTCCATCGAGAAGAAGGTGAGGCTGGAGACACAGGGGTGGATGGCCTGATGGGGGTGTTGTAAGGGGTCTGCATGAACTGGAGGGACGTGGGGTGAGGGAACTGGTGGGACTGGGGCAGCTGGCGGAGATTGCTGGGCTGGTGGAGCTGAGGGACGGGGGTTGGGCTTCTGGGATTGAGGCACTGGTGGGGCTGGGGTGGGCCAGTGGAGCTGGCACTGGTAGGGCTGAGGGGGCTGGTGGGGCAGTGTGGACTGTAAGGGCTGGTGGGGCTTGGAACATGGTGGGACTGGAGGGGTTGGTGGTGCTGGGGGGGCTGCTGGGCTCTCAGCTGACCCTGTCGGGGCTCTGGCAGGCACTGAAGGCCTTGCAGGAGATGAGCTCGGCTGCCCCCACCACCCCCCCTCAACCCCTCTCCCGCAAGGCCAAGAGCATCCCAGTGCAGACCTTTGAGGTGAGCCCTAACCCCTGCCCTGTCCAGTTTTGGAGTTAGGAGAGGATTTCAGAATCAGCTGAGTACCTCCAATGTGGCACCAAGGGCACAGACCCCTAGGTGTCTCTGGGGGAGGCCAGATGCCAGATTGGGTGCTGGGGTGTCCCCTGTGTCCTCCCTCATCCCAGTGTCCCCTGGCAGGTGAAGCTGGATATCACCCTGGGGGACCTGACCAAGATTGGGAAGTCACAGAAGTACACGCTGAGTGTGGACGTGGAGGGGGGTAAACTAGTGGTGCTGAAGAAGCAGAAAGACTCCCAGGAGGACTGGAACACCTTTACCCATGACAAGAGTGAGTGAGGAGGCATCTGGGGAGCCCCAGCACGCGTGGGACTGCCTCTGCACTGGGGAGCATCCCTGTGAGGCTCAGTGGTGGGCTGGAAGCTGAGGGATTTCCTTGTGCTGGGGGTGTCCCCATGTTGGGGATCCCCCAAAGCATGGGCTGGGGAGGTTCCAGCACCCAGCTGGCACCCAGAACCCTCCCAGCTCTTGCCACTCCTCCCTCTCCAGTCCGGCAGCTGATCAAGTCACAGCGGGTGCAGAACAAACTGGGCATCGTTTTTGAGAAGGAAAAGGATAAAACACAACGGAAAGACTTCGTTTTTGTCAGTGCCCGGGTGGGTAATGCTCAACTGGGGCTGGACAAGGGACACGGAGTCCCTTGCAGGGATGGGGTGGGGCAGGATTTAACCCCTGGACCCTGGTAGGGCTCAGGGACAGGCGTTGGGTACCGGTGCCTGATGGCTGGGTGATGTTTCTGGGGCAGTCCCTGTGCCCAGAAGGTGCCAAGTTTGGCTGGGCCAAAGCAGGGGGGCTGGAGAGGGTTGTGGGGAGCCCCTCTACCCCTCTCTCTGTCCCCTCCTGCAGAAGCGTGAGGCCTTCTGCCAGCTCCTGCAGCTGATGAAGAACAAGCATTCTCACCAGGATGAGCCTGACATGATCTCTGTCTTCATTGGCACCTGGAACATGGGTGAGCGGGGCTGGGGGCAGCCCACAGTGGGGTGCCAGGGCCCTGGGGTCCCCCCTAACTGTGCTGTCCCCCCTGCAGGCAGCGTTCCCCCCCCTAAGAACATCACTTCGTGGATCACCTCCAAGGGGTTGGGCAAGACCCTGGATGAGGTGACCATGGCCATACCGCATGACATCTACGTCTTCGGCACCCAGGAGAATTCTCTGGGAGACAAGGAGTGGGTGGATTTTCTGCGCACTGTCCTCAAGGACTTCACAGAGGTTGAGTACCGCCCGGTAAGAACCAGGGGGACCCCGGGGGCTGTGGGGTGCAGGCACCGGTGGGTGGTGGAGGTGCGCAATGCTTCAGTGTCCTGGGGGTGGCTGTGCTCTGGCTCTGTGACACCAGCTGTTCTGGGGTGCTTTCCTGGTGCTGGGTAGCTGTGGATACTGATTGATGGTGGCGGGATTCCCTGGGGAACAGCCCTTGGTGGGAGAGGCTGAGGTGAAGCAGTAATGAGCATCCCCTGTGGACACTCCAGAGGGGCCCCCATGGCCCCAGGGGGCCCCAGGGTGTTCTGGCAGGGGGCTGAGGGTGCTGGCACCCACAGGTGGCCATGCAGTCCCTGTGGAACATCAAGGTGGTGGTGCTGGTGAAGCCAGAGCACGAGAACCGCATCAGCCACGTCAGCACCTCCAGCGTCAAGACAGGGATCGCCAACACCCTGGGTAGGGGCACAGCGGGCCCACACGGGGTGTGCACTGCACTGGGGGGAGTCCTGGGGTGTCTGCATTGTGGGGGGGTCTGTTGTTGCATGAGGAGGAGTCTCAGCATGTGTGCCTTGCATGGTGAGGAGCCCTGGTACGTGGGCATTGCATGGGGAGGGGTCCCAGCGTGTGTGCTGCACGAGGAGGGGCCTGACGGGTGTGGTGCACGTGGGGGCGTCCCAGAGCACAGGTGTTTCATGGAGAGCTTTGTGTACGGTGCACAGGGAAGGTTCTGGGAATGTTTGCGTTGCATGGGGAGGTCCTGGATGAGTGTGCTTTGCACGAGGGGCACTCTGGTGGGAGTGTGTTTCATGAGGAAGGCTCTCAGCATGTGCCAGGCTGCACAATGCCCATGCCAGCTGGGGAGGTGGGGACGGTCCCCCTTCATCGTGACTCGGGGGTGGCTGGGTGTCAATTCCCAAGGTGGAACTGGATTGCCTGATCCCGTCCCATGTTCCCATTTCCTCACAGGGAACAAGGGTGCTGTGGGTGTCTCCTTCATGTTCAATGGCACCTCCTTTGGCTTTGTCAACTGCCACCTCACCTCTGGCAATGAGAAGACGGCCCGGTGAGCACTCCCACCCTGGGTGGGATGGGACAAGGCTGTTGTCCCTGTCCTCATGCTGTGACATCCTGTCCCTGTGTCCCCTGCTTCAGGAGGAACCAGAACTACCTAGACATCCTGCGCCTGCTCTCGCTGGGGGATAAGCAGCTGAGCTCCTTTGACATCTCTCTTCGCTTCACCCACCTCTTCTGGTTCGGGGACCTCAATTACCGCCTAGACATGGACATCCAGGTCAGGAGAGGGGATGGGTGGGGGTGGGAAGGTGGGTGGGGGTATCAGGGTCCCCCTCCCAGCCCAGTGCCAACCCCTTTGTCCCTGCAGGAGATCCTCAACTACATCAGCCGCAAGGAGCTGGAGCCGCTGCTGAAGGTGGATCAGCTCAATCTGGAGAAGGAGAAGCACAAGGTGTTCCTGCGCTTCGGTGAGGACCAGGGGGCTCCAGGAGGGTCTGGGGCTGCAGGCTCTGCCGTGGGGACTGTACTGACCCACTGCTGTCCCTGCAGGTGAGGAGGAGATCACCTTCCCCCCAACATACCGCTATGAGCGGGGCTCCCGGGACACCTATGTCTGGCACAAGCAGAAGCCCACAGGGGTAGGTGCTGGGGCAGGGGGAGGAGGGGAGTGGAGGATGCCCCAATCTGACTGCCCACCCCTACCAGGTGCGTACCAACGTGCCGTCCTGGTGTGACCGCATCCTCTGGAAGTCCTACCCCGAGACTCACGTCAACTGCAATGCTTACGGTGAGCTGTGTGACCATCCCCAGCACCCTCGTCCTTGTTCTGGGGACAGTCCCCTCCCCTCCATCCTCACTTCTTCCCCATCCCCACCGGCTGCAGGGTGCACGGATGACATTGTCACCAGTGACCACTCGCCTGTCTTCGGCTCCTTCGAAGTTGGAGTGACTTCCCAGTTTGTTTCCAAAAAAGGTGCCTGTGCCCAAGGGGATACCTCACTGTCCCTTTCCCCTCCATGGTCCAACCTCTCCCTCTAAATGGGGAGGTCCTGGGAGATTCCAACACCTTGCTTCTCCATGGAGGGCTCTCCAAGTCCTCAGAGCAGGCATACATCGAGTTTGAGAGCATAGAGGCCATCGTGAAGACTTCCAGTCGCACAAAGTTTTTCATCGAGTTCTATTCTACCTGCCTGGAAGGTGAGGACTGGAATGGTGGCAGGGGCATCCCACGGGGCTTCAGAGGGGTGGCAGGAAGCTCATGGCATCCTGGGAGGCTCAAGGATTGATGCCATGTCCCACTACCACCACAGAGTTCAAGAAGAGCTTCGAGAACGACAGCCAGAGCAGTGACAACATCAACTTCCTCAAGGTGCAGTGGTCATCCCGGCAGCTGCCCACGGTGAGGAGGGCTGGGGGCTGACAGGGTGAGTGCTGAGGGGAGCTGCAGACAGGGGGACCCCCACTCAGTCCCAGCACCCCATTCATTCCCTCGGCCACAGCTGAAGCCCATCCTCTCCGAGATTGAGTACCTGCAGGACCAGCACCTCTTGCTCACCGTCAAATCCCTTGATGGTTACGAGTCCTACGGTGAGTGTCCTCTCCAGCGCCATGCCAACCCCAGGGGGTCCTGAGGTGCAGACCCCCAACCTCCCCTGCTGTCACCTCCAGGGGAGTGTGTCATTGCCCTGAAGTCAATGATTGGCAGCACGGCCCAGCAGTTCCTCACCTACCTGTCCCACCGCGGCGAGGAGACCGGCAACATCCGCGGCTCCATGAAGGTCCGGGTGCCCACGGAGCGCCTGGGCACCCGCGAGAGGCTCTATGGTGAGGGCCCCTCGCCCTGCGGGGGATGGTGGGGACAGGATTCCACCGCTGAGCCCCTGTTCCCCCGCAGAGTGGATCAGTGTCGATAAGGATGAGACGACGGCCAGCAAGGGGAAGGTGCCACTGGGTGCCAGGGCCACCCAGGACAATGCCAAGTATGAGGGACAAGGGGGGAGCACCGGTTCCTGGGGGTGGGGAACCCTCTGGGATTCACCTGAGCACAGCTATGGCTCAGTGTCCCTCTGGGTTGGTGTGTGGGCTGTGACTGGGGACAGGACTGATACCAGTTCTGTGCCACACAGGGCAGGGATGGGACTCAGCCTCCGAATGTGGCTCTGGCTGTGTTTTGGTGGCTGAACCCCGTCCTAGAGGGCAGTGCCCCATCTTGGGGATCTGAGCCCTGACCTGGGCTGCTGAGACCCAGCCCATGGGGTCTAAACCTTATCATGGGTGATCTGAGCCCTGTCCTGGGGGTCTGAACCCCTTGGTGGGGCTCAGACTGCCGTGGGGCACCCAACACCTCCTGTTGCCAGGTCCGTGGGGCGGAAGCCCACCAGCGCTGAGCCCCCCACCGCCATCCTGACGAAGCTCCCGGAGGAGTCGGAGAAGAGCAGCACCACGGCAGCGCCTCGTCCCGCTGCCCCGCACCGCAGCGCTCCCAGGGATGAGGCCACCCCGAGCCGGTGAGGGCCTGTGGGCAGGGCTCGGGAGGGGGGCTGCTCTGGGGGTGCCATGCTCACCCCTGTGCCCGTAGGTCCAAGGTGGAGGCGATGCCGGAGCTGTCAGGGGGTCCCCTGAAGAACAGCTTCAACAACCCAGCGTACTACGTGCTGGAGGGGGTCCCCCACCAGCTGCTGGTGCCGGGGGACCCCGGCAAGCCCCCCAAGGCCAAGGTGCAGCTGGCAGTGCCGGAGCGCTGCCAGTGCCCCTCGGCGTGCTGCGGTGGCGAGAGCGATGAGGAAGAGGACCCGGGCACCCTCAACCTGCCGCCACCGGATTTTCCCCCACCGCCACTGCCGCGGGAGCTGGAGCTCCCCCCAAATGCCTTCTTTGGCACCCCCAAGGAGCTGCCGGGGTCCGCCGGGTGTGAGGACCCCAAATCCCACCCCGCCGCCTTCGGAGAGGCTCCCCTGCCCAAGCTGCACCCCCGGCCACCCCCAGCTGCCAGGGCTGGATTTGGGATGGAGGGGGCTGGTGGGACGCCTGTTAGCGGGGGGCTGCCTGCAGCTGGGGGGCTGCCCGCTCCGGGGGGCCTGCCGGGAGGGCTGCTGGATGACCGCTCCTGCTCGGTGCTGCAGATGGCCAAGACGCTGAGTGAGGTGGACTACGGGGGTGGGAAGGGGAGAGTGGTCCCCCCACCACCACTGCTGGCCAAGGCGGGGTTGCCCCCTCGCTGCCTGCACCCCGACTACGGCCGCCCCCTTGCCTTCCCTCCCCACTCCATCCAGGAGAGCATCCAGGAGGACCTGGCCGAGGAGGTGGGTGACGCAGGGTGGGTGGGGGTCCTCGGCACCTCAGTTGGGGCTCCCTTTGGGGTGCCCCGTGGTGCTGATACTGTTGGGGCGCAGGCGCTGGGCCGTGGTGTGGGTGCCGTGCCCGGTGTGGGTGAGTGGCTGCGGGCGCTGGGGCTGGAGCGGTACGAGGAGGGGCTGGTGCGCAACGGCTGGGATGACCTGGAGTTCCTCAGGTGAGTATCCCCTCAGGATGGCAGGGAGGGACCCCCACCCACTCCCACTGCCAGCCTGGCCAACCCCAGTGGGTCCATGTCTTCTCCAGGGGGTCACAGTGATACCTGGGAGGTCCATAGGGATTGCCGCTCTCGATGGTCCCCACTGTCCCTGGGGGTTCCCTCTGCCCACTGAAGGTCTCTACTTCCCCTGCTGCCCCTGGAGGGTCCCACGGCTCCCAAAGGTTCTGTGCTGCCCTGGAGGTGGGCACTGCTCCCAGGGGTCCCTGCTGACCCTGGGTGTCCCCCCTGCCCCAAGGTGTCCCCAACTGCTCCCACGTGCACTTTGCCTCTCAGGATCCCCAGTGCCCCCTTGAGGGTCACAAAATCCCACAGCAGGGACAGGATGGAGCCTGGGCGAGCACCCAGCAGCCCAAGTGTGGGCTCTGGCACCCCGAAGGAGGGTGCCCCACAGGGGCAGAGAGCCCCATATTTGTGCCTCATTCCCAGTGACATCACAGAGGAGGACCTGGAAGAGGCCGGAGTGCTGGAGCCTGGCCACAAGCGTGTCCTTCTGGAGAGCCTCCAGCTCCGCAAGTAGCTGCCACCGCATACTCAGCATCCTGTCCATCCCATGGCCCAGCATCCCAGATCCTGCGACTGCACGTTCTGCATCCTGTGGCCCGGATCCCAAATCCCGCAGCCCTGCGTCTCAGACCTTGCAGATGTGCATCCTGCGGCCCGGCATCCCACAGATGTGCATCCTGGATCCCACGGCCATGCATCCTGCATCCTGCTGCCACATAGCCCTGTGGCCCTGCATCCTGCAGCTGAGCATCCCAGATCCTGCAGCCATGCATCCCAGATCCCCCAGATCCTGTGGCTGTGTGTCCACAGCCCAGCATCCTGTGGCCACATATCCTGGGTCCCCATGGATGTGCATCCCAGACCTGCAGCCGTGCATACTGCAGCTGGGGATCCTTCATCCCACATCCTGCATCCATTCATCCTACCATCACCAGCAGCAAGTGGGAGCCCCATGACCTCCACAGCCCACCCCCCACCCTGGATGCAGGGTAATGGGTTGGGAAGGGGGAGTGGGGGGACAGGGGGGTGGTGGGTTCTGGTCAGACAATTTCACATGAGGATCCCTACGGGGTGTCCTCACATTTAAGTTATTTTTTATTTATTGGGAGAAGGGATGGGGCAAGAGGTGTTAGGGGGTAACCCTTGGGATCCTGGCTCCCCCCATGACCCCTCATAGCTAGGAGGAGGAGGCTCTGAGCAAAGTCGTGACTCGACCCAAGTGCCTTCATGATGCCTGGGATGGGATGGGATGGGATGGGATGGGATGGGATGGGATGGGATGGGATGGGATGGGATGGGATGGGATGGGATGGGATGGTTCAGCCAGCCCCCATAGACAACACTAGGCACAGGTCAGGGTCCTCATCCCCAACTCTAAGGATCCTGTCCCCACCCTGGGCATCCCTGTCCCCACCCCAGGGCACCTGTCCCCCTGAGGTTCCCTGTCCCCAACATGGATGTCCCCACTCCCATCCTGGAAGATCCCCACCCAGGGGGTGCCTGTTACCATCCCTGGGGGTCCCATCCCCTTGCCCATCCTTGCCCATCCCAACTCCAGAGGATCCTGTCCCCAGCCAGGACATCCTATCTGCGTACCAGGGGTTCTACCTGCCCCACACACCCCCCCCAATCATCCCCATCCCTGCCCTGGATATTCTGTCCCCACCCCGGGGGTTCCTGTCCTCATCCCATGGGTCCCTGTCCCCGTATCCAGGGATTCCATCTCCACCCCAAGTGTCCCTGTCTCCACCACAGGCATCCCTGACACCATTCCTGGGGGTCCCATCCCCACCATGGGGGTCCCTCTCCCTGTCCCTGCCCTAGGGGTGCCTGTCTCCCATCCCTGGGGATCATTTTCCCACCATAGGAGTCCCTGTTCCCACACCTGCAGATCCCATCCCCACCATGGTGGTCCCTGTTCCCACCTTGGGTGTGCTGCCCCCATCCCCAGGGGTCCCACCTCCACCCTGAGGGTCCATCCCACCCAGAGGTTCCGTCCCCAGGGGTCCTAGCTTCCCCGTCCTGGGGATTCTGTCCCCACCTGGGTGGATCCCTGTCCCCACCATGGGGGTCCTCATTCCCCCTCTGGGAGTGCCTGTCCCTGTGCTGGGAGTCCCCTCCCCAGCCTGGGAATCCTGCTACAGCAGAGCCAGATCAGTGCCTTCTCCCAGAGCCCACCCCACACCACCAGTGCCTCTGGGGCATCCCCCACTCCCACCCAGTTTGCCCACGAGGTACTCGCTGGGTCTGTCCCCTCCCGGGAGTTTGTGTTTTCCTTGGGAACAGCGGGCCTGGCAGCCGCGTCCCCTTGTGGGTGCTCCGCCCCAGCCTTGCCAAGTGTCCTTCAGGAGGGTCTTCAGGGTGGGGATCCCCAGGATAGGGGTCCTCCCCCTGTGCCTTCCCCACTGGGATGCCCCCTCCAGACTCCCTGTCCCCAGGGGGGTTGGGGGTGATGCTACCCCCAGACCCCCCAACTCCGGCTGAGATGAAGGATGGGCCAGGTGCCTCTGGCACCCCCCAAGATCCCCCCTCTGTTACTGGGGTGTTTGGTGTGAACTTCCCCCCACTAAACCCCCAGCTCCTGTGTTTGGAGGTGTTTGGTAAATCTGGAATGGTTTTTGTCCTGTTCCTGCAATTGGGTGTGGTGGAGCTCTCAGGGTGGCAAGGTGGGGAAGGGTCTGGAAGGCTCTAGGGAGGAGGGCAAGATGGGGAACCAGGGGGAAGAACTGGGTGCCAGCATGATCTGTGACCCCTCCGAGCTGGCCAAACTGGTCCCAGCAAGGTGGGGACCGGGTTCCTTGTCCCCTTCTTGCCCATCTCAGGTGCCTCAGACCATTCCCCCCACAGCCTGGCATGCTCCTTGCCACCATCCCAGTGCCCCCAAGTCCTTCTTCATCGTCACCCCCCAAAGGGCCCCCAGAGGCCAGGGGGGCTGTGAGGGCAGTGCTGTCCTCACCCCACTGGAGGGGGCTTCCCGTGGGGTGCCCCCTCAGCTTCCTGCAGCTCCTCGGGGTCCTTCATTGGAGAGCACCCAAAACAATCCCTAAGGTGCTGGGGGTCTGTGGCATCACCGGGGGGGTTCTGGTGGGTTTCAGAGGATTCAGGGGTGGGGACTGCAGCCCTCCCACCCCTGCAGCTCTTGGCCGGGGTGGGGCACAGCAAGGGCTGAGGGCCAGCAGCAGCGTCAATAAATTAAGTTTAATTTGGATTAGTGGCATTTGCAAACATGGGTAATAAATTACAGAATGGTTAAAAACAAAAAAAACTAAGGAAAAGTGGGGAACCCACCTCGGGGGGACTGGGAGGGGTACAGGGGGAACGGGGACACGTGGATGGGCTGCCAGCATCCTCACCATGCCATGAAGCCCAGCAGCGCTGGTGCAGTGGGTGGGCACGGGGGGCCCTCCAGCGCCACTCCCCACTTTGGGAACCCTTTGGGAGATGACGGGGCAGTGCGGGGGGGGTCCCAGTGCAGCCCTGCCAGCTCTCGTGCGAGCACCCAACCTGCTGCTGGCAAGGGCTCACGGCTGCTCCGAGGCATCCCGCTGGCTGCTCCAGGGGGTCCATCCCCCTGGCTGCTCCAGGGGGTCCATCCCACAACGGCCCCTGGCCGGGGGGGACGGGACAACCCCGGCAGTTCTGGTGCCCTGTCTCCATTGGCAACGCCCGTGGCAGTGCTGGTGAGCGCTGAACCTCCCAGCCCTGCCATTTACTCCCCGAAGCCTTCGGGGGTGGGGGGTGTGTGTGTCTTCGTCCTGCCGGGGTGCTGCTGGGGGGATTCCATGTCAGCAGGCAGGATCTGGGGGAAATCAGCCCCTCCCCGCACCAAGGCGCATCTCCATGCCGGGTCTCCGGCACCGCCCACCCAGTGGGCCCCAGAGCCCCCCCCATAAAGTGCTTCCTCGCCCCCAGCCCAGGGGCACAGACCATCGAGGGGGGCATCTCCTGGGGCAAGCTGGGCCACCCGCGGAGCTGTGGGGAGCCCCACATCTTCCCCCAACCCCCGAGTGCCCCCAGACCCGAAGACTCTGCCGGGGCACGATGGCTGAGCGTGGGGGGGGTGTCCCCGCCTTGCACCCCCACGGTCCCGCGGCACCCACGGGTGTCGGTGGGAGCTGCCCCCACTCCGGGTCCGTCCCATCAGCGCAGGGTCCGGGAGGTGGCGGGGGGCGGTCCCTGCTCCCTCTCCCCGTTTGCTGAAGCATCGCGGCTGGATCCGTGGTGGGGGCGCTGTGTGGAGAGTGCCGGGGTGGGGGTTGAGGGGGGTTTGGGGGGAAGCCGGATCCGGCGATTCAGCGATCAGAAGAGGTTTGTCTTGATGCCGTTCGGTTTCCGATGGAAGGAGGAGAGGACGCCGGAGAAGGGTCCCGGCACAGCCTCGGCGGGCTGCCAGGCCTTCAGCAGCTCAGCCGTGTTGGGGGCACCGCTGCCGCCCCCCACCCCTGCCCAGAGGGGTGCCTTGAGGGGTTGGGGGGCATGGCCGGGTCCCAGGGGTGCCCCCGCGCCGGGGCTGGGGCTCAGGCTGCCTCCGGGGCTGCCGATGGCGGCAGCAGACAGGGACGCCGTGCTGTCTGGGGTCGGGCTGCAGTTGGATTCCTTGGATTCGTCGTCTTCCGAGGAGGAGCGCGGCTCCGACTTCTTCCCGCTGCTGCCAGTGCCACTGGCACCCTTGGCATTGGCCGCACGCTCCTGCTTGCGGAATTTGGCTCGACGGTTCTGGAACCACACCTGGAGGGGATGGAGGGGATGGGAGCACCCCTTGCCACGGTCCCTGGGGGTTCGGGGAGCCCATGGGTGCGGGGAGCCCTCCCAGGCTCCGGGGTGGGCCTCACTACCCTCCATTCCCTCAGGGAAAATGTCTTCCACGTCAGCAGAGGGATCCATGTATCCACAATAAATGCGGATTTGTGAGGTCGATGCCAGGCACTGGCGGGTGCTCCGGTGTTGGCAGGGGAGGGAAATGGGGAGGGGACATTGTCACACTGCACCTTGCGCCGTCAGAGCCCGCCCCACATCCCCGGGGCCCACATCCCTGGGGCCCACATCCCCCAGCTCCCCATGTGCCAACAGTGGGCTCCACTTCACTCACCATCCCCCTGGGAGGGAGGGGGCCAGGACCCCCACTTCTGTGGGTCCCTACATTCCTATGGGGACAGATGTTCTGACAAAGGGGGTGTCTGCACTCACCGAGGGGGGTCTGAAGCCACAAATGGGGGGGGGTCTTCACTGACACAGGGGGGATCCCACACAGAAGGACCCCACAAAGAGCTGCATTGACACAGGGTGCCTGCACTCACAAAGGAGGATCTGCACCCACACGGGGGATCTGCATCCCCTGGGAGAAATCTGCACGGACACGGGGGACATCTGCTCCCACAAAGGGCCACTCTCTGTCCTTCATGGACTCTCACCAACCTCAAGGCGTCTGGGACTGGACTAAATCACCGATGACAGTGACGGTACTGTGGCAGGAACCAAACCCCGCGTTCTACAGGGAGCCAGGCTGTCCCCACTAACTCCCAGCACAGCAAGGCTGTGACAACAGTGTGTCCCCTGACTGCAGCTGGTGCCAAGGCCAAGTCCCTTCCCGTCGCCCCTCCCAATGCAGGGAGCAGAGCAGCAGCGTCCCATGGTCAGGGTCCCGGCTCCGGTGGGATTGGAGCCTCCCACCCCCATCCCCAGCGCCCTCCTCCCTCCCCGGCGCTGACCTGCACCCGGGCCTCGGTGAGGTCGATCTTGAGGGCCAGCTCCTCGCGGGTGTAGATGTCGGGATAGTGGGTCTCGGCAAAGACCCTCTCCAGCTCCTTCAGCTGGGAGCTGGTGAATGTTGTCCGGATCCGCCGCTGCTTCCGCTTCTCGTTGATTCCCGACGGGTCCGAGAAGAATTTGTAGGGAACTGGGAGGGAAACGGGGAGTCAGTGCGGCCGGGACGGCGGGAGGGCTCTGGGGGACACGGGGGGACACCTGGGCAGGGGGCATCAGGAAGGGATGGACCCGGAAGAAATGGACCGAGAAAGGATGCACCAGGCATGAGACACTAGGCAGGCATGGATCGGGCAGGGATTAATCATGCAGGGATGAACCGAGAAGGGATGAACGGGAAGAGATGGACTGGGCAGGGGACACTGGCCAGGGATCAATGAACCGGGAAAGATGAAGTGGGTAGGGGTGAACCGGGAAGGGAAGGACGGAGCAGGGAAAAGGATTGGGCAAGGATCGCCTGGGAAGAAATAGACGGCGGATACATAAACGAGCAGGGGATGCACTGGGCAGAGGAATCGGCAAAGATGAACCAGGAAGGACGAGTGGGCTGGGGTGAACTGAGAAGGGCAGAGAAGGACGAACTGGGACCGGGCAGGATGAATCAGGGGATGGACCGGGCACGATGAACGGGTAGGATGAACCAGGCAGGACTCGGCGGGCAGGGCGGGAAGGACGAGGGCAGAGCTGGATCGCTGCCCCCGCTGCGCTCCCGGCCCCGTTCGTTGGGACGCGGGGCCTCGGGGCAGGAGCAGGGCTGTGGGGGCAATGCGGTGCCGGTGCGGATGGGGCCGCCGGTACCAACCGGCCGCTCCTTCGTTGTCGGCGCAACCACGGGCAGCGCCTCCGCGGTGGCAACGAATGCGGAGCGCGGAGTGGGCTTCCAGTGGCGAGGACCTTCCCCAGCCCCGTTCGGGGGCTGCCACAGCTCCAGGAATCCCCGGGGATCCGCCGCCGTGCTCGGGAGGGTTCATCCCCACCGGCGGAAGCGAGCGGGGAGACCCGGGACGCGGGGCGGTGGAGACCGAGCCAGGCAGGGCTAGCCTGGGCTTCGGGCACCGGCAGCACCGGGAACCGGCGGGACCCATCACCGACAGTGCCGGGAATAGACAACACCGGGAATCGATGTCGTGGGGAACTGACGGCACCGAGGACCGACAGCAGCCGCTACCGACGGCATCGAGTCTGACAATGCCGAGCACCGGCGGCAACGAGAACGGGCAGCACCGGGCACCAGTGGCAGCGTGCACTCATGGTACCGAGAACGGACAACACCGGGAACTTGCAGGAACGGGCACTGGCGGCCCCGGGAACAGACAGTTCCCGGAACCGGCGGCATCGAGCACTAACGGTGTTGGGCACTGGGGTCACGGGGAACCGATGATATCGGTCGCCAAGGGTACCTGGAACCGATGGTTACGAATCCTGACAGTGCCGGGCACCAGCGGCACCGGGAACTGGCAATAACGGGCACTGTCGGCACCGGGAACCGACGGTATCAGGCACCGACTGAGCATTGACGGTACTGGACAACAACGGTACCGGGAATTGGTGAGATCGGGCACCAGCGCCACCGGGAACCGCCAGTCACGGGCACCATCGGCATCGAGTCCTGACAGTGCAGGGCAGCGGCGGCTCCGGGAACAGA
>WEIU01009852.1:358494-431171 GCA_013389925.1 Aegithalos caudatus | reverse complement strand
CCCCGCCCACCCCAGCTGCGCGGCCGGAGCGGGCAGGTTGCTAAACAAGTTAATTCGATCAGGGCGTGGGGCTGGCGCGGAGCGAGGCCCCACTGTCGGGCTGCTGGAGCTGTGAAAAGTTAATTCAATTAAGTTTTCCCTCTAAACTAATTAGGCAGCAATCTGCCACGCAAGGAGCTGCTGGTGCTACCCAGAGCCGGGGAGAGCCGGGAGGGCGAGGAGGAGGAGGAGGAGGGAGATGCAGGGGGAGAGCAGAGGGAGGGGAACATGGAGGGGATGGGATGGGGTGCAGCTGGGGGGGAGACCAGGGAACTGTCCTGCATCCCCGCGGCTCCCGTGGGATGTGGGTGTGGGTGATCCCTGCGGACTGTGGTGGATGAAGGGAGGTGGGTGCTGGCAGTGGCCCAGCTGTTCCCGGTGCTGCCCAGTGGGGTGGGGGAGGTTGAAGGCTGATGCCCCAAGATGGGCAGCATTGGCAGCAGGGAGGGCTGGGCACAGTGGGGGAGATGGGGACAAGGACCCCCATCCAGGGACCCACACTCCATCCCATTATATGCTGCGAGCTGCCTGTAGCCTTGGAGCTGTGTCCATGTGCCTGGGTGAATTGGGGTCCCTCCAGGGCTGCTCATGGGGGGGCTGATGGGACCCTCTCCAATGGGATCCCTTTATGATAGAACTGCTCCAAAGGGACTGTCCTGTCTGATGGGGGACTCCTTCCAATGGGATTCCTTGAATGGGACCATTCTGGTGGGTGGACCCCCTCTGATGGGACCTCTCCAATGGATCCCATGCTGATGGGACCCCTCTGCAGGATCCCCTCTGATCACACCCCAGATTCCCTCTATCCCCAGTGTGGTTGGGATGATAGCATCCACTCATCATTGCTGTATCTCCCACTCTCCAGCCTTCATTGCCCCATGGAGTACCCTAGGTTATGTGTCAGGGCTCCTGGTGGATCCCACAGCTGCTCCCAATGGTGCTGAAGGCCTCTGTCCACTGCCACATTGTTCCTGGGGTGCTCCAGGGTGTTCTGAGCGCCACCCTTCTGCCCTGATTGGATCAGATGCCAGCATGGGGTTCACATGCTGGGAACTGAATGTGTCTGGCACAGCCAGAGAGGATTCTTCCTCCCGATCCCATGCTCCCAGGCACTCTTCCTGGCAGCAGAAGCCCATTTACCTGTGTTGGCACCAAGAAAACCACCTCAAAAGATAGAGTAGGGCTCATGTGGCCCTGGCTCCTGCCTGTGGGGCTACAATCCATGGGGCTGGCACAGCTTGGCACAGTGGGATGTGGCATGGTAGAGGGCGGGCAGTGAGGAACGGAATGGCATGGCATAGGAAGGTGTGACCTGGCACAGCGTGACATGGCACAATGTGGCACAGTGTGCTGGGACAGCAGGGTGTGAGATGGCCCCTGGGAGGGCAGGGCAGGCAGGGCAGGGCAGGCAGGGCAGGGCAGGGCAGGCAGGGCAGGGCAGGGCAGGGAGGGCAGGCAAGGCAGGCAGGGCAGGGCAGACCGGAGCACACCCGAGGGCACAGCCCAGGGAACAGCCGTGCTCAGACCTGCACACCCACACGTGTTCCTGACACCTTTGTGCCTCCGTGCACACATGCAGACCTCACTGCACACCTGTGGGCACCTGTGGATATGAATCTGACCCAGCAGAGCCTGGTGACACTCCCAAATCCTCTAGGGATGGGATCCTGTTTCAGCCCCTGGCGTTGAGCCAGGAAAAAGCTACTGTGATAGGGATTCAAGGAATCCCCCACTCAACCTCCTTGTGCCCCTGGAAGACAAGAACCAGCACCAGAACCAAATCCTTCTGGGGACATCAGGGAAGGGAGTAACAGTGGGATGGGGATCCTGTCTGTATCCCAAGGGACAGTGACTTGGGGCTCAGCAATCCTGGGAAGGTTCCATTTCCATATGTATTTCATGTTCTACTCTTCCAAACCCACGTCTGGGGTGGCCCCAGTACTGACCATGTCTCCTATTCCACCATGAGCAGCTCCCTGAAGGAGCCCCCATGGGAGGGACACAGCTTCTGTGTCTCCAAATCCAAGCTGTCTCTTGGACAGCTCAGTTTCACCTGAGATATTAAATATTTCCTGGAAGAAGGTCATGAGAAAAAGATTCAGCAAGTGGTTTGCACCAGGACATCGCCTGGCTGGGCTGGGGACATGGAACAGTGGGTCCCAGCTCCCAGGGGTGTTCCCCAGTCTTGGTGACATTCCTGGCTCCTGGTGATGAGCAGGAGACCCAGGGGTGCCCTGGGATGAGGAGAATGGTCTCAACAGCTGCGCCTTCTAGGGACACCAAGGGTTGGATGCACATAGCATGTTTATTGCCATAAAGAAACAGGGACAATACAGAGCAAGTGCCTGGTGACTTTTATACTCACACAGTTCCTATTCCCCACCTTGCCAGCCCGGCTTACCCAGCAAGCCCCCTCCCGTGGGAATGACAGATTCATCCCGGCTCCCGCATGGTCCATAATTTGCTTCCCCCTTCCTTAAAAAACTCCAGCACCCTGTGAAAGCCCATGACCATCCACTGCCCCATCCCTGAATAGCACCAGGGCACCCTGTCACCCACAGCTGCACCCCTAGAGCCCTCCATGCCCATCCCGGGGCAGCTCCTGCCCATATCCGTGTCCGTGTGCCTGTGTCCGTGTCCGGCGGTGTCAGGACTGTGGCTCTGCCCTCTCTGCTCCCTCCAGCTCCTGGGGTATTTCAGTGTCACAGTGAGTGCCCAGCACTGCCTACAAGAAGTAGGTGATGTTTTCGGGGTTCAGCGGTGCCTGGATCTCCAGTTTTCGGGCCTTGCTGTTCTTCTCTACAATCTCCAGCCGCAGGGTCGGCACCTTGGATTTTTCTGTGCTGGAGGAAGAGCCCTCTGTGGTTTTCAGCAGTTGCTTGTCCGAGTCCTCCACGGTGATCCTGAGGGTGCAGCCCCGTGGCAGCAGGTCCTGCTCGTAGGCAGCTGCCAGCTGGTTCACCACACGCCGCTCCACCTGAGGGACAGAGCAGATCCTGACAGGAAAACCCTGTGGAAAGCCTCCCATGGAGATAGCCAGCTCCTCCCCACCCTCGGGTAGTGCAAAATCATGCAACCTTTTCTTCATTCCACTTACTCCCTAGAGTGTGGGTGTGCCACTTCCTCCCCCAGACCTTGGACCTTTCCCCAGAGATGAGGACAGTCAGACCCACACACTTGTGAATCATGGGTTTGGGTTGAAAAGGACTTTTAAAGGTTTCCTAACATTTCATACCCCCTGCCATGGGCAGGGACACCTTCCACTAGACCAGGTTGCTCCAAGCCACATCCAATGTGGCCCTGAACACTTCAAGGATGGGGCTGCCACAGCTTCTCTGAGCAATCTGTGTCAGAGCCTCACCACCCTCATAGGGAAGAACTTCTTCCCAATATCCCATTTAACCCTGCCCTCTTGCAGTTTGAAGCCATTCCCCCTTAATTTGTTATTCCAGGCCCTTGTCTGAAGCCCCTCTCCAGCTGTCTTGGAGCCCTTTTAGGCACTGGAAGTGGCTCTAAAGTCCACAGAGCCTTCTCTTGTTCAGTTTGAACACCCCCAGCTCTCCCAGCCTGTCTCCAGAGCAGAGGGCTACAGCCCTCAGGGCATTTCCACAACATCCCCTGGATTTGCTCCAGTGACTCCATCTCTCCTTTGATGCCTTTCCAGTTCAGGCTCTCCCTGGGCAGTGGTGCTGGAGGTGACAACACAAACTTCAGCCCAGCTTCCCCCTTGCCTTCACCTCATGTTTGATGGAGCGGGCACCATAGTGAAGGTTGTAGCCATCAGCCAGCACGTCCATGACCTCCCTGTCCCACTGCAGCGTGATGTTGTGCCTTGCCTTGGCCTGCCAGGAGGGAGGGGAAGAAAAGGAAGAATAATTATGGATGCCCCCCAGCAAGCCTGGCACCCTTCTCCTTGAGCAGCAAGGGTGCTGCATTGGGGTGCTGAGAAGGGCTGGGCTCGACCAGACCAGTTTTTCCACAACAAAGGGACCCCAAAATCCCATTTAGTCCCCAGACAGCTCAGATGTGCAGAGAATCAATTAGACAAATGACAGCTATGAAGGCAGCCTGGAGCTCATCCCTGCTCCACTCCAAGAGGAACCATCTCTGCTGCTCCCAGAGGTCCCAATGCTCCCCAGCACCCCAAATTCAACAGCTTGTATGATGATGGTAAAGATACACATTGTTGTATATCTCTACACCAGGACAGATGCTCTGGCAGGGATTTCTTCTGGAATTATTCTGAGAAGTCCCTTCTAAAGCCATTGATTTTTTTTACCTTTTTGGCCCAAAAACTGAGCTCCTTGTTGACCAGCTGGATGAGCTCTGAGTGGCAAAAGGGCAGAAAATAGACAATTTCATTGATCCTCCCCAAGAATTCGTCCCGTCGGAAGTGAGCCTGCAGGACAAGGGAGAAGGTCAGCAGGGAGAGGGATGGTGACCCTGATGGGAACAGCAGTGAGAGTGGCATTGCAGGAGGAGGTTCCCAGGGATCACCCCGCCTCCCACAGCTCCCAGCAGCCATCCAACCCCCATGCCATGGAGCTGGACAGCATCCCAAGGTGTTTCAGAAATATCTTAAAGAAACTGAAGGTCACGGGATGTCACTGCAGTCCGGTTTTCCTGACCTTGGGAGAGCAGAGAGCCCCTAAATCACACTGCAGCACTTCCTGTCCTGTGTCCCCTTCCCACCATGCATCGTGGCTCCACTCCAAGAGGAAAGAAACTGGGATTTATTTCTGCTGGGCTCTGACCTCTCCAACATTTTAGTGGAGTTACATCCCTTCTCTCATAGCTGGGAGAGAAACACAGGGAAGGGGTCTGGGACCAAAGCTCAGTACATCTGAAATGAGCCATGAAAACACCATCCATACCTTCAAGATGGGGCGAATAACCTTTTCCTTGAACTGCTTGGAAATTGTGATCTTGTCGGTCATCTGGACATCCTCTGGAAGAGAGGTGGATGGGGGTGTCAGTAGGGACAGTGGCTTCACCTCTGTCTGGATGAGACTGGAGCTGAGGGCAAGGTAGGGCCAGGGGGGTACTGCAGGACAGACCTGGCATCTCCACATGTGCCAGCAGTTTGCTTTGGCAGCGTGGTGTCCCTGCACTTGGCACCGTGCACCCCAGTTCTGGGTCCTGTGGTGCTCCAAGGAATATCCTGTGCTCCTCCAATGGAACATCCTGCACTGATGTGGCTCCCTAGAATGGCCGAAGAGCCCTGGCTCTGCCTCTGTTCCCTGCTCTGTGCCCACAGGAGCTGCTTCCAGAGGTTTTGGGAAGCTGAAGTGCCCAGCAGGGCTCCACAGCAGCTGATGACCTGACACACAGGGCACAGTGGCCCTCTGAGCACTGGAAGAGCCCACGGTGTCTCCAGCAAACACCAAACTCGTGTTCAGGGTGCCTGCAGCACTGCTCGGGCTGCAGTCCACTTCCCTCTGCTGACTGCAGATGGAGCCAGGCTCTGGCTGCTCTCGAGTCCTGGCTCCCAGCCACTCTGGATGCTTGGCTGCAGCATCACCCTTCTTCTTCCCAGTGCTGTCTTCCTCTTTGTCTCCATCATCCCATTTCTTTCCACAGCCTCACCCATTCTGCACTCATTCACCTCCACATGCTGTTCAACACCAGGGTGCTCACAGCGAGAGAGATTCCTGTGCTCTGGATTGGATCCTGGCACACAGGGCAGGGCAGGGGACACAGACCCATGCTGGGTGCTGGTCCCTGTCCCAGCTTTGCAGCCTTGATGAGGATTGCTGCCCCTCACCAGCAGTGGCAGAAGGAGTTCTCAGGCCCCCCTGGATAGGTAGTTTAGGTTGGAAAAGCAAATCTGAGACCCTTAAGTCCAAGCGTTCTCCCAGCACTGCCAAGCCACCACTAAACCAAGTCCCTAATTCCACATCCATACATCTTTTAATACCTCCAGGGATGGGAACTCCACCACTGCCCAGGGCAGCCTGTGCCAGGGCTGGACAACACTTTTGGGAATAAAGATTCCCAATATCCAAACTAAACCTCTCCTGGCATAAATTGAAAGTTTCCTCTTGTCCTGTCACTTGTTACCTGGAAGAAGAGACTGGTGCCCGCTTGGCTGCATCCTTTGTTCAGGCAGCTGTAGGGAATGAGGAGGTTCCCCCTAATGCCCAAAGTGGTGCAGGGTGCTCTGGAATCACCTGATCCAGTTCCAACCCCTCTCTCTCAGGCAGGGATGCCAATAAGTCCCAGTGTTTTGGCAGAGGAGAGCTGGAAAGGCAGAGGAGCCAGCACTGCTGCCAGCATTCCCACTCCCCACATGCAGTATCTGCTGCTGCCACTGGTAGATGCAGAGCTCACTGGGGAAGCTGCTTCTTCCCTTTATCTTCCCATTTATCTGCCTGTCAGGTACTTCAGTGACCTTCTGTCATGGCATCTCCACACTGAGGGCCCAGGAAATGGGCAGGAGCTCCTTGAAACCCAATTGAGGGCAGCTGCTGTGCCCAAATGCCCTCCCCAGCTCCTCTCCTGCTGCAACTGTACCATCCCAGAAATTAAAATTCAATGTTCTCCTCATTGAGCAGAGAAACGTTTGGCATTTTCAAATGTTATTCTGGAAAGTTCAGTTGACGATGTGTTTTGTCCTTTACCCAGCCTGATTGAAGTTTAAAGATTCTGAATTAAGCCAATGTCGACAGCCACTTCTCCAAAGTAAAAGGAAGAGACAGGGAGAAAGAAGCTGGAAAAACAGATTTGATGCCAAAATCCAACCTTTTTTTCCTGCTCCTGTGGAGCTGATGCAGGAATATGGTATATCTGAGATGGCACAGGCTGCTGGATACCTTGAGAAAGATCTGGCATCCAGACAATTAAGACCATAAAAGGATCTTAAAAACCCAAAAGACTGATGAGAGAAGAAAAGATGCAGTCACTGTCCATGGCTTCCTGGTTATCCAGGACTGCCCTTCCTCTCCTCATTCCCCTTTTATTACCTAATTCACATGTTGGGAAATTTTTCTCCAGGAGCCTATCAGGCCAGGACTCCCATTTCACTGGGAGGTAAAATTCACTAAACTCAGTCTTTGGGCAGGACTGACAGGAAACAAAACTTTTCTTCTTTCATATGAGCACCTGAACCAGACACAGACTTTTGCAGGAAGCAGGTGGAAGGGTGCCAAAAGAAAGAGAGAGGTGAGTTCACAAAGGGAATCATGGAATCACATAAGAGTTTGGGTTGAGAGGGACCTTAAAGACCATCCAGTTTCAATCTACCTGCTCTGAAATCCTCATTATTTGACACGGCATCCTTTAGAGGGAGACTGCATCTGTAAGACTCTGTCCAATCTCTCAGCCTTTCTCATCCTCTACTCCCTTCCCTGGAAGTGTTTCAAGCCAGGCTGGATGGGGCTTGGAACAACCTGGTCTAGGCAGGTCCTGGCCCACGGCAGGGGGTTGGAATGGGACGGTCTTTAAATCCCCTTATAACCTAAACCCTTCTGGGATTTCCTGACTTCCTGGCAGAGGAGCATTCCCAAATCACGTGGACTAGTTAGGACCAGTGGAGAGGGGGCTGAAGAGTCTGGGTGTGCCCCTTGCCAAGGGCTGGCTGAGCTGGTGTCCAAGTTGTGTTAGGAAGGAGGGAGGTTCTTTACGGATTTGAAGACAAACTGCAGTACCTAAGTTTTCTGCGATCCTTTTCTTGCTCATCTCCATGGCCTCTTGCCGGAGCTGCAGTGCATGCTGTGCAATCTCCTCACTGGCCACGTTGGAAGTCATGATGAAGATGGCATCCTTGCAGTCAATGGTCTTCCCCTTCCCATCTGTCAGCCTGCCCTGTAACAACAGCAAGATGACACCAGCTGTCAGCAGGTGCTGGAGGATGTGGCCAAAACACCAGGAAAAAGAGCATGGGTCCTGTTTTTCCCCAGAGTGAATTTAATTTTGAAGGGATACCCAAGGATTGAGGTGGAAAGAAGCAAGAAGTCCTTGTCTCTCCATGAATGGCAGGAACTCTGCACATGGTCCCAGCTTGCCCCATCCGGGACAGAACTGATTGAAGTGTTTGGAAGTGCCTTGCCAGGAGGAGGGTTGGGCCAGTCCATGTCCTTGTTCAGCCTGAGAGAAGGAGGCACTCCTCACTCTCTACAGCTCTCTGACAGGAGGTTGGATCTGGGATGGGGGTCCTGGTCTTCTCCCAAGGTAACACGGGACAGGACAAGAACAAATGGCCTCAAGTTCCACCAGGGAAGGTATAGGTTGGATATCAGGAAGTATTTCTTCCCTGCAAATGTTCAGCCTTGGCACAGTCTATCCATGGCAGTATTGGAGTGCACATCCCTGGAGGGATTTAAAAGCCATGTGGATGTGGCATGTGGGTTTAGTGGTGGGCTTGGCAGTGCTGAGAGAAGGATTAAACTTGGTGTCAGAGGGTTTTTCCAATCTCAATGATTCCATGGCTGTGTGGCTGCCCACATGTAACTCCCCTGTGGTGGCTTTAGGTCTGACACCAGCCCCAGGCTCAGGTCAGCACAAATGCCAATGCTCACCCTGACCCTGACCTGTGGCTGTGCTCTGGGCTGGGCAGAGCCCACAATATCCATAGTATGGCTGTAACAGAGGGACCTGAGTAGCACCACAGCTCCTCATCCCTGTGGGATTGATCACCTGGCAAACAGGGGCTGACCAGCACCACCACTGCCACTGCAGTGGCATCAACCTTGAGCACCCCAAACCAATCCAGGAACCCTTCCAAAGCACCAGTGCTCTTGATTAATAATATAAAAAACAGAGGGAAATAAAGAAAAAAGCAGCATCTCCCCAGGCTGTTTCTCTCCTCAATCCATCTCCAACAGCAGAGATCCAGCACAATGACACAAATCCTTGTTGGGTGCTTGAGATTAACATTTGGGTTATTGCCCTGTCAAGTGCCTGGTACAGGAATTGATTTCACATTGAACTGCTACTGTGATGATCTATGCAAGAAAAATGGTGCTATTAATCCTTAAAAGAAAAACAAAAAAACCCTTCAAAACCTTCCAGCATGTTGCCCTGGAGTTTGGTGGCCTCTGAGGACAGACTGGGACCTTCAAAATCTACCAGAGAGCTGGAGAGTGACTTTGGACAACAGCCTGGAGTGACAGGACAAGGGGGAATGGCTTCACACTGAAAGAGGGCACAGTTATATGGGATATTGGGAAGAAATTCTTCCCTGTGAGGGTGGTGAGGCCCTGGTACAGGTTGCCCAGAACCTGTGCCTGCCCCATTCCTGATGTGTTGAAGGCCAGATTGGACATGGCTTGGAGCAACCTGGTCTAGTGGAAGGTGTCCCTGCCCATGGCAGGGGGGTGGACTAGATGAGCTTTTAAGGTCCCTCCCAATGCAAACTCCTCCATCTGTCATCCCTCTCCCCCCTTATTGTCACCTTCTGCACGTCCCTCGTGTCGACTCCAACCTAAAATGTGGATTTACCTCATCAAACAGCTGCAGCATGATGGTGAGCACATCAGGGTGTGCTTTGTCCACCTCATCAAAGAGCACCACAGCATTTGGGCACTGCCTCAGCTTCTTTGTGAGCTGTCCACCCTCCTCATGGCCCACGTAGCCTGGTGGTGAGCCGATGAATTTCGCCACCTGGGAGGATGGAACAGGAAGAGTGAAGGCTGATCCACGGACAATGGCAATGAAGCCCTTCTGGTAACTCGTGAGGCTGCCACTGCTCTTTGCTGCTGACAAAATGAGTTCAATGTTCTTTGTGACACCTATTGCACTCCAGGAATCCCAAAATCAGCTTAATAAGCAACAATTAAGCAAAATAAGGATTGAGCAATTCCCTGTAAAGAGCTCAAACCAGCAGAATCCAAGGAGCAGGCATGGACAGCTGGGAAGGCACCAGCCCTGCTTTGCTATGCAGGGTCTGAGCAATCTGTCCCAGATGACCAAGACCTGTTTTCATCCCTTTTACCCTTTTTAAGAGCAAGGATTCAAAGGATTATGAATAGCATGTGGTTCTGGTGCAGAATGAAAGTCACAAGCAGGCTTTGTGGGAAGAGGCCACAAGTAAAATACTTTTCCTACATCATCACTTCTTGACACAGTGTTTTTTAAAAACATTTAGAAATTTAGAAGGTTATACAGAATGGTATTTCTGACAACAGGGAAGTTTTGGCAAGATGACAATTTTTGACATGTAGCTTGGTGCATCTGGCATCTACCCATGTCTGAGCATCATGTGAAGTCACAGTCTGTTATCACAGAACCATGGAATGGTTTGGAAGGGACCATGGAGTGCCAGCCCTGCTGCCATACACAGGGACACATCCCACTGCCCCAGGTTGCTTCAAGCCCCATTCAATCTGGCCTTGAACACTTCCAAGGATGGGGCAGCCACAGCTTCACTGGGAAACCTGTCCCAGTGTTTTACCATTCTCATTGCTAGGACCTTGCTGCTTTTTGGGGAGACAGAGCCCTCCAAAGGGATTTAGGACCCCCTCAGCTCCAGCGGTGACCTTGGCAAGGACTGCACAAAACTTGGCACCTTGGACTTCCTGTGGCACCAGAATTGGGCAGAAGTTGTGGGTAGACTTGGCACCACTATCATGTATTCTGCTGGATTCTCCCCCTTTCCTCCATGGAAGGAGGCAATGATCCCACACTGGACTCAGCAATGTTTTGGGGATAAGAGGTTTGGGGTAAGCTGTGCCTGCCTGGGCATTGGTAGGTGATGAAAAGCACGTGGCTGTGGGTTTTCATGCACAAGATGATCCTCTGGATTCTTCTCAGCTGCTCTCTCCCCAAGGGCTTCCCACCCCAAGGGAACTCCCAGCACTGGACACATATAATCAAAGTTTTCCTTGCTTCTTGGTCTCTGTTCCTAATTTGCCTCAATGTCTTCCAGCCAGGACAGGGTTAATTTTTGCAGTAGCCAGGAGGTGCAAGGCTTGGACCTGGAGGATATTCTGTCTTACCTCATGTCATTGCCTGGAGCAGAGGGAAGGGAGACTCTTCTGGGAAGAACAGGTTCCTTCTGGTCAAATAAGAGTGGCAGAAGGATGTGGAGTAGCCGGTTCTGAGCTGGAGGGCGTGGCTGTGGCTGGGTTGGGTCAGGGAGCATTTTGCATCTGAATTACTCTCTCTCTTTTACATACTTTTGTTATTAATATTGCTGCTTGTTTGTTTTCTTATCTCATTTCTGCTAAATTGTTCTTATCTCAACCCATGGTCTTTACCTTTTGAGCCTCCAGTTCTCCTCTCCAGCCCACTGCTGTGGGAAGGGACAAGGGGAGGTGGGGAGTGAGTGGGATCCTGGTTTGGAGTGTCTCAGTGGGAGCACTAAAAATTGGGGAGTACCATGCCTAAACCACGACACTCAATTAAAGTTGCTTTCTGGCAATTTACTTGCAATTTAACGCACAACTAGGAGCAACTCCTGTTGTTCTGCTGTGCTCCCACCCTGACACACCAAAATGCCCATTTTTTCTGGATTAAATTTGAGGCTGCTCCCTTCAGAGCCCATTTACTGACCTCATGCCTCTCCTGGAACTCCGACATGTCCAGTCTGATGAAACCCTACAAGAGACAGGATGAGATTTGATCAATCTGCTCGCTGCCAGAGCTGGAGTGGTACTGACAGGGCTGAAATTTTCTAAATAAAACAGATATTTTTGTGGTTCAGCTTTTTAGAAATCAATCACAAGAAGAATGCAACACCCCACCACAAAAATCCATCAAAATCATAAAGCTGAGGTGAACTGGGCTTGTGGGTGATCACCTGAAACAGAGAATAGTGTTAGAGAATTTATAGCTTCCACCCAAGTTTCCAGTTTTGCCTATGAAAAGCTGATGATTCACTGCAGGTACTGAATGTTGTGATCACGGAGCTGTAATCCACATCCTAAATGGGAAAGGAAAATAAGGGAAGGAGAGGGAAGGGGAGAGGAGTATTTCAGTTGGGAAGGACCCACAGTGATCCTCTCACCCAACTGACCAAGAAGAAGCCAGAATTTCCCAGCATCATCCTGGACATAGTCAACCAGACATAACCACTGTCCATGATGGAGAAGACATATCTGGGAATACATCTCATCTGGACATGAGTACATGGCACACACATGGAGATCCCAGAATAACAGAATCACTGAACCACTTGGGTTGGAAAAGCCCTCTGAGACAGCAGAGCCAAACTGTTCCCCCAGCACTGCTAAGCCCACCACCAGCCCATGTCCCCAGGTGCCACATCCACACATCTGTTACATCTCTTCAGGGATGGGGACTCCACCACTGCCCTGGGCAGCCTGTGCCAGAGATGAACAGAAAAACTGCCCCCTAAAATCCAACCTATCCTCCCTTGTTGCAACTTGAGGCAGTTTCCTCTAGTCCTGTCATTTGTTACCTGGGAAAATAATGGATTCAGAGAAAGGTTTGGGTTGGAAGGGACCTTTAGGATTACCCCATTCCAACCCCCCTGACATGGGTAGGGACACCTTCCACTAGACCAAGTGGCTCCAAGCCCCATTCCACCTGGTTCTGAACACTTTCAGGGATGTGACAGCCTCAGGTTCTCTGGGCAAAATATTCCCATGCAATAAATTCCCTGAAAATTATTTAAATATCTACAAATTACCCAGGGCAGAGCAAGATGTAAAAAATTGACTCTGACTTGCAGATGAAAGGGGAACAGTTCCAGGTTTTCCTTTCTTAATCTGTCAGTTCCTGTGAATTGCTGCCCCTCATCAGAACCTCATCAGAGCCAGGGGGGGAAGACCCCTTCTCATCCCTCATTAGGACACCAATGGCTGAACTGGTTCATTACTAATAAATCCCAGATTCCTGCTGCTATCAAATTAACACAACACTCAGGGTTTAACTGATTTCCCCATTGGATGTCTGGCCATGGAGCAGTTCCACGTGCAGGATTAGGGAAGAAGGTGCTTGAAGTCTAGGATTTATAGCTTCTGGAAGACATTTATACAGGCATGAGGAAAATAAACCAGAAGAGCTGTTTTTATAGCATTGGTTCCAGTTTGGTCTTCTTCCTACACGTGTCGCTGCGTTGTGTGTCCATTCACTGCTGGAGGATGTGGGGAGGAGGGATTCATCCATGCACAGCTCTGCTTCTCTTTCCTTCTTTTCCCTGGCTCCATGTGGTAGAGAGCTAAGACCTCTTACAGGTAGGCAAAGGCTTAAATGTGAAACAGGGAAGAGAATGGAATGGAATGGAATGGAATGGAATGGAATGGAATGGAATGGAATGGAATGGAATGGAATGGAATGGAATGGAATGGAACGGAATGGGATAGGACAGAACAGAACAGAACAGACTAGAATAGAATGGAAACCCCAGACACCACTGAAGTGTCCTCCTGCAAAGCCACCTCCATGAAATAATTCCAACCCATCTTCTCCAAAATCTGACCACTGGGTAACAAACTAAATAATTCAAACTGCTTCTGGATACCAAACACTTCAGCACTTAATATTCAGAGCAGGAAATCAATGTTGCATTGCTACAGTCCATACTGGCAGGATGTGACAAATGGTGGAGCTGGGCACATGGAAAACAGATTTCTGGAATTTTATCCTTCTAACAATTTACAGTGATATTAGCAATAGAGGCAAAAAAATACATCCATGACACAGGATGTCAAAATGAGAGCAAAATTCAACAGGGAGCACAAATGTTGCATCCACTTAAATTTTTACAATTCAAATATTCTGGTGACATAGACAGGAGCACAGACAGTCCTGGGCTGACCCCACAGTGTGGGCAGCAGGGTGAAGTGGGGATTTTGCCCCTCTGCTCTGCTCAGGTGAGACCCCACCTGCAGAGCTGCCTCCTGCTCTTGGATCAAACATCAAAGAGATGTGGAGTTGTTGGAGTGAGTCCAGAGGATGCCAGGAAGATACTCCAAGAGCTGGAGCCCCTCTGCTCTGGAGAGAGGCTGGGAGAGCTGGGGGTGTTCATCCTGGAGAAGAGATGGATCCCAGAAGAATTTAGAATGCCTGAAGGGGCTCAAGAGGAGGGCATGGAGCGACAGGACAAGGGAGAACAGCTCCCTGCTGACAGAGGGCAGGGTTAGATTGAAGAAATTCTTTGCTGCAAGGGTGGTGAGGCCCTAGCACAGACTGCCCAGAGAAGCTCTGGCTGCCCCATCCCTGGACGTGTTCAAGGCCAATTTGGATGTGGCTTGAAGCAATCTGATCTAGCAGAAAGCAGCCCTGCATTTGACAGGAGGGGTGGAACTGGATGATCTGAAAAGACCCTTCCAACCCTGACCTGTCCATGACTCCATGACCTCCACAGGTCCCTCTTAGTGCAGGAGCCCTTTCTCAGGGCAGCACAGCCACACAATGGCTCTGACAGCTCTCCCTGTTCCCTTTACTGCCAGCACAAAGCAGGGATGAGCCATTACCTTTTTGATGTCCTTATGGATGTACTTGGCCGTTTGCTTGGCCAGCTCCGTTTTACCTGTTCCGGAGAGGGAAAGAGAAAACTTGCATTAATCCAGGTCTGTCCATCTTCTGTCTGTTCATCAGCTCTGCTAACACTGCAGCTGGAACTTCCTGCAACCAACACATGTATTTTCCTTGGGAAGTGGGTATTGCTGTTTCATCTCCAGGATCACACTCACTGGAGTTCCCAGCCTGGGAAGGATGAACAGATGCATTGTAACAGTGGCATCACTGCCCTGGTTCCTTCAGCTTTAATTGATTCTCACACGATGGGAACAAAGCTCTTGATTTTTTCCACAAAAAGATGTGGATACATCAGAGTTTTGCTATATTGGATAGATCAGATTTTTGCTATATTTACCCTCACTATTCCAAGTTCCTCGTGCAATGCCTTGTAATCTCCAAATAAAGAATTTCAAGGAAATGGGGTGTTTTTTTCTTTACTTTATATAAGACAGTGGTCAAAAAATTCTGGGATTAGGAACAATCAGTAAAGGAACAAATCCACCCTGATAAGGGTGAACACATGGACCAGTTCATGCCAGGCCATGTCTTGTTCTCCCAGCCCATCCATCTGGGGAAAAACTTCATTCAAGAGGCAGTTTTATTGAAGTGTGGGTGCCAGAAAACTTCTCCTCCCTGCTGCTGCCCCCCATCATGGGGGGCTGCCTTTGTCAGGTGGATCAGGGGAAGGCTTGGGCTGATTTTGGCTCCTGGGGTGACCAGCACAGCTGAGGTGAAGCTGTCACCCCTCTGGAGGATGGGTGCTCTGCAGGTTCACACTTGTCCCTTGCACACCTGTCAGCAGTGCACTGCACATGGATCCCTGTGGGATTTGCTTGCACACTGAAAAATAAACTCAGGGAGAGAAATAACTATTCTTAAGAAAAAAAAATGTGTTTTTAAAAGGAAATTAGGTTAAAAAGTACATTCTTAATGGAGTATTGTACATCTGCCCACAGCTGTATTGGAGGGACAATGGATCTGGTGGGTCAGATCAGCAAATCACCAAAAAAAAAGGCTACAAATATGGGAATTCATGGGATGTGCTCTGCTCCACCGGATGAATCTTTGCCAAAATTTTGCATTTGATTTCAGAGCCTTGATGACTTTGGATTATGCTGGATCAGAGCTCCTGATGTGTTAGGATTCAAAAAACTATTCTTCCTATAAAAAAAGAGAGAAAAAAGAGAAGAGAAGAGAAGAGAAGAGAAGAGAAGAGAAGAGAAGAGAAGANAAGGAAAGGAAAGGAAAGGAAAGGAAAGGAAAGGAAAGGAAAGGAAAGGAAAGGAAAGGAAAGGAAAGGAAAGGAAAGGAAAGGAAAGGAAAGGAAAGGAAAGGAAAGGAAAGGAAGAAAAGAAAAGAAAAGAAAAGAAAAGAAAAGAAAAGAAAAGAAAAGAAAAGAAAAGAAAAGAAAAGAAAAGAAAAGAAAAGAAAAGAAAAGAAAAGAAAAGAAAAGAAAAGAAAAGAAAAGAAAAGAAAAGAAAAGAAAAGAAAAGACGAGAAAGTTCCCATGGAAGTCCATGGGAGTGGAAGAGCCAACAATTTACATCCCTGGGTCTTCAGATCTGCTGTAGCAGGGCAATGAAGTATCAAAAATATTTTATCCTGGTTTTATAGAGCTTTACAGCAACTTATTTGGTTGATGCTTGGCCTGCCACTGTTCTGTGGCAGGAGCATGGTCTCACCTGTGCCCCTTTAACCTCCCCAGCACTGGAGCATCAGCACCTTCTTGAGCCCTTTGGGAGGCAGTGGAGACAGAAGCCCTGAGGTTGTTCCAAATGTCACAAATCAGTTACTTTGAAGCTGTTTTGTTGGGGGTTTTTTCCACAAATAAAAGTCATTTGGACCATTTCATGAACTGATCAGCTGTCATGTGGCATTTGATTGGGCTGGAGGACAAATCTTATCGGTGTCAATAAAATCCTGTCATTCCAAAGCAATCTGTGCCCACAGGAGCAGACGAGCAGAGATTCAGTTTGCAGGCAGCAAATTTCTACTATTATCCCACCATTCCCACTGGAATAGAGGGGTTTTCACCAGAAAGTTGTTAAAGTTATACTTTTACTCTGAAAATTGTCCCTTTTTGAGACTGAGAGGGGGGCTCTCCTCTGGGATAACTTAGCATGAGGCTGGATGTGGCAGTGTGTGCTGGTGTCCAGCTGTGGTCACCCTGCTGGATGACGGGTGACCTGCTGAAAGATGACAGTGTGTTTAACTGGTATTTTATTCAGACCCTGCAGCCCTGCAACAGCTTCCACCCCCTCTCCTCAGGGCTCTCTGTCCCCCTCACCACAACCCAAACGTTACCTATTCCAGATGATCCCAAGAAAAGAAACACCAGCGGGTGCTCCTCGTCATACCAGCCATTTTCCTTCCTCCGAATAGCTGCATTTGAAGACAATGAAAACAAAAAAGAGGGGGGGAAGCATATAAATCAATGCCACAAAGCAAGTGTAATTATCACTAAGTATACACTATGTTTTACTGCTCTCTACCCACTCCCAGTCCTCCCTGCCATTAGTGCTCTCTAATTTGATTAGCCAGCCAAGGCCCCAGAGACACCTAATAAGGTTAGCATGGATTTGGAAAGCTGCCCAGAGCAGATTTCGGATAAAGTTTTCCAGGATGTGCACTCAGCGTTGCCAGGGAGACGGTGGAGGGGGGGGACAAGGATGGATGGATGGACAGAGGGATGGAGAGGCACTCTGCCTCTCCAGCTCCCAAGTGCAGCCTTTCTGTGAGGAAAAAAACAGCAGTTTTGGAGAGGTTTATAGGTTATTTCTGGCGTGGAATGGGAAGAGAGAGGTGGCTGAAGGTCACAAACGCTCTGAATCGGTGCAAGGATTGGGAAAAGTGTGGTGATTATCTCTGTGCCTCTCTGGACAGCAGCATCCAAGTGCATCCTGGGTGAGATACCAGTGGAAAATTTTACAAAAAGCAAGAGCCCTGAGCCCCTGATTCCCTCCCAAACTCCCAGTCTGACCAGCACAGCCCTTTCTCAGGACAGACATGGATCTGCTGTGCAGAGTGGGTGATGGCTCCTACCCCCATGGGTGCCCATGGCTCCCCAAGGTGCTCTTCAGCCCCCCAGAGCAGCCTCAGTCTCTGTGAGTGTGCTCACCAAACCACCAACAGCATTGCATTGGGCTTATTTGAAGGAGGAGGAACTGCTTTTGAGGCCAAAAGATCAAATCTCATCCTCTGCTGGCTGCATCTGGTCTCTGGAACACAGAAGTGGCTCCCCTTGGTCAGACCAGCTTCTAGTTCAGCGTGAGACATTAACTGACATCCCAGCCTTTCTGCTTTGTCCACAGTACTTCAATCCAGCCTGTAAATCTTGTGTTTTGTAAGAGAGAACATGCACTGTACAGACTCAGGACCCCTCAGACCCAGCAAGGTCTCATGACTGGTGCACAGCACCCCGAGATCCAGCCAAACTCAAAATGTGGCACTTTAGGAAGCAGGGCATGAAAATGGAAAGATGTCCAAAAATTGTAACTGACAGGAAGCTGAAGGTAGCAGGGGAAAATAGCAGCACTGAAGTGGGATGAGCAGAAGGAAAACACTGGCAGAGCTGTGGCTTATAGGTCTTGGAATGCTGCTGCATGGCAAAGCTCGGCCTCTGCTGCCTTTCAGTGGTGTTCACAGCAAAAGCAGGAATAAAGCCAAGAAAGAAGAAACCCACTTTTCTTTGTGACTGTCACCCTCAAAACACAGCTCCCTCATCTCCTTCTGGCCACTGTCCTGGGTCTCAGCCTCTGTCCTTATGCCTCAGTCCCGTGTCTCCCTTGAATGAGGCACTGGCTGGCTCTGTGGAGAGCTGTGGGTTTGTTTTCTTTCCTGAGCTGGCAGGAAAGCACGAGAGTGGCTTCTAAAACTGTGGAATTCTTAAATTCAACCTCAAAATCAGTCCATAAAATCCTTTTCTTGATGGGGTATGATAAATAGAAGACATCTAAAAAAAGGCATCCTAGGCATGGCATGCCAAGAGTTCTTCTTGCAGGGAAGAGCAAACTGACATGGGAAATAAATAGTGCCATTTTGCACATAAAAAGATTTGCATATAAAAATATTTAAACATTTTTTGCATATAGAAAGAAATGGAATGTCACAGCCTACAGCCTGACACGGAAATGCTGCCTCTGCCAGCAGGGACACGCTGGAAAGATGTAAAACAGCAGCAGTTCAAGTGAGATATTGGAGTGTATAGATGCATGGAGGGGTCTCATGGGAATTTGGAGCAGCAAGACCTGCATGAACTCAAGCTCCTCAGAGTCCATGCTTGTATTCCAGGAGACCCAGGTAGCATGGGAGCCAGGAGATCCGGTGAGGATTAGGAAAACAAGAGCAAAGTCTCACTGCAAGAACAAATCAATGAGCTGAGGTTAATGACCAGGGGTGTGAGGAGTGACCTGACCACAGTCATTAAGGATCTCCCCAAGAAGGCACTGAACTTGTTCAGCTACAGAGAAAATTAAGGTGCTCCAGGGGCTGGAGCGAGAGGATCAAACTACAAATAAAGCAGAACAGTTTTAATAACGAGGGTGATTAACCACCACAGCCACTTAGGAAGAGAGTGGGACTGAATTCCAAATCCCTGTAAAGTCTGCAGGGAAAGCCAAAAGGGCCTCCTAAAAGGCAGTGGTAGCTCAGGATGAAGATGAAGGTTTGCATGGCTGTCCAAATATCAAAAAAATCCCCAATCTAACCTTAAATCCAAGGCATGTAGAATCATGTAATTGTAGAAGGGTATGGGTTGGAAGGGACCTTAAAGGCCATCATTTCCAACCCCTTCAGAAATGGGACTGAGCATTGGGATTGTGCATTTTGTGGGAGCCACAAGAACTTGCCATTCATGCCCAGATGCAGGCAGATGCAATACTTGTCCTCCTGGCCACACTAATGAGTCCTCATTCTGGTCAAGGATTAATTAGCTTGGGCACAAGGCCAGGTGCAGCACTGGCTGGTGCCTGGCTCTGTCTCATGCTGCCTGGGCATATCAGCACGACAGACCAGCTTGGCTGCAGCCAGCAATCTGGTTCTGTTCAAAATCCTGGGCAAAACCTGGTGGGAATCCCATCCCACCCTTCAGCCGCTCACTGGCCATGTCATCCCTGGAAACAGCCACCGCAGGAGATGAAGAGGAGAAAATGCTCTGCCACTGGAAGGGAGGTGCAGGGAAGGGTCTGTGCTGCATCCCTCTGTGTGTCCTTCCCAGTGCTGCACATGTTCCTTCCCAACCCTTAACAGCAGTGAACGGGAGGTCAAACACCTGGGGTGGGGAAATTTCATAAAAATTGATGGGGAGTAGCACAACCGCCAGTAATTCCTGCAGCTATCTCAGCTAAGATAATAATGGTAATAAAAGTAATAAACTTCTGCTTTGGGGCATGGAGTGACCACTCACAGGGTCAAGCATGTTCAGGGTCCAAAGACAGTGAGGTTAAGTGCAACCTTCTTCCCCTCCCCTCTGCAGCAGGATGTCAGAGTTTATGGATAAATACTCAAAGCAACTCCAGGGATATAAAGCACCCCTTAAAAAACTACCATAAAGTTAGAGCTTGAGATTCATTATGTGATCTCTGTCAGAAAATGCTGAGCATCATACTAAGGAAGAAATTCTTCCCTATGAGGCTAGTGAGGCACTGGCACAGGTTACCAAGAGAAGTTGTGCCTGGAAGGCCAGGCTGGAACTGGGCTTAAAGCAACCTGGTCTAGTGCAAGGTGTCTCTGTCCATGTCAGGGGAGTTGGAATGAGATGAGTTTTAAGATCCCTTCTAAGCCAAGCAGTTACATGGTCACTAGTCAGCAGGTTAGTCAGATCAACAGAGTGATAAGGTGTAAACACCTCTCTACAAAGAGCCTTAAAATGATGAGCTATTTCAGCACATAGCACTCCTGAAGTTTGGAAAAACAAAAGTCCCATCCCATGTTAGAGCAGAACATCAGTGCCAGTTCCAAGGATGAAAATCTCAGCTAGGAAAGCCACAGAAGCACTCCTCTCCTTGAAGTTTGCACTCCCAAAGCAGCTGCTGGCCACGCTGATCACTCTTCATTGTCACCCAAGCGTGAAATCCATGCTCTGCCTCTGGGAAAGCTGCCCCCTTCCTTCCTCCTGGCAGAATGAACGGACGGACGGACGGACTGACTGACTGACTAACTAACTAACTAACTAACTACCAGGAGAGAGGTCACACTGTTGTGCTGAAATCTCATTATGACAGTCAGCCCCAATGTCCAAAACAAGGGCCTGATGATAATGACGCTGGGGCCTTCTCCTGTGGAGCTGTTCCTGGCATTGCTGCTGTGCTCTCGCTTTATTTCGTCCATCTGTAACAGTGTGACTGCAGCCCTGTGTCTCCAGGAGGCCCTTCAGCCCGCTATTGAACTGATAAATTCACTGTATTACTTTACACAAATCAATACCCCAGCAGTTATCAGCACTTGATGTGACTGAAATTGGTTTCAGCCAATTTGTGAGTGTAATAAATGTCCATTTATCAAATCAATTCATTCAGTGGGGCTCCTCGGCCTGTCTAGGTTTGGGGTACCACGGGGTGAAGGCTCTGGGGCCAAACCCGCCATGGGGTCATTGCCTCCCTCCAGGTTCTGCATTGATGCTCCAGGGTCTGCAGCATTCCCAAAGAAGCTCTCTTTCAGCCCTGCTGCTGGTGGCTCAGGGTTATGGAACACCAAATTAGACCAAAGCTGTGTCCTTGCAAAGTTTCACCTGACCTGCAGGTAGCAACACACATCAAAAACCAGCCCGCATAAAGGATCCTATGTTGTCCAAAATAATCCCAGTTTCCTTTGGACCAGAGTAGGATGACAGTCCTGCTCATCCATTTTCCTTCAGTTTTGAAACACTGACTGATTTCAACGTAATAGCTGCTCAAAATTGGGAATGTTACCATTAAATCATAGATTTTTCTGCACTACCCTTTCTTCAAAATCCCTGAAAAAGAAACAACACTTTTTCTTCCTTGCTCCTTATTCAACTTCAGGAAGAGCTGGAACAGATTGCTTCAACCCTCAAGGTTTACTCCCCCAGAAAGGGGGAAGTGGTAGGTTTGAACCACCCTACTTCTAAGTGAGCACCAATGGCAAACATGGCATATCCATATAGAAAAAGTATTCTTTACTTGGCAAAATTTTAGGATATTAGACCAACAATCAAATACACATATATATATTTGGGAAAATGCCTCCTTTAGCTTATAATCTCAGAGAGGAGATGCTGCTGATTCCTTCTGCCTCCGCATCTTCCAGTGAAAAGGCAAAGCAGCCCTAACCAGATCCAGAGCTCAACCATTTATGGAAGTCCTGGAAACACAACCCTAAGCCTTTCAGCTGCTCAATTGTATGTACTAGTTAGAGAATCCCAGCAGTTCCTGAAATGACAGCAATGACCTGCCTGTTTCTGATGTCAGGAGATCGAATATTTAATGGGGATTTTGTTAAGATGAACTGAACATCTACACCTGTCAAGGGAGGTGACCAAGCTGCCTCCCACCATCACCCACCCAGTCAGGCACTGGTAGAAACCTTACATACTGGGAGATGCCCAGTTACCATCAGTTAATCATCATCCACCTTCTCCCAGTCCTGTCTTGCTCCACATAGCAGAAAAGAGTGCTGCAGGGCTTGGATATATCCTATGATGGAAGGATTTTCCCTCTGTGGCAGATGCCATGCTGTTGGGGCTGTGGCTGCAGTGAGCTCCCCACCAGCATTCCCGGTGCATCCCCTTGCAGGGGATTGCTGGGATAATAGCTGGACTTGATGATTTTTGAAGGTTTTTCTAAATGATTCCATAATTCTGAGATTCCATTCTATCCCCATTGCTCCAGACCTTATGCTTCTAACCCCAGATCACACGTTCCCTTTGTATTCCTGGCTAAGCCCCTCTGGAGACTGTTTGGATCATGCACCGAGTGACGGATTAAATCCAATTATTCAATTAAGGCACCAGTTATAAATTAAATATATCAGCCAGGCTCGGTGGATCTGAAGATGTGGCGTGTGGCAGGTCTGCTCACCAGCAAATGGCAGTGGTGAGGGCAGAGTGGAGGGATGTAGGATGCACAGAGTGGCAGGAAAACCGTCTGGGCACAAAATAAATAGCAAAGATATATAGGAAGTGCTTGGGAGAGAAAGTCCTGTCTCAAAATTTATCCTTCTGGAAAAAAAACAAAAAAAAAAAAAAAAAAAAGAAAAGAAAAACCGGGTAGAAGGGAAGGGGGGGAGGAGGGGACAGAGTGTCTCCCACTACCTTTTGGTCCAATATCCTGAGGCTGCAGGGGTATCAAGCACATTCCCTATAATTCAATAAGAAAAACCTCCATAAAGGCAAGGACGTTAATGCGCAGAAACGCCACCTGTGTCAGGAACAGGCACTGCCCATTAATCACAGCTCCCCAATTAGCTGGGGCTGCTGCCCCCAGGCACTGCCGCTCTCTCAACACACAGGGTGGCTGTTGTTTTTGCAGGAGTCTAGGCTCCCTTCCATCTCCTTCCCGGCTCCTTCTCAGCTCCTAGCCCACACTGGGCTCCTCTTTGTTAACTAAAGGCAGTGGGTTTGTGTTTCTGACAGCCTGTTCCTTGTGGTTCTGCCCTGGCCTCGACATCTTTAATTTTGCTGTCCCATTTTCAGGCATTAACTGGGATGCACAGATGGGTCAGGAATTATTGACAGGATCCAGAGGCTTTGGACTGGCAAATATAACCCAGCCCAGAATGCTGGAGCCTTGATTTCATGGAATCACAAAATAGTTTGTGTTGGGAGGGAGCTTCAAGCTTATCTCATTCCAACCCTCTGCCATGGGCAGGGACACCTTCCACTAGACCGTGCTGCTCCAAGCCCCATCCAAACTGGCTTTAAACACTTCCAAGGATGGGGCATCCACTGTGAATTCCCCAGCAACCTTGCAGACCTGCCCAGAGGCAGCCTCAGATCAATGCCTGAGGGAACAGCTTGTCTTCTTTCCTGTGGAGCAGGTGTGGGAGGGCAGAGTGGGCAGCATGTGAAGGGTCCTACCTGCCCCCACTGTGGCTATGGCATTCTCCTGACCAATGATGTGCTCTTTTAGCCGCTGCTCCAGTGGGAATCTCCTCCGTTCCTCCACCTCCCTCCTGCGCTGCTCCTCCTGGAACTGTGGAGGGAAGAAAACACAGGGATCAGAGGCTTTACAGAGCATTGGGTCAGTACACAGATGTCAGAGCCCTGCATGGGGATCTCTCTGACACAGAGCCACAGCATCCCCAGGGCAGATGCAGTTTGGTCGGGATGCACCAGCCCTAGCAAGAAGAAATGTCTGGATCTGTCATGGATGGAAGTCAGGGTGAGTGGGAATGGGGATCCTGCTCTGCTGATGGGAAACCAAACCCTGTGGTATCTCTCTACTGGTGACGAAGAGGGAACAAATGGCACTGCTCAACAGCTCTTAACCATTAGGGGATGTTTATTTTGGGAAATAAAGCCATGACTATTCTACCTAGATTTGTCTTCCTACCCTCCAACCATTTCCTGTTCAAAGACTCCAACCAGATCCTGCAGGGATGCCAGAGTATCACTGTGCCTTACATTCAAGAGAGCTGGAGAGGGACTTTGGACAAGGGCATGGAGTGACAGGACAAGGGGGAATGGCTTCCTATTGACAGAGGGCTGGGTTAGATGGGATATTGGGAGGAAATTCTTCCCTGTGAGGGTGGTATGGTCCTGGCACAGATTGCCCAGAGCATCTGTGGCTGCCCCATCCCAGGCAGCATCCAAGGCCAGGTTGGATGGGGCTTGGATCAACTTGGCCTAGTGGAAAGTGTCGCTGCCCATGGCAGGGGGTTGAAATTAGGTGAGCTGTAAAGTCCCTTCCACCAACCCAAAACCTGTGATTCTAAGATCTTTAGAAAGTGCTGCTGAGCACCCTTCCTGCCATTCTGAGCATTTGGCCATTCTGAGCATTCGGCCATTCTCCATTGAGACCATTGCCTTGGGAAGATTCATCTCCCAAAGCCAGACTCAGATGAAGACAGAACACAAAGAGCCCATGGGGTTTGCCAAGTGAGTAACTGCATTCACAGAACAGTCCCTGCCATTGAACCCACCTCACTAAGGGGAAACGCCCTCTAACAAAGCCAGAAGGCAATGCCAAAGCTGCAGCAGGATCCAGCTGCTGGAGACAGACTGGGTAACCCCCAGCCAAGCTGCTGACATCTCCTGGGCTAGCAGCAATACTGACAGAAGTTAAAAAATAATAAATAGCAAACAATCCAATTTTGGCCACTGCTATCAGTCTCACATATAACAGATGCCATCAGCCCTGACCCTCACAGAGAGCAAAACCTTCCCTGCAGATCCCAGTAGAGCAGCTCTGGACAGGAGAGATCCTGCCTGTGCTGATCCCCCCGGTGCTGGGTATGACCTCACCATACATCTGCATCTGTCTGTAGGATCCTGCCAAATCTTTTCTCACTCCCTCCTCTCTGGCCTTTTGGAAGGGGCAGGGATCAGTCATGTTGGGGCACCCAGCAATTCCCATGGGTTTATGCAGAGTGGGTAAGATGTGCAGGGAGAGAAGGAAGGGATACCCCTGCTCTGCAATGCCCTCTCCCTCCCTCCTTGGAAGACTGACACAGTACAAGTCCTGGGTAGGAAGAAAGTACCTTTCATGGGTAAAAGACCAGTGTTAGAGCTTTTCCCATGCTGTCCCACTATTGTTTTCTGCTCAGGATCTGTTCTGGAGAGCCCTGCACTCATGCCAGCTATTCAGTGAGCCTGAAGTGCTAACACAGCTCCTAGATGGGTCGTGCAGCTGGCCTGGAGCATCCTGAGCATCTGCCTTAGCTCACACTGTACAGGGAACACTAGGACAAGAAAACCCACCAAGTAAAACATATTTTAGATCCATCTGTGACAGAACCTCCAAGAAAAAGCCCCATAATCCCAGACTTTACATAAGACACAAACTTCTACTCATTTCTCATCTGTTCCCCTCTCCATACACTTCCAGCTGTTCCCACCTCCTTGCTTTCTTGTGTGCAATGGTGTTGGTGGGGATCATGTCCTCACCCCCTGGGATCTGTTCTTCCATTGTCCTGATGACACTTGTCTAGCTCAATGCCAGCACTTTAGTGGAGCACAGTGGTGCTACCTGCTGGGAGAGCAGTGCAGGGAGCAGTGCCCTGCTCTTAAGTTGGAGGCAACTGGACTTCTGCACTCACCTGGGTTAAGAGGTTCTCTTTTGCAAGGCAAAAAGCATCAGAAATCATAATTTTTAAAAAGAGAAGGACTCAGTCTGTGCTTTGGCAGGTGAAAACAGCAGCCTGCCTGTCACTGGGGTGGGCATGGCAGTCATGAAGTGACAGGAGAGTGATCTTAAGAAACCTTACAGACCATCCCATTCCAACCCCTTTGCCACAGGTAGGGATACCTTTCACTAGACCTGGTTGCTCCAAGCCCCATCCAACCTAGCCTTCAACACTTGCAGGGATGAGGCAGGCACAGCTTCTCTGAGCAATCTGTGTCAGAGCCTCACCACCCTCACAGGGAAGAATTTCTTCCCAATATTCCATCTAACCCTGCCCTCTGGCAGTGTTAGAAACCATTCCCTCTTTTCCTGTCCTCCCAGGTCCCTGTCCAAAGTCTCTCTCCAGCTCTCTAAGAGCCCCTTTAGGCACTAGCAGGGGCTCTAAGGTGTCCTTGGAGCCTTCCCTTCTCCAGGCTGAACACCCCCTGCTCTCCCAACCTGCCTCCAGGGCAGAGGGGCTCCAGCCCCAGAGCATGTCCATGGCTGCCTCTGGATTCACTCCAGCAGCTCTATGTCCTTCTGGGAAGGGCTGGAGGCAGCTCTACAGGTGGGGTCTCACCTGAGCAGAGCCAAGGGGCAGAATCCCCACCTCACCTGCTGCCTAGGCTGTGGGATCAGCCCAGGACACAGGGGGCTTCTGGACTGCCAGCACATGTTGTTTTAAGGAAGAAAAGTGGAGAATAAAACAACTGAACTCTATAAGAGCAGGAGGTGTAGAATTATCTGTTGGGTAAATGCTCTCTCGAGCCCAGCACCAATAAGGAAACCTGCCCTGAACAGTTTGAAACTTGCCTTGGTTTTTATGCTTAAGTAATAGTTGGAGGAGAGAAAGGAAATATATCTCTGGAGCTGTTCCTGAGGAAAATGATTGTACTTGTATATAAACCACCAGACTGCCAAGCCAGCCTGTGATGAATATTCAGCTGGGGGGGAACTGGTGCTCCCGGGGTTTCATCCTCCCCAGCAGCCGCATTCCACTGAGAGTCTTTGAGAATTTATTGCTCATTTTAATCACTGCTAGAGAATGAATAGGCAGAACTATTACGGGATGGACATATCCCATAGATTTTATTTACATATCCTTGTGACAGAATAACAAGGAGTTTTCATATGTATTTTTAATTTATTTTGATTTCCTTTATTCTTAAAAAAACAAAAAACCAGAACTCTGTCTGTGCTTTTCCTGAGCTTAGACCACGCTTGCCTGGTGTTGAGGACTGTTGAGTTGGTTCTCAGTGCTAAACAGTCTGAAGAAATTTAAATAAACACTTGTGTATCTATGACTAAAAGGGAGTGAAAAGCCCCTGAAACTGGTGTCTTTCTTCTGTCACTGGAGGGATAACAGCCCCTGGACTGAGCTTGGCTCTTGCAAGTCTCTGCCATTCAGCTCCTCTTTGCACCCTGTCAGCCTGATCTGGTGACCTTCCCTGTCTCCATCAGTGCCTGCTGAAGGATTTTTAAGGAATATTTCAGCCAGGAAGAGTACACAGTTGCCCTTTCCCTAACCTCCTTCTGGAAGCAGCAGTGTGAGACCTCCTGACCAGAGGCTGGTGTCCACTTCATCCCAGTGAGTCACCTTTGATAGACCTTTCCAAGAAAACAAGCCTCCAGCTGTGACTCACGTGCTTCTTTTTCCATCCAGAACATCCTCGGGTTGCTGTTTTAAGTATATTTCATGAAAAAAAAAGTCCCTTTTGGTTATTTGAAAACTGGCTGTTGGTTGATTTGGGCACAACCTTCTATATGGAGTTTGGAGCACTGAAAGCTCATTTTAACCTTTCTTTAAATCCACAAGAATTACCTCAAGATGTATTTTGCCCTTCCTGGAGAAGAAGAACCGCTCTCCAAACCTCCACAAAGCTATCACAGCTTAGCTCATGTCCCTGACATCTTCTGAGCTGATCAGTTTATATCCTGTTTTCCTTTAATCTTTCAAATTTTTTTTCCTGTAAGGTGAAAGACACTATCACCCTTTGCAGGTTTTATGCCAAGGTTTGGTTCTGCTGGTATTGAGCTCATGAACCTTTTCTCTTGGGAGTGTTTTCTCATAAATGCAGTCATGCTTGGGAGGAATGCTGGAGGGATAATGGATAATTAAGCTGATGGAGGTACTCCAAGGGCTGGATCACCTCTGCTCTGGAGACAGGCTGAGAGCTAGGGGTGTATACCCAGGGAAAGAAGGCTCCACGGAGACCTTAGAGCCCCTGTCAGGGCCTAAAGGGCTCCAAGAGAGCTGGAGAGGGACTTTGAACAAGGCTGTGGAGTCACAGGCCAAGTCAGGGCTCCCCACTGCCAGAGGGCAGGGTTAGATGGAATATTGGGAAGAAATTCTTCCCTGTGAGGGTGCTTAGGCCCTGGCAAAGGTTGCCTATAGAGGCTGTGGCCGTTCCATGCCTGGAAGTATTCCAGGCCAGGTTGGACGGGGTTTGGAGCAACCAGGTTTAGTGGAAGGTCTCCCTGCCCCTGGGAGTGGGGTGGAATGAGATGAGCTTTAAGGTTCCTTCCTTCATGATTTTATGAAAACCTGCTCTCAGAGCTGCTGAAGTGACCACATAGTGCTACTGGATACAAAAGCAGCCATCAGGGCCACAGAGGACAGCCATGGCAGAATTTCCTTTGCCAGGAAAGAGTATGGAGAGTCCCAGAGGAAAGATCACTCTGTCCCTACTTAGGACAGAGGTTTAGCACTGGGGAATGCAGTTTTGAACTCCTGCCTGAGCGATGACTTTCAGAGGAGAGCACAGACAGTGCAGCAGTTGACACATGGCAGGTTCATTTCATGGCAACACCTCCTAAGTGCAATAATTGACACAGTTTTAATTACCTTCATTCTCCACTTGTGGTAAGTTCTTACCCTCAGGTTTATAGCATTCAAGTTTAAATTCCAAAATCACAGAACAAACACTGAGGTTCACAACATCAGAGAAACTTTGCAGCCAGGAACAAACCTGGTCCCCTTGTGCCTCAGCTCCTGCTCTTGAGGTCTGGTGGTGAGGGAATGCCCCTTTTCTGGGATGCAGGGAACCCCCTGCCCTAGCTGATCTGTGCTGCTTGCAGAGATGATGCTCACAAGGCATCACAGAAGGGTTTGGGTTGGGAGTGATCTTAAAGCTCACCGAGTTCCAACCCCTCCCATGGACACAGGCACCTTCCACTAGATGAGGTTGCTCCGAACCCCATCCAGTCTTGCATTGAACACTTCTAGGGATGAGGCATCACTCATCACTGCTGTGATGGCCTCTCCTACCCATTGGTAATTCACTGAACAAGGCCTCTGCCCAGGCATTTTAAACCCCAGAGATCTAGCTGCAGATCCCTCATTGTCTAATAGCCCACTGCTCTGCAAATACACTGATTCCTGGCATTTTTATTGGAACCACAAGGGCAAATGTGTCTCTTTTCCTTCTTTACAGCAAATGGGGCATGGAGGCTGAAGGGAAGACACCGTGGAAATGTGTGTCTTTTGCCTTAGACAGGTGCACATGAACACCTGGATCCCAGGCCATAGCTGGACTCTGGATTCTGAGCCTTGCTTGTTTGACAGAGAATTTCAGAAAATACAGTAAAAACAGGCTCTGGATTTTTACTGCATCCAGGGGTTGCAGAGCAGCATTACTCGTCCTGGACAGGTCACTGCTGAGAAAGAAATGGCAACTTAAAAGAGGTGGGCACAGCCACAGTTAAAACACTACAGAAACAGGTGTTTTTCCTCATGCATCCTGTTGTTAATTTTTACAGACTTCTTTTGGAAAAGGATGGAGCTGTAGGGGTGCTAAGGTGCCTTTCCATTGCTTTGCACCCTAAAATCATAGAATCATAGAATGATTTGGGTTGGAAAAGAGTTTTCAGATCAGAGTCCAACTGCTCACCCAGCACTGCCAAGGCCACCACTGACCCATGTCCCCACGTGCCACATCCACACGGCATCTTCTTTAAAACTGTTCTCACAGTGGGTAAGGAAGCCCAAAGTGGCCAGAATCTCAGGCTCACCTTTGCCTCTGATGCTCTCAGAAGGTTCATGACCTCCCCTTCACGGGCATAATCCAGGGGTGTGTGTCCCATTTCATTCTTCTGCAGGGGGCTCGCACCTGAGAGCACAAGAAAAGAGCAAGATCAGGAGCTTGGAGTTCAGTCTTGGGGCAGAAGGGGAAGGAAGCACATCCTGTGTGCTTCCACGTCTGTGTCCCCTCCTAGCCTTTGCTCTGGAGGGTGTCTGGATCAGAAAGAGAGAATCTACAAACAGCAGTTACAAGTGTGGATCTCCAGGGAGGAAGAAAAGGGATTGTCACTGCTAACAGCTGGCTTGTCAGTGAAGAGCTGCTGAGGGGGGATGAGAGCACATGGTCACCAGAGGGAAATAGTCTCACAAAGGCACCCACTTCCAGTCCTGTGGGAGCTACATGCGACCAAGAGCTTCAATTGCACGCACTGCCTGTGCCAGCTGGAGCTGGAGCTGGAGCTGAAGCTGAAGCTGGCTGTCACCTGTGGACCAGCTGCTCCACTGAGCCCCTGGAGCATTTCTGGGGGGAAATCACACCCTTCCTTGGAGTATAATAAAAAAAAAAAAACAAACCAAAACAACAAAACAACAAGTCCCAAAGACTGAGCTGGAGTGAGTCAGATGGTGGGCAGTCCAGAGAAACACACGCACATGGAGAGAGCTCTTCCTGCTAGATACACTGGATTGCAGAAGAGCATTCCATTCCAAGCTGGTCCAGTTGCAGTTATGGGAAGTATATGAAGGGAAACTTGGTGATATCAGGAGACAGGGGTAATAGCCCAGAGTGGCAAACACAGTCTTGGGATTCATCTCTGACTCTCAGTATCTCAGGAGCTGTCTCTAAGGCAGAGACTTGTAACTAACATTGCTGCACTCCATGACCCCACAGCAGCTCCTGACCACAAGAGTTTATGAGAATGAACCTTCAAATTGGTCCCAAATTCCCCAAACTGGTACTGAAACTGACCATCCCACCAATTATCAAGCCTTGGAAAGCAGCCTGGTGGAGGAAGAGACTATAACTGCGCTCAGCAGATCCAGGATGTCCTCTATCCCAATCCTTCCACTGTAATTCTGTGCAATGTCCTCCTGCCTGAGTGGGGGAGTTGGTCCACGTGATTCCACTGGTGTCCCTTCCACCCTGAATCATTCTGTGATCCTGCTGGAAACACGGGAGTGAGACAAGTACCTTGGCAGAGGCAGACCAAGCTGCTCCTGTGCCATGAGACAGCGCAAAGCACCAGCAGTGCTCAGTAACGGTGAGCAGCAATCACAACAGATAAATGAAGTAAGGGGAGTCTGTGGGAGTAGAGCCAGAGAGATTAGCCATTCCTAGGCATTGGCATCAGGGAACTATATTTGCTTACAGAATGAAAAATGTGCTCCATAAACATTCGACACGGGCTAATTTCTATGGCAAGCCTTGTCTTCACAAATAACAAATATGATCAAGACAGGTGAGATTACACACTGCTGGGGCTGGCTGCTCCATATACGTTAAAGGGACAGCGTTCCCATGATGCCCCCCTCACCAAAACCCACCTGGGTCTGTGCAGTGAGCAGCGGGACACGTTCCTGACTTCTCCAAATGATGACATCCTCGAGGCTAGGCCTGCTTTCATTTCTGATGGAGGGTTTGTTTGGCTTTGCCCTGGATCTATCAATAATAGCTCTCCAATATTGGCCTAATCCCCCTGTTAATGGCTTTGACGACTTGACTAATTGCTGCAATAATTGATAGAACCCGACTCCTGTAACTGGTCGATTCCAACCTCGAGTACCGGCAGCAATAAAATATTATGCTGCCATAAATAACGGTATCACTTGGCTTGCTAATAGAAGGTAAAAGTGGCCACTGGTCTGTCGGTGCCCTGGCTGACCCCACTTCACATCCCCACCTCCTCTCCTGCCCTCTCCCACCCTGTGCCACAGGCTGCAGCAGTATCCAAGGGGACGTCAACCTTCCACGACTTAATAGAAGGCAATTTGTCACCTCCCACTCGCTGTCTGTAGCTGGAGATGGACACCTGGGCAGCACCTCAGGCTGTATGAGCCCGTTGCCTCCCACCCTCCACGCTCATATTAGAAGGCCCCGGCTGATAATATTTGATAAATAGCGTGGGGGTTCTCTCCCTGCATCCGCCCAGCATTGTGGTGCCGCAGCAGCTGCGGAAGGTCACTCATTGGGGAAATATGTTTCTGTCAGCGGGATCGAAAAAAGTTTAGTGGAGTGACAGGCCTCAATTTTTCAAATTTTATTAACTCCATCCCCTTAACAATTTGTCTTGAATTCCTTCAAATTCTGGATAACTGTCAATAGAGCTGGCGATGCAGCGGATACTGGTACTTAGTTCCCCTACTGCTGTCAGGGTAAGGATGGGGATGGCAAGAGGAGGGGGAGATGGCAGGATGACAAGGAGAATGCCAAAGGGCACAGACAGAACCTGGAGGAACATGCCAGTAATGCTCCCTGTGTCCTCAGCAGCTCCCAACACCCTGCTCTTGTCACTCCATACTGTCAGGGCAGAAGAGCAGCAGATGTGAGCCTGCTGCAGCCAGAACAAGGCTCACACTTCTAACAGACAGGACAGGGCACAGTGGTGTTGGAGCCTCATATGGACAACCAGAGAATGACGTTGCTCTGGAGAGTGGACAGATCACACCTTGAGGAAGCCCTGAGTACTGGGACAAGGAAAGGACTCTTGAGGACCTTGTTTCATAGCCCAGCCAGATGGTGTGAAAGCTCCTGCTCCTGGGCATACCCACAGACAGCCTCCAGCTGAGTGTTTGGGTCCTGAGCTGTTCCCAGGAGTGGGTGTGGGGATGGAGAGCTGGCATGAGACAGTCCCTGTCCTGATGCCACTCCAGAGGTCCTGCCTGCAAATGAGCTGGGCAGCAGCAGCAGCCTGTGGTGACCTGTGTTACAGAAAGACAAGGTGCCAAAATATTCAATATCTCCTATCTTTCTTGGTGTCCAGAAGGTACAATATGGTAGAGGTGCACAAATCTCTGGCACAGAAGATGGCACTGCTTCAGTCAGGAAAGTCAGGGAAAGCCATTCTCCCAGTATAAAGCCATTCAGCAAGGATAGAATCACGAACATTTTAGGTATGAAAAGCCCTCTAACACCATTGAGTCCAACCATTCCTCCAGCACTGCCAAGGCTACCACTAACCCATGTTCCCAGGTGCCAAAAGTACATGGACATCCCCTTCAGGGATGGGGACTCCATCACTGCTTTGGGCAGCCTGTGCCAGGGCTGGACAACCCTTTAAGGGAAGGAATTTTCCCGATATTCAACCTAAACCTCCCCAGGCACAAATTGAGGCTGTTTCCTCTTGTCCTATCTATCACTTGTTATCTGGGAGAAGATACAAATCCCCACCTACATATACAGCCATTGCATAAAGCCACTCTCCCCAGTGTAAAACTGTTCTACCAGCATGAAGTAATTTTTCCCTCTGTAAAACCCTTCATAGAATCACAGAATTGCTGACTGGTTTGAGTCCAAAGGGACCATAAAGACCATTTATTTCCAGCCCTCCTGCCATGAACAGGGATGCCATTCTTCCCAGTATAATGCCACTGAACCAGTACAAAGCCATTCTCTCCAATACAAAACCCAAGCACCGAGTCTGTCCTGAGTGGGTCTGAGCACACTCGGCTCCTGGGCAGGACAGGTACAGGCAGGGCCTAGGGACAGGCAGCAGGGATGAACCTGAGGGCACTTCCCTCTGCTCCTCATGGCACTGCACCCAGGAATACTGCAAGATCTTCTAGCAGGCTCTGTGAGCACCCCTTCTTCCCAGGTCACTGCCTTGGACCCATCCTATGCTCCAGCACACTGAGGGGACTTGGGGAGCATCCCTTTCCCCTGCAGCAGACTCTGCTGGATCCAATATCCCAGAAGTGAGCAAGAAATTAACTCTTTTTTCTGGTGAAGGCAACTAAATCCCACAAAGAGGAGCCTGGAAGTACCAAAGCCTGTGGTGGTTGCTGCTGAGGGTGCTGGAAGTGGCCACACTGAGTGGCCATCACCCTAGACCAGGATGTCCCCATCTGCACATCTGTTAAATCCCTCCAGGGATGGGGACTCCACCACTGCCCTGGGCAGCCTGTGCCAGGGCTGGACAACACTTTCAGGGAAGGAATTTTCTCTAATATTCAATCTAAACTTGCCCTGGTGCAACTTGAGGCCATTCCTTCTTGTCCTGTCACTTATTACCTGGGAGAACATGGCTACAACCTCCTATTGAGCAGTAGTGGAGAGTGAGAAGATTCCCCCTGAACCTCCTTTTCTCCCATGAGGGGCACAAAACTGACCCCAAGATTTGAGGTGAGACCTCACACCTGGTGCAGGGATCAGTGCCCGGTGCAGGGATCAGTCACTGTGCTGGTCCTGCTGGCCACACTGTTGGTGACACAAGCCAATATCCCCTTGGTCTTATTGTCCACCTGGGCACACACATTGCACCTGCACCAGCTCCAGTTCCACCACATCAAGCGCTGCCTAATGCACAGCCCTGGGCTGGCAGAGCCCTCACAGAGCTCCAGGGAATGGGATCTCTACTCCCTTGGTCCAGTGCCCTCACTCTCAAAGCAGAAGAAGCCTTTCCAACCTAAATATGTCCAGTCAGGTTGGATGGGGCTTAGAGCAATCTGTTCTAGTGGAAGGTGTCCCTGCCCACCCCAGGGGAGCTGAAGGAGCTTAAGGTCTCTTCCAATCCAAATCATTATGTTATTCTGTGAAGGAAGGATTTAGACTTAACTAAGAATTAGACATTTCTGAGTAGAGTTTACATGGAAAAGCAGATATCCAGAGCTCCGAGACGAAGTCAGATGCTGACAAGGGCAGGTAACAACCAGAAAGAAGAGGTCCTCTTGGAGCTGCAGCTTAACCAGTGCTCCCAAACCTTGTGAACCAGACTGAATACAAATGTTTATGTACTTGGACAGACACAACAGTCCTGTAATGTTCAGGACTGGGATGTGTAAGCTGGAACAGTGGCAAAGGAGGAGGCTGGTTGGAGCAGCGTGTAAACTGGACTGCAGGTAAGGACTGAGCCGCACTGGTGGAGTGGTGAGGTCAGGTATTAAAGACTGGAAACAAAAAGAAGGTAAAAAAGGCAATTGTATGAGGCAGTGACACAGGATTTGTACAGAACAAAATGACCCGACCAAACAGGGAAAATACAGCACAAGGGCCACCCCTCTCCAAGACTGAAGGGCACTGGAACACACTGGAAACTAGCCCAGGGACTGCAAGGGTAAAGAGCACAACACCAATAAATTGTTAAACTAGTGAAAACCAGAGACTAAGAGCTCTGGCAGTCAGAAAGCTCCCAAGACAATGTGCAAGCCTTAATTCAGCCTTGGACACAGCAAAAGGCTTTCTCCAAACCTCCGCTCCTAAGCACCTCACTGCAATGGGATGCATGGTCATGCCAGACTTCCTCACCGGAAAATCCAGCAAAGAATCCATGGCCAAGGAGCTTTGTACCACAAGGGGAAAACATGGATCTTGCCAAAAACAAAGCAGCAGCCTACCAGCAGGTAACTGTGAGAAACATGGATGTAAAGACTGAAGAAACCCATGATATTTATTAAAGTCCTTATCATAAAAAAGAGTTAGGATCTTAGGAACAAACCACACCATCATCCTGCCAAACCCAGGGGAGATGAAAAAAACCAAAGTGTGTGCTTTGGCAAATTCAATGTAAAGAATCCACAGGTAAAAAAGGATTTAAAAGAAGCCCCTTCTTTAGGAATGAAAGCTAGGACCTCTGAGCCATATCAGTCAGCCTGAGAGGGTGAGTTTCCATAAGTGATAAAGATCAAGGCCAGGCTGGACAGGACTTGGAGCAACCTGATCTATTGAGATGTGTCCCTGTCCATACTGAGGGTTTGTAACAAGATGAGCCTGAAGGTCACTTACAATACAAAACTGTTCTCTGATTCTACAGCAAATGGGAAAGTTACAATAGAAGAAACAGGGAAAGAATGAATGGATGTCTTAAATGTGTGCACTCTTCACTTTTGCTTTATTGGAACCTGTGTAAGCTGGCCTTGACAACTGTGTGTGAAAACAATCCACCTGACTCCTGACTCTTGTTTGGTAAGGAAAGAGAGAAGAAACTACAGAATCATACTCTTTCCATGTATCCATCACCCTTTCCCCATATACCCATGCGTGCAGAACTCTTAAGACCATGCCAAACATGTTGTCACTGTCAAGTTTGTCCCCAGAAAACACTTCAAGAGGGATCTATTTACTCCCCTGCCCTAAGGGAAAACTATTCCAAAGTGCTCCAACAGAGACAGAAACGTGCTGGCACTTTGGACTCTTATTGCTCCCACCACAGTGGGATGCTGGATGCCTCGATGCTGGGATATGATTGGTTTCTAAATCCCAGTTTCATAGGATTTTAATTACTGGTCTGGCATGGTGGGGAGTGGAAGTGGCTGCGGTCAGACACAGGATCGATACACCGGCCCAGCACATATTGAGCCTCGGCACTCGCAGATGCTATTGCACTATTTAATCATCTTTTGCAAAATTTACAGTGCAACACAAGGAATCAATACGGAATTTATCACATTCCCTTGTAAATATGAGCATGGAGAGGGAGAGAGGATGTCAGGCACTCTGGCATGACAGCTGGCCTGGCAGCAAATCTCCACAACAGACCACCCAGGACAGCTCCCATGCCTGTGACTCACCAAAAAGGGCACAGCCAACCACTGGGACTTGCATTCCCAGGGACAGCTGCATCCACAGTGGCTGCATTGGTATGCTCTGACCTGCTTGCAGGCTGATCCTTGTCCCAGCTACTCTAAAGGAAAAACAGGAGGAAGCCACACAGGTTGTGCAGAGCCTTACTCTGCACAACATGGTTTACAGAGCCTGTCATAGAGTAATAGAATATTTTAATGGAATTTTCTAGGTTGGAAAAGCCCTGCCAGACCCATCAAGTCCAACCACTCCCTCAGCACTAACCCATGTCCACAAGTGCCATACCCACAAGGCTTTTAAATTCCTCCATGGATGGGGGCTCCAACACTGCCCTGGCAGCCTGTGCCAAGGCTGAACAACCCTTTTGGGGAAAAAAAAATTCTCCACATCCAACCTAATTTCTCCCCTGGCATAACTTGAGGCAGTTTCCTCTCATCCTGTTGCTTCTTACCTGGGAGAAGAGCCCGACCCCGCCCTGGCTCCACCCTCCTTTCGAGAGTTGTAGAGAGGGAGGAGTTCTGCTCTTGTTTACTGCGGTAACTGCTGACGGCAGCAAAACCTCAATGTTACTTTCTCAGGATGTTTGGCTAAAACCAAAACTCTCTGGAACTGGTTGCTGGGGTCCTGAGAGCCTACTCTCTAGGAATATAATTTACTCTCTCTCTGGAAGAATAGACTCTTTTAATCTGGGATGCAACAGAAAACACTCCAAGATATATTATGCAGTAGTTAATAAGAAATTAATTGGGTTAGAAAAACCCAATTAATTAGAACCTGATTTTTCCAGAGAATACCATAAGCACTTTTGCCTTCTGATGTCCAAAGCCCATCCCTTACAATGCTGGCTGCATAATCTGTTTACCCATCACTCACCCTACTCACAGGATCTGCAATTACATCGGACTGAGGAGAGGAGTGCACAACATTAGGAACAAATGCACTGGGCTAAATTTACCAGCAAATCAAGTTCAGCAGACGAGGTTATTGCAGCTTCAGCTAAAATGTTTTCACAAATGTATGTTTGTTTCCCCCTCTCTCTCTTTCATATCTAATTAGAGATGAGAGACTCCAAGATTGCTGAAGAGGACCTTTGGACAAGGGCAAGGAATGACAGGACAAGGGGGAATGGCTTCCCATTGACATTGGGTATTGGGAAGAAACTCTTCCCTATGAGGTTGGTGAAGCCCTGGCACAGATTGCCCAGAGAAGCTGTGGCTGTCCCATCCCTGGAAATGTTCAAAGCCAGGTTGGATGGGGTTGGAGCAATTTGAATTAGTGGAAGGTATCCTTGCCCATGGCAGTGGGGTGGAATGAGAAGAGCTTTAAGGTCCCTTACAACCCAAACCATTTTGTGATCCTGTGATTCTGCTAAGGATCTACTGCAGAAGGCATTTCCAATGCAGTAACAGCCTGGTCAGCCTGTGTGCTGGCTCTAGGAGGATCTGGGAGCAGAGGGGATGATTTCTGAAGATGGGAAATAGAAAGCAGGGCAGTCAGGGATGGGGAGAGCACTGGGTAGGACGCGACATATATGGAGCCTGCTCAGGTTTGGCAGGAGGGCAAGTGTTGGTTTCTGCAGCAGGGATAGAGAGAGGGGAGATCCCAGGAACTGGCACAGGTCAGTCTCTGAAGGAAGGAACTGCTCTACTTTTAGGTAAGGATAAGAGATACAAGCCCCTACCCACCTATGTGCAGCAGCAGAGTAGTGCACTGCTACACAGCCGTGTGAAAACAACACTTCCACACATCAGGAGATGACAGGTCAGAAAATACCTTGCTATATGGACACACACACCAAACACACCTTGGAAAAACACTTGGAAATGAATTTTGAGATCCTAGAAAAATGACAGCTGAGTTGCAACACACCAGGGAAACTTGGCTTCTATGCTTCTTCCTGTGCCTAGTTTCTCAGGTGTACACATAAGCAAGTGCTCACAATATTCTGATTTTGCATTTTGTGAACTCCAACCTGAACAGTTCCTGCAGCATCTTCTTCTGTGCTCTGTCTAGTGTAACTTTAATTTACTGAAATTTACCACAGTTATGACAACTCTTCCCAGCACAAGGCTGTGAAAGAGGAACAGTTTCTCATGCTGGGAGAAGGGTCATTTACCTGCAGGGCGAATCCCTGAGCAGCAGCAGTGCTGTCCCTAGCTCTGAATCACAGAATCAAAAGATTGTTTGGGCTGAACAGACCCTAAAGCCCACCTCATTCCATTCCCCTGCCATAGGCAGGGACACCTTCCACAAGACCTGGCTGCTCCAAGACCTGTCCAACCTGGTCTGGAACACTTCCAGGGATGGAGTAGTCACAGCTTCTCTGGGTAACTTGTGCCAGGGCCTTGGCACCCTCAACAGGGAAGAATTTCTTCCCAAATCCCATCTAACCCTGCCCTCTGGCAGTGGGGAGACCTGACTTTTCCTGTGACTCCACATACTTATCCTGAGTCCCTCTCCAGCTCTCTTGGAACCCCTTTAGGCACTGGCAGGTGCTCTAAGGTCTCCCTGGAGCCTTCCCTTCTCCAGGGTGAATAACCCCAGCTCTCCCAGCCTGTCTCCAGAGCAGAGGGGCTCCAGTCCTCAAACCATCTCCCTGACTTGCTCTGGACACATGAATCAGTGCCTGCCTGATCTCCTCTGGCTCCCTACATTTCAGTATCAGGTTCTAGAGCAGAACAATTTGTAGAAGGGTGGTTGATGTTGGCTGTGCTCCATGGCAAGGTTATGCCATTGCCAGAAAGCTGCACCTTTTAATACTGGCTATTTCACATAAATGCTGCCATAATAAAAGCTCCCCCTAAAACAAGGAGATTTCTGTCACCAGCAAGCTGGTGACCCTGCCTGCCTTCCTTCCTCTGAGCCAAACACAAAGTCCCTGGAATCAATTGTGCCTGCAGTAGCAACTGGTGCACTCTGTGGATGCGAGTGCTCACCCACCCCTTCCCCAAACACCAATATTTATGGTGTCGCCTCAGGTCAGGGGACTGTGAAATGTCACCAGCAACTGCCCGAAAGGACAACAGAGCCGCCACTTCGCCTCGCGGTCTGCTGGGCACACACATGCTGACCACAGGGCTATAAGGTCCTGGAGGGGTCAAGCGAGTCACTGAATGGGCCACAAAAGGCCAGGGATGTGGGGTGAGGGGCAAGTGCAGGGGGCTTCCCTTAGAAAGCAACAGGGGGGTAGGGAAGTGGTTGGAGCAGAGAGGGGCTGGGCGGTTAATGGCTTTGGCCTGAGGGCAGGGCACCAGCAAGGGAAGTTAGAGGAAGAGTAAATGGAGAGTTAGTAAAAGGCAGGTGTAGGGAGAGATCAAGGGGAGCCTGTTCCATGTCAGCAGCCAGAAGCCACCCTGTGTGCGGTGTCAATGGCAGCACAGGGGCATTACCCTCACAAAGGGCTGAGTGGTGTTCGATCTCTGCCCCAAAACCCTTGGCCATGTATTCATCCCAAATTACACTGATGAGGAGGCAGGGATACCCTGCTTTGTTATGGAATCAGGAGGAGGGGAACACCCCCAGTGAATGCCCTGAAATCCTCCTATCATGCGCCCAGCGGCACCCAAAGCTTGCTGACAGGGCAGGGAAGGGTCTGCTGTCCACCCCAGCAGCTCAGAGTCCACCTGACAGAAAGGTGAAGCTTATTACATCAAACAAATTATCCTCATAAATCTGCATCCTCACCATGACTGCAAAGGGTAAGTGGGTACTGTGGACAGTGAACAGGGATTAATCTGAGGAACCTTGTAAACTCAGCCTTGGGATTCTACCGGGGGTGCAATGGGATCTTTCACACCATCACCAAATGGATATTCCCACTGGTGGGTTGCTGTCTCCAGGATCTGAGCACTGGGACATACTCTGCAAGACAAGGATTTCCGCTTGGAAATGAACTCTTAGTGTAAGCTCTTGAGCAGGATCCAGAAGGATTTCTGCCGGGCTGGACTAAGAATGGAACAGTGATGAGTGATTGTCACATTTTCTGGCTAAGTGCTGAATTTTCACTTTGATTTCACACAATCCTTCCATTTGTACCCAAACAAACACAGTCTCACAGATTGTTGGATGCTTTTTTTTTTCCTGAGATCCAAGTGAGTTCTTTCAAGCTGAGACACTTGGCTACAAACAAAGAACTCTCTGTGGGCACCAGGCAGAGAAAGGGCCATTCACAGGGATGGCATTGGCTCCAGGACAGATACAGAAACATCTCTGGAACAAAAAGAACAGTTGCCTCTATGAAGTGAGGCCTGGATTGGAACAGTACTTGGAGAACTAAGCAGGGCACTGGAGAAATAAGGTGGACTTCTTACAATTGTTTACTTAGGATGGAAAAATTCTTTAGTGCCAACTTCACAGCACCCATCTTTTATCTGCACTTAGGGTAACTAAGGAGCTGTCTTGGTACTTTCAATCAACTGATAATACGTGTCACACACGGAGGCTTTCCAAGGCAGAAACGAAAAGCAGGCATCTTTGTAGAAAATGCTATTCCAGGTGATTCTGCCCCTCTGCCCCACTCAGGCGAGAGCCCACCTGCAGAGCTGCCTCTAGCTCTGCAGTCCAACAACAGAAGGACCTAGAACTGCTGGAGTGAGTCCAGAGGAGACCACAGAGGTGCTCTGAGGGCTGAAACCCCTCTGCTCTGGAGACAGGCTGGGAGAGCTGGGAGTGGTCAGACCAAATCATTCCATGATTCTATGATTCACACCATGACATACGTGAAACACTCTCCAGATCTCCAGCAGACTCTCTCTGCACACATCTGTTCCCAATACTGCTGTGACAAGTGCTTTTCCAGCACTCTAACCCCACTGCCACTCTCTGTAACACCCCAGAGCCCCTTGAACCTTCCCCAAAGCCCTTCCAGGTTTGTGCATTCACAACCCGTTGCTCAAGCAGGTAAAGCCCGCTGTGCTCCGCTCTGCTACTCCTGTGGCCATCCCTGCCCACAGCTGTGGGATCCCAGAGGTGGTGTTGGAGAAGTTCTTTCTGACCAGTGCCCATGGCCAAGTGACCACTGAGCTGTTGGTCCATGCAACAGACATGCAGTGATATGCTCTGGGATCATGCCAGGTTCTGTTGTTCATGCAATGCCCACACGTGCTGCAAACATGGAGGGGGACTTCTATGTCAGAAAAATGCAATGGACCCCATTTGGGCCAGTATTTTTGTCTGAAGACATCCCTGCCACCAAGTCCACACAGTCCCACAGCTTCCTGAGCAGCTGCCTGCTTTTTCAGCTCCCTTCTCTGCAAGGAACCCTGCCTTTGCAATAGAATTTCTTTCATTGGTTCCTTTGTTTTGGGGTTTATTTATGGCCAGGAACTGAGATTCTGGTATCTGTAAGACTCCCAGAGAAACCTTGATGTGGATTTTAGTGCTACAGAATTTCACCCTTCCACTCTTATATTTCTATTTGTGAAAGATAATAAGCACATAGTACAGACGAGTATCAAGGTTCAATGTTGCCACAATTAATTTTCCTCATCCCATCTGGGGATGTTTAGCCATCATAGATGCTACTTTCTATTATCTTTTTAACTGCTTTCTTAAGGAATGAGCCTTATGAGACCACGGCATACAATTACATACTTGTCTGCTTCCCTAGAATTATCTTCTGAGATGCCCACACCATGAAGACTACAACATTCCTCAAACCTTTGCAAAAATCAGCATCTGGCCAGCCAGACCCTAATGAGCCTGTCTCTGGTAGGGCCAGGCTGGGACAGGTGGCCACTTCATGTTCCACCTGGCAGAGGCTGCTGGCAGCACACACCTGAGGCAGGCAAAGCATTGCTGTGGCTGGCTCATCTTCAGGTGACCTTGGTAACATCGCAGGAGGAGAGCTTTTGAAATTGCTGGAGGAGTAGGAATGCTGGGGACAAAGGACATCACATCTGGAGAAAAGCAGAACTGTGGACCAGCTTGGAGGTCTGAGGTACAAGGTAAAAACTGTGCATGTGCAGGCACACACTAAGCAGATGTCAGCTCTGGAGAACAGCACAAGAGTCACAAATATCATCCCAGAAGGAACAGCAGGAGAGTACATATAAAAACCGTTGTCATGGCAGCACATTACTATTCTGTTGGCTAAGTGCATCTTCTCATTCTACTCCACTGGTGCTGATAGGCTTTTCCCCCATGAAGACAGTTGAGCACTGAACAGGTTGCTGAGGTGAGTATACAAGAGTATCTATATTGCAGTGAAGCAAGCTCTGTGAGGAGAAGGGCCTGGGATTTAACCAGGACCAGTAACTGCATATGCTAATTCCTACCAGTTCCCACCAGAGCTGCATTGTCCCAGTGCCAACAGCTCTTGAGAGTCCATCATTCCATCTGGGTACCAGCACCTATTCCTGTGCCTTATCTGCAGAACAGATCTGTTCCTGGTATAGCGGGGACTCTTCCATTCCACAAAGGGACATGAGGGATATGACAGATGGCCTGAGTATATACTGCAGGAGGGAAATTAAAAAAAAAACACCAACAAAAATACTAATCAGAGACCAGCGGGGGCATGTGGGACACCCAGTCCAGCTATGGGGCTCCCAACATTAGAAGGGTGTGGAGCTGCTGGAGTGAGGACAGAGGAGGTCATAGAAGATCTCCAAGGGCTGAAGTCCCTCTGCTCTGGAGACAGGCTGAGAGAGTGGGAGGTGTTCAGTCTGGAGAAGAAGGCTCCAAGGAGATCTTAGAGCCCCTGCCAGTGTCTAAAGAAGGCTCCAAGAGTCCTGGAGAGGGACTTTGGACAAGGGCCTGGAGTGACAGGACAAGGGGAAGTGGCTTCCCTTGGCAAGTGGTTTCCCTTGGGCAGAGTGCAGGGTTAAATGGGATATTGGGAAGAAATTCTTCCCTGTGAGGGTGCCAAGGCCCTGGCACAGGTTGCCCAGAGAAGCTGTGACTGCCTGATCCCTGGAAGTGTTCAAGGCCAGATTGGATGGATCTTGGAGCAACCTGGTCTAGTGGAAGGTGTTCCTGCCCAGGCAGAGGGTTAGAAATCTCTGATGTTCCTTCCAACCCAACCCATTCCAGGATTCTGTGATTCTCTGGCTACTGAACTGCAGGAGGAAAGGGAAAGCTCAGTGACTTAAGGTGAGAAAAGCCACAAAAAGCACATGGAAAAAAACCCACTGGAATGAACGGGAACAGAGAAACTAAAAAGTAAAGAGATGAAAGCAAACAGCAAATCACACAAAACTGTGACAGTGACAGAGTGTGGCCTGTGCCTGAACCAGACCGTTCTGTGGGAGGTGGGTGGAAGTACAGGACTCACCTGCATCCAGCAGCAGTTTGACTGTCAGGTAGTCATCAGCCAGAACCGCGTAGTGCAGAGCTGTGCAGCCCTTGAAGTTGGCTCGGATGTTAAGGCGGTTGTTGAACTCATCCTCCCGGGTGACAAGGACTGCAGGGGACAAAGAGAGAAAGCTCAGCTCACTGAGGTAACGACAGAACTGCTTGTCTGCATGTGCAGCAGCAGCATGGACCCACCACCCCTCACCAGGCAGGAAGCTTCTTAAGGGCTTTGTGGCCTTTTCTGGGACCACCAGTACCACAGTAGGGATTTTTGGGGGACATTGTCCCTACTCCACTGAGCAGCAGTAGAGATAAGGACACCATGGTTTCTATATATCCCAGTAACTGCCTACGCAGTGCCCAGGCAGGGGAGGAGATGGGTGGAGAACACCTGAGCAGAGACCTCAGCCTTTTTCCAGACATTTATTGTAAGGTAACAGGATGGCTTGACTTGGAAAAGAGCTTAAAGCTCATCTGGTTCTACCCCCCCTGCCATGGGCAGGGACATGTTCCATGAGACCAGGCTGCTCCAAGCTCTGTCCAGCCTGGCCTTGAACACTTCCAGGCATCAGGCAGTCACAGCTCCTCTGGGCAACCTGTGACAGGGTCTTGGCACCCTCACAGGGAAGAATTTCTTCCCAATATCTAATCAAAATAATGATTTTAGCAAACAGAAGGGAAGTTGTGACAAGAAAGAATGGTGCCCCACTATATCTTGACCTTTAAGAAAATTCCTGATTTTGGGAGTCACCAGCACATAAGTACATAAGTTCCACGGTGTGGCTCTGCAGGAAGGGTTTGCAGCATCCCTGCTCTCCTGTAGCTGGTCTAAGGATCAGGCTTTGGAAACCTGGATTTTAAACTCTTTGCTTTCACAGGGAAGAATTAAAAAAAACAAACAAAAAAACAAAAAAAACCAAAAAACAAAAAACACCAGAGTGACTTTTTACAGGGGCAGATAGTGACAGGATAAGTAGGAATGTCTTCAAATTGACAGTGGGCAGGGTAAGATTGAATATTGGGAAGAAATTCTTCCATGTGAGGGTGGTGAGGCCCCGGCACAGGTTGCCCAGAGGAAGCCCCATAAATACCCTGCCCCACCATGGCACATGAGTGATGGTGGGACTAGCTGTGTGCTGTCTCCATCCAAATGAACACCACCCACCTGGTGGGCCAAATTCTGCTCCTGGAGGTGTGTCCAGATCCTTGGTGAAAGGGTCTGTACCCAAAACTCAGCAGACCCAGATTCAGGGACAGGAGGAGCTTCCAAGTGCTCTGAGCACCCTGTACTGTGCTATGGCAAAGCAATCAGAGTTGGAAAGTGGGTGGGCCACAGGGACTTCTTCACAGTCCCTCCTAAGAGCCATCAAAAGATTTCCAGGAGATTCAAAAAGTTCAGAAGAGGGAAATGCTGTGATGAATACCTGATGCTGTCCGAGCTCAGCATCTCCACTAATGAACCACAGTCCCTCCAGGAAGATCAATTAATGCCCTGGCTCCTTTCCTTCCCTGGGTCCTTTCTCCAAGCACACAGGGTGAGTATGTATATTTATTTATTTGTCGTCATTTCCTACCCAGGGAGGAGCAGGATAATGAACTGCGTGCGTCAGGGAAGATGAATCTGAGATACTAGGGAGCAGCGCAGTAAAGAGATTAAAGTGTTATTATTGTTGGGTTTTTTTCCCCCATGGTCCGTTGTGACAGCTCGGCCGTCATCTGTAAAAAATGTCTCTGAGAGAGATAATCATCGGAAACTCAATAAAGCGTCAGGGGAAGCCTCGTCCACCATCCATCACTGGGTGCCTGGAAATTTTCAGCCCTCTGTCTCCCTTCCTGCCATCCATATAAATGTCTGTAATATATTTTGTGCAGTGGTTGTGGAGCACACCCTCTCGATTTGGATGTTTTTATGAAAAAATATTTATACACAAAATATGTAAATGTCTTAAAAAAAAAAGGAAAAAACAAAGGCAGTTTCTCTCTTTTTAAAAACGCAACTGAATTTATTCTTTTTAATAAAACATGTCAACCAAAGAATTAATGCAACTTCTCATGGAGTGGCCTTATCTTTTCTTCACCCCAAAATATATAACATTAGAGAGGGATGAATGCAGACAAAAACAATTAACTTTCTTGGTTGATATACTTTATCTTAAATAAAGTCTATGTACATGCATTATGTATTGGCATTCTATTGCTCATTTTTTAATGTAGTTTCATACATTTTACATTCCCTGCTATAGGGATGTGATCTATGTAGGCTCTCTCTCCCATTAAGAAGTAGGTCTGCTGCACGGGTGGGTCACAGTGAGGGATGAGAGCAGGGAGCTTTTAAAAATACAGAATAACGCCCTGTCAAAGCTGTCACCTCCCTGTTCCATCTTCTTAACTCAACCTGTGCTTTATGAAAGGTTCAAATATTACACCTTCATTAGGCTTTCACAGATCTTTTGCCTCTTAGCACTGAGTCAAAAGCACAGACAGGCCCACAGAAGTGCCTCAACAGCATCCACGGTGCGGCTGCAGGACGAGGGAAGTGACTCTGACATTGAGGCACTGGAGCATGTCCAGAGAGGAGCAATAAAGCTGTGGAATGGTGTGGAGCACAAGGCTGGAGAGGAGTGGCTGAGGGAGCTGAGGGGGCTCAGACTGGAGAAAAGGAGGCTCAGGGGGGACCTTCTCAATCTCTACAACTCCCTGGCAGGAGAGTTGAGCCAGGTGGAGGTCAGGCTCTTCTCCCAAGGATCAAGGGGCAGGACAAGAGGAAATATCCTCAGGCTGTGCCAGGGGAGGTTCAGGATAGATATTGGGAAAAAAAATTCTTAATGGAAAGGTTTGTTAAACCCTGGCACCATCTGCCCATCCCTGGAGGGCTTTAAAAATCGTGTGGATGTGGTACTTGGAGACATGGTTTAGTGGTGGCCTCAGCAGTGCTGGGAGAATGGTTGGACTCTATGGTCTGGAAAGGCTTTTCTAACCAAAATGATTCCATGATTCTATTCTATGACTCTATGACTCAGGCCCTGGAAACCATGCAGTGCAGACTGAGGCTCTGAACAAACCATGTGGCTTCCTCCCATTTTCCACTCAGAGCAATTGAGATGAGGTTTAACTTCCAAACAAGTCAGAGCACAAAAGCAGCCACTGTGGATGCAGCCGTACCTAGGAATCCAAGTCCCAGCAGCTGGCTGGGCTCTGGCAGGGTAAGGGGGATATCTGGGAAACATCCTGTAGTCTGCCAGCTCAGAGGTGAGGCTGGCAGGCCAGCACAGTGCTTGGATAGAGAAAAGGCTTCTGGAATGGGGAAGGAAAGACAAGGACAATTTAGGGAGGTTGAGTCCTATTGTCATTCCTGCCAGCGTGGGGAACAGAAGTCTCTGAACATACAGCTGGCTGCTCCAAAGCATAGCTGGGCACTAAGAATCCAGACATATCCCAGTAATCACAAACCCAAGAAAATTTTACCACCATTTATTCTCATAAAAAGTGGAAACAGTCTGGGAAATTTAAATAGGTCTGAATAAACAAAGCAGGTGTCTCAGAAACCTGGCCTAGTGGAAGGTATCCATGCCATGGCAAGGGGTTGGACTGGATGTGCTTAAAAGGTCCTTTCCGACCCAAACCATCCCATAATTCTATGATTCTGAGTCTGCATCAACATCCCAGTGATGAAGATAATGAATGGGTGAGAGTGGAAACTGAGATCTGCCAAGAATATCCATAATAAGATGACGTGACTCTGCAGAAAATGACCTTGTTTCCATGGAAAGCCATCTAGGGCTGGGAGCTGGTACTGATGCCTGCCCAAACCCAAGAGTAATCACTGCAACCACTGACATCACTCAGCTTTATTTCAATTGGCCAAGTCTGCCTGCATTTCACAGCTCCTGATAAGATCTGGATTAAGGCTGCTGGTGGAATACACTGCCCTGAACCCTTCTCCTTCTCCAAGATGTGGCTGCATGTGAGTCAATGAAATGATGTTCCTATCTATGACATTGTATTATGCTCTGGCTATATAAAACCAGTTATCTCTGGTAAACTGAAGGATTGCTTCTATATAATATCTATGGAAAGTTTCTTTCCTCTTCAGACACACATTCACCCAAGTACCATCAATTACTTTTCATTTAAATGGAAGGAGATGAAACAAGCTTGAAAAAAGTGAGGTCTGATCAGGAGACAAAATTTTTGGACTTGAAAAGCAAATGTCAGTAGCTACACACAAACCATCTTACCTTCCAAGGAATGGAGGCCTTTTTCTTTGGCAATCTCATACACACTGCTGAAATCGTCCCCAAGGTTTGGATCTGCATTAGCTGTGAGCAGAGCCTTTACCACACTGTCACAAAACAGAAGGAAAGTAAGGCAGAAGTAGTAGATGAGGAATTGAAGCCCTTCAGAGACTAAGAAGTATTCAGAAAGCCCTCTTCAAATACTCCTGGGAATGTTAACATTTCATGGAAGCTAACCCACAACCGTAATTAAACATTTCAACAAACAGAGCTCCACCAGCCTATGCTAAAATGAATGAGATGGGGGAGGCACTGGAGGAAGGGGTGACACTGTAGAGATATGCAATCCTTCTGAGGAGACATGGCCAGAACATGCTCCTAGCACAAGGCACATTCCTAGACACAGATCTTGGCTCCAAGGTGAACCCTGTCCCTGCAAAAAGGAAGATTATTGTAACATTCTTCAGATTAAGGGAAGCAGAACTAAATTGCTTTTGGGAGGCACCTGCACCTCTGATGCTAAAGGTGCCATCCCTACCACAGGAAGTGCAAACAACTTCCACAGCAAGCAGTTCAGAGGAGGCTCTGAAGATACTCAGAGGGCTGGAGTACCTCTGCTCTGGGAGACAGGCTGGGAGAGGTGGGAGTGTTCAGCCTGGAGAAGGCTCCAGGGAGACCTTAGTGCCCCGTAGGGCCTAAAGAGGCTCCAAAAGACCTGGAGAGAGACTTTGGAGAAGGGCCTGGAGTGACAGGACAACATGAATGGCTTCCCACTGACAGAGGGAAGGGTTAGATTGGACATCAGAAAGAAATTCTTGGATGTGAGGGTGGGGAGGCCTGGCACAGGTTGCCCAAAGAAACTGGCTGCCCCATTCCTGGGAGTGTTCCAGGCCATACTGAGGCTTGGAGAAAACTGATTCAGTGGCAGGTGTCTCTGGCCATGGGCTTTTATAAGGCCCATTCAACCCAAAGAATCCTGTGATTCTGTGACTCTATGACTTGAATTTTCCAGTCCTTTTAGACACTGGAAGGGACCCTAAGGTGTCTCTGAAGCCTTCACTTCTCCAGGCTGAACAATCCCAACTCTCGCAGCCTGTCTACAGAGCAGAGGTGCTCCAGACCTTGGGGCATCTCCTTGGTGTATGTTGGACTCATTCCAGCAGCTTCCCATTCTTCTGATGTTGGACCCCAGAGCCAGATGCAGCTCTGCCGGTTTCATCAGAGGGGAACAGAGGTTCAGAAGTTTCTCCCTCATTCTGCTGCCCATGGAGCTGGAGATCAGGCCAGGACATGCTGGATTTGGGGCTGCCAGCAAATGTCGAACATTATGAACGTGCTGCAGCAGGACAAAACACATGGGACACACTGCCCAGGCAGTTCTGGTGTGGGACTCCTCACTCTCTGCTTCTGAATCCAAACAATCATCAGGCCAGAATTAGATTTCTCACTCCTTCTGAAAGCAGCTTGAAGCCAGTTAATTCTTAATTTTTTTTCCAGCGAGCAGGCTTCCTATGACAACTAGACAGTAACTCATTTGTTAGCATTCATCACCAGTGACATGGCTCACAGGCTGACAGCGGTGTGCGCCGCAGCCTGACATGTACCTGCAGGCTGTGGCTTGTCAACTCACATCTGGAATTTAACTTAAGCTCCTCTTCCATTTTCCCTATAAATGCATTAGCAGAATCAAAGGTGGTTATTTTATTATTTGAGCATGGTGTAACAGAGGCCAGCTCCTTACCAGCACTGGTACGTTCCTCACCATGTACAGAGTCACCTCTAGCAAGCATAGCACCAGGGGCAGGAGACAAAATCATGGAATTGTTTAGGTTGGAAAAGCCCTCTAAGACCATCGGGTCCAACTGTTCCCCCAGCACTGTCAAGCTCACTGATACCCAGAAAATGGAATAGATCTTTCAAACAACGTTAGAATGAATATAAAAGCAAATCTTTACTTGAAAGCTTTCAGGTACACAATGTGGCGAAAATTGTGGTATAGTAATTCTACAAGTTTTATAAGGTTAGTTCATTAGTATATTTATCATATACTGTCCAATTAAAAGGTTAGTTGGTTAATTCCTGGGGTTTTGCTCCACTGGAAGCAGTCCAGAGGTTTCTTTTGCCCCACTTTTGTTATGTCTGGTTCAGATTCTGGTTGGAAAAGAGTGTAGCTGGTAGCTGGTTCTCTTCTTGGAATAAGACTGAACAATACTGTGAATGTGTTTATAAGGTTAGCATATTTTCCTAAATGTAGGGAGGAAAGACAGGAAAAGTACTAGAAGCTACAGCTATGCTTTAGCAATCTAGAAAGCTACAAATATATGAAAAATATAAAAACCTAAAAATCTTAGGCATCATTCCCCACTAAGCTACATCCTCATGTCAAACATCCACATGTTTTTAAACCCTCTAGGAATGGGCACTCCACCACACCCCTGGGCAGACTGTAGAAGACTGGACAACATGCTTGGGGAATAAATTTTCCCCACATCCAACCTAATCTTCCCTTGGTGCGACTTGAGGATGTTTCCTCTTGAGCTGTCACTTGTTACCTGGGAGAAGAGACTGATCCCCACCTGACTCCACTCTTCTTTCAGGCAATCCCTGTGAGCATACAGAGCTCATTTACATCTGTACTCCATTTATATCCATATTTCAACAATGTAGTTTGTTTTATAATATTTAGGTTGAGAGGTTCTGGCTTTTATTTTGCAAACAGCAATTTCCAATTATGACCCTTCCCCTTTTCAGTCACTGGAAGCATGCTGCAATGCACAGGTTCTTGAGTGGATTTGAGTTGCACAGCCAAAATCATATTAGACACCTGATGGCTTACAACAGGCACTAAGGATGGGCATCACAAAAACCTGGAATGCTTTGGGTTAGTTAGGGACCTTTAAGCTCATCTCACTTCAACCCCCTGCCATGGGCAGGGACACCTTCCACTAGACAAGCTCCATCCAGTCATGCCTGGAACACTTCCAGGAATGGGGCAGTCACACAAATCTCTTCAATGAGCCTGAGTTTTCTCTCAGTTCACTAAGTAATTTTGATCTTGTTTGAAGGGTCAGTGTGTGAGATAATCCACAATTTTCAGTACAGCTCCAGTGAGACACAATCTTGTTGTCTCATCCACAGCCCTCTATGGTGGTGAACCCCCTGCCCTGGACCTAGGCCACACTATGATCTGAGAACAGACAATGTGATGCCAGAGAAAAGACACTGATCCAAATATCTGCTCCATGTTCAGAAGAGACATGTCTACACTGTTTTGCTACACTGCTCCTTATCCATATCAGTGAGGACATGCATGTAAGAGTGCCATAACAAGCCTATAGATCCCTCTGGACTACCTTAGGAACACTGATAAGGCACAGGGCACAAAATGTATCCTGAAATTCCTTCAGAACCTCTAGGAAGGGCTGCTCAGCATGCCTAGCTCCACTCCCACCTCTGCCTCAGAACTCGGACCTTTATCACTGCCCGCTATTGCTGCAGCAAAATGCAAAGCAAGGATGTGGTCTTGCTGCAAGGAAAGCTCCGTGAGGCCAAGTGCGTGGCCTTGGACATCCAGAGGAGATGTAGTCTATCCAGAGCAGATGTAGTCTATCCAGAGATGTAGTCACAGGCCACCAGCCCAGGCTCTCCCACGTCTGGTCATTAGCCAGGTCAGACCTACCCCTGGCATCTGTCTGCCACTGTGCCATCTGTCAAAGACTGGGGAACAGAGTGACATGTGCCACGTCCAGTCTTTCTAGTTATGAAAGAACTAGAAACAGGTCACTGATCTGTGCAAAGCTCTTCTGGAAGGTCCAGTGCTGGATTCCTCTGGAAACATCCTGCATCTCCAGTACTTGGTGCTACTGTGGTCAACCCAGTCATCAAGAGAACTGCATCAAAGACCTTGAATAGGAGGTCCCCATGAAAGCAGGAGGTGTGGGATGGAATATGGCAGTGCAGGTTCTGTCCTATTGTTTTATGGGACCTGTATTGACAACCTCCATGCTGCTAGAGATGGACATCTACCTGTTGAATAGAAACCACCACAGAATCATGGAATCACAGCTTTGAAATCCTTCCAGGGATGGGGACTTCACCACTGCCCTGGGCAGCCTGTGACAGGGCTGGACAACTCCTTCAGGCAAGAAATTACGTGCTGCAATTAAGCCTTTGATGATCTTGCCCTAGCAGCTGACTGTGATCCATGCAACCAGCACTTCCAGCATCCCCACCAGGCAGCTGAGCCTCACGGATCACTCAAGTCTTTGGACGCACTGATGTGGTCAAACCACTCTTCTGGGTCCCCATTCTCATGGCTATCACCACCCAAGAGATCCCGCTACTTCAATTTCAGCTGACAGGCTGTGATATACCTAAAGGTCCCTAAATCTGCCTCATTTTAAGGGAAATGATCCCTAGTCCCAGTGTAGGACTTTAATCCACAACATTGTGGCCCATGAGTGAGCTACAGGTACTGAGTGAGTCATATGGTAAAACAGGATTTGTCATTTTCCTGCTAACTCCATCCATCTGCCTTTCATGCCCTCAGTGACTACATTGAAAAGAGCATTCTTCCCATGCACTCCATCAGACACCACCTCCACGTGCTCTCGGATACTCAGGAAGCCCTGTCCTTCTCGTCCATTGCCTACACGTTCAGCATTCTTCTCTGGGAAGTGACCTTTGTGATAAGTTGAGCAGAGGGCCACAACTGCTGGATGCAAGGTGGTCTGAGAGTGATGCAGCAGGTGATGGTGGCAGAATTGCTCTGCTCTCCCTGTGAATTACCCTCTGCACCATATTCCCTGTGGTAAGAAACATCTCCATAGCTCTTATGATGGCTGGAGGCTCAAGTTTAATAATAAGCACTGATATCATCACTTCCCGGCAAAATCTGCTGTGCCAAAATACTGGCACTAGCCTAATAACACATCACACATCCAGCCTTCCTTCCAATCACCTTTCAATCTCATCTCCTGCTTTTGGGATGTGCTGACCCCTCCAGGCACTTGTCCATCAGCTAGACTTCTGGAATAAAAGCTATTGATTGTACCTATCCAATTTGCAGGTAATGGGACATTCAAACAAATTATCCTGTAGGAAATGTAACAGTGCCACGAAAATGCAAAGGAACTGTACTCAGCAATGCAACGTGTGTGATAAAAAGGAAGGGACTTGCAAAATCAGGTGATTAAAGGGGCTCCAAGAGAGCTGGAGAAAGACTTTGGACAAGGGCCTGGAGTGACAAGGCAAGGGGGAATGACTTCAGAGTGACAGAGGGCAGGGTTAGATGGGATATTGGGAAGAAATTCTTCCCTGTGAGGGTGCCAAGGCCCTGGCACAGGTTGCCTACAGAAGCAGTGACTACCCTATCCCTGGAAGTGTTCGAGGCCAGGTTGGATGGATCTTGGAGCAACAAGGCAGGGAGATTGGAATGAGATGAGTTTTAAGGCCCTGCCAAACCCATCCCATGATGAGTAAGTTTCAAATTAAGGATTCTCTGCCCCATACACTTTTTGTGTTTCTCCTCTTGCTGGGGCAAAACAACATCCCACACCAGATCCTAGAAGGAGTGGGATGCCACTGTCCAGCTGAGCTGCTCCAGCTTCCCTCCATAACTCACCTGTGCTCAACAGCCTCAACAAGCTGAGTTTTAATTTGCTGATCAAGTTTTGATTGGATTAGAGGCAGAGCCTATTCATCAGCATGAATATAAATCTAAATTGACCCTGGTGATGACTCAGAGGGCAATGCCGAGCTAGAGTTGGCTGGGCAGTTCAATCGATTGGGGAAAGTGCTTTCTGCTTGTAATGGCTGGACTAACATATTGTTCAATAAATAAATACATGTATACAATACAGGGGATGGGGAAATCAATGGTGAGATGGTGGGAGGTGACTGGGGCTGCGTCAAGAGAGAGGTTGTGCCAGGACGGAGGCGCCGGCAGCTGGGGTTGGTGAACCAAAGAAGCCTGGTGATCCCCATGACCGTGTGTTATCAGCACAATGCAAACGCCTGGGTGGGTTTTGATACTCGGCTGCCCTGAACTCTGGCAGGAGCCACATGTCCTGCCTGGACAAAGAAGATCCTTGTGTGGTTATATCTTAACTGTGTAAAACTCAGCACAGCAGGAGGGCTGGGAGGAACTGTTGTCCAGTTGAGGGTGTGAATGTGTCCTTCCCCCAGCATGTTTACATCTACCTATGGCACAGAAAGCAGCAGTCCCTCGCGCTGTGATGTGTTATTATTAACCCAGAAAAAAATTATCGACTCCTCAAAAAGGGATAAAAAGGGATTATGGAATCGAAAAAATGGGAAAAAAAATCTTGAAGGGTGATAATTGTTATATTGTTCAGTTTTAAGAGTGTGATATGGGTGAATCATCTTTCAGAGGCACAGTGAAGGCACACAGGGGAGTTGAGGAATGTTAGAAGCCTTGCTCCCTGCCTGGAGCAATAAGAAAATGTGAAGAGAAGCCCTTTCTGTGGCTTGGAGAGGTGCAGGAACCTGCTACACTGACGGTATCACATTGTGCCTGGGTTGCAAGACATCAGATGGTGTTCGTTCCTGAAAAGAGGAATGCTCATGCCCAGGGGTCTGAAGGGGGTGCTGCCAAGGCAGAGGCATGAGTAACAGCTGCAGGAACAGCCAAGTGGTCACTGTTCATCAAAAACACCCAGAAAGGGAGCAGCTGAAAGCCAATGCCCCAGTTTGTAGGATCAGGCCCTCCAAATGTTCCATCGTCACAGCTGAAACCCACACCCAAATCCTCAGCTCTCTGACAGGTGACGCATTGGGCCATACCTTCTTCCAAAGGTACTCAGGTATTTCTCCAGCTCCACTGCAAACAGTTCTGAATGACTTGCCTAAAGTGAAAGGAGTGAAAAAAACCCTGTGGAACAGATGTATGCACCTAATATAGATAACAAAACTGCATCAGTTCATCATGTCACTCACTGCCTGTAGACAGGGAACAGCTCCAGATCAGTCACCCTCCACCAATCTCAGAACAAACCCACTAGAATATCACTGTGCATGAGGAATTGTCATTACCAATGTAAAACAGCCACACAGCATCTTCAATGCACGTGGACGAGGCACAGTTCCCAGCAATGTAGATAGAGGCAAGAAGCAAACTACTTCCCAACTCCTTTCCCTAAGGAGGGTTGGAGAAAGGTGAGGGATGGGACGAAGCAAAACTGGGCTAAGCCCTGCTGGTTCTGGTTCCATGGGAGAACCTTTGACCCACAGCCTCTTTGATCTACACAGAAAGGCAGAGAAGGAAAAGGAGAGCCAGGGCTCAGGGAGGAGTCACTTGACATTGGCCATTCCCAGAAGAAAGATGCTGAGAAGCAAATGTGAAGAAATGCAAAGAGATCCAGACCTAAAGAGGAAGGAAGATGAAAAAAGGGCTGTGCAGGAAGCCAAAGCTGCAAAAAGAAAATTAAGATGAGTAGATGATGTGAGAAGAGTCAAGTGGAATTTGAAGGCTAAAGCCCCCAACGAAACAGGAACACAAAGCTCAACATTACCTGACAGTGCACTGTCAGAAACTCATGCCCTGGGCTGATCCCACAACATGGGCAGCAGAGGAGGGGGCAATTCTGACCCTCTGCTCCTCTCAGGAGTTTTCCCTAACAGCCAACCTCAAGCTCCCATGGCACAATTTGAGGCTGTTTCCTTTTTTCCCCGTCCCTTGTTACCTGGAAGAAGAGACTGACCCGATCTGGCCCCACCCTCCTGTCAGGGAATTGAGGGGAGTGAGGAGGTGTCCCCTGAGCCTCCTTTTCTCCAGGCTGAGGCCCCTGGCTCCCTCAGCTGCTCCTCATCAGACTCAAGCTCCAGAACTCCTGCCCAGGGGTTGTGCCAATGTGGCTGAATGGGAGAAGAAGCAGGTTCCAGTGTTTTTTTAGAACTACTCAAACTTATACCACTGGGACTCAGACTTTCCATGCTGCTCTGTGCCTTAGTTTCCCCTACCACACAAGTAGTTCTCTACCTCAGAGGAGGCTGAGAAGATGGCTTGATATTTCACTGTCACTTTATTTCTATGGAAATGATAAAAACCAGAGTAGCTGATAACTGGATATAGAAAAGGTCACTATGCTACAAAATACAGATGTACAGCTAAAGTCCTACCTGCTCTGGGGTTTCATTTATGATAGCTTTATTGCTTATTTTAACAAATGCACAAACCCCACAAAGCTCTGAGTATGCATTTAATTAAAGCTTAAACACTAAAAACATACCAATGCTGTGATAATTCCCACAGCAATGGGAATTACAGCATAAAATCTTCCTTTGCTGCTGTAAACATGGTCACAGCTGATGGGTCTTTAGCCAACGACCCAGTTACAACCTGTATCATCATGGAGCCAAAGAATTTGGATTCTGTCTCATATAAAAAAGGAACCCTAAATGTCCGTCTCCACTAGATCCACTACTGCATCTCCCCTCCCAGACAGACACCAGTCTCCTCTTGGAGACCTATCCAAGGGAATATTGCAGAATGCTTCCTAATGCCTCCCCACATTTTGGACACAAGACATTTCCAAGTGGAAGGAGATGATCATTGTTTTGCTGTAAAAAGAAAAGATGGACCCCAAACTTGCCTTCCAGCACACCAGATTTCATCTTGTAGCTGATGGCAACTGACAGAAATCATTAAAGCAGTGCCTCTGGAATTAAATTAAACAGATGGACTGGGGCTGTCTAATTGGAAGAGTGAGGGCTGTGGAAATTGAGAAACATGACAAAGCTAAAGGACAGGTCACAGAAATCTCTAGCACATAGTGGAGACTGAAAACATCATTCTTCTCTGAAAAACACCTTTGGAAAGGCAGTAATCTGAGGATGAAGGGTTCCTTTTTCTCAGCTGAAAACACTCATTAGTTCCCAGCATCCCAGCCCTTCAAAACCATGCTGAGGAACCTGTGCAGGTATCAGTAGCCATAAAAGAGGAAGTGGTAGGAGTGCCAGTAAGTTAAACATTGGAATGACCTTGATTTTTTTGCAGGCAAACAGTACCTGTAGGTCCTGCTCAGCTGGCTGCACCTCGGCCATCTCTGAGCCAGGGACAGCCCAGCTCACCTCTCTAGAGGCTGCTGGCCTGAGGGGCAAGGGACCACAAGTGATAACAACTCCAAATCCATTCTATCAGTTGGATTACACAGGCAATTGGACAAGGGGGGTGGCTTCACACTGCCAGAGGGCAGGGTTAGATTGAATACAGGGAAGCAGTGCTACCTTGAGAGGGTGGTGAGGCCCAGGCACAGACTCCCCAGAGAAGCTGTGGCAGCCCCATCCCTGAAAGCATTCAAGGCTAGGTTGGAGAGGGCTTGGAGCAACCTGGTCTAGTGGAAGGGGCTCCTGCTTACGGCAGAGGGGTGAAGTAGATGCACTTCAAGGTCCCTTCCAGCCCATGATTCTAATTCTGAGATCAGTTGCTGGAGAAAGCAGCTTTAGAGCATAACCTTTTACAGGGGGACCACACTCTATAAGCAAATCCACACTCTATAATAAAATCCATCCTGCATCCTTGTGCCTTTGACTCCTCCCTTCCCCAGTACACCCTGGCCACAACACCTAGTTTCAGTTACACAGTTCACCCTGTGGACTAGGTCCATTACCAAACTATTTGTAGGCAATTTCAAACTCTCTGTCATGTTCCAGCTCAATGCATTTGCCACTCTGCACTGTGGACATTACAATTCCAGAAACAGGACTGAGAAACAGCCAAAACTTGCTGGCACAATGCTGGAGCTGTTATATACAGAATAAGCCTGGCTTGCATTTATGCTTGCCTCCATAAATGATAGAATCAGAATCACAGAGGTGGAAAAAGACCTTTAAGATCATCAAGTCCAATAGTATTTGATTACTCTTGTGCTATATGGAGACAAGTTCTACTGAACTTCAGGTATTCAAAGTCGTCTTAATTTTTACTTCAAGTCAGTATTCATCTAAAATGTGGGAAAAATAAACAGAAATTGCCCAACATGGCCAAAACCTTTTTCTTTTGGCCAGGTACGCAACAAAGACAGATATGGTGATGGCTCTGCCCTCTCAGCAGGGACCAGCCTGGGGTCCACACATTTTTTACTTCCAAGATGTTTTCATTAGCATTTCCACTTGATTTTAGGCCTGATTTTAGCTAATTATTGTCCCACGAACAGCCTTTCTCCCTGTCTCCTCTCAGCATTTGCAACTCGGGAAGTCCTGTTCTGCTTCACCAGTCACTCGGAATGGTCAACAGTCGTCACACTCTGCTGCTGACCATTGTCCACTGGGAAAGGTGGGAGGCTCCCAAGCCCACCCCTTCGTGGACAGGCAAATAACAGGGCCCGTTGCTGCTCGGACATCAAAGTTAAACAAACATTCACAAGCCCCCACCTCTGGGCCTGTTTTAAGGAGCTCCCTGAGGAGGTCACGACTTTCAGCTTGTCATAGCACACATCAAAGTTTGCACCACACACGAACTCAGCACACGGATTGGAATAGTGTCACCCGAGAGCGGATATTCAGCCTTTGTGCACTGCTTTAATCCTGTGTTTTCCCAAGTAATTAAGCTTTTTTGCTTATGAACTTGTGACTAAGTAAAGCATCCCTGAGAGGTTGTAACATCAAAGCTCATTCTCCCGTCTGTCCCACATTTTCCAAAATTGGATTTCTTTTTCTCTTTTTTTTCCTTAAAAAAAAACAAAAAAACCCTAATTGAATTTAGTTGTAGACTGAATACATTTAGGAGTGTCTTTAAAAGGTTACAAGAAGCCAGAGTGATCATCATGGGAACTGTGGAGCAAGGGCACAGCATTCAGCCCCAGCTACAGCCTCACCAATGACAAGGGACGGGAGAGCTCTTCCAGGAGCGATTTTGGCTGGTGGGGCAGTTACTGCAATGACATCCCACAGGCATGAGCTCATCCATGGCCAAAACCTGAGAGCTGCTGTAGAATGGCACCATCAGTTCAGCTGTCACATCTGTGGGAATGGGGAGCAGCCTGCCCTGATCTGTCACACCACATACTGGGCATGAGGAGAGTGACAAGCTCGATTGGGTTAAGCTCCAAAACACATCCCAGACTTTATGGGAACTCTCTACAGAGCTTAGCATGACTTCAGGAAAAGGTTGAAGTGAGTCACGATGATGTGAGATTCACATACCTGGAGTTCCTGCTGATGGCTGCCACCATGAGAGCTGTCCAGCCAAGCTTGTGCCTTGTGTTCACATCTGCGCCTTCTTCCAACAACCTGGAGAGGGCAGAGATATGGTCAGGAAAGGGATATGAAGAGAGCACCCCAAGCATCCCAGAGCTAATGAGGGAAAGCAGGATGTTTTACTGTGCAGGCACCTGCTCCAGCACAGCCCAGAACACCTGACATGAAGCTGACATACGATTCTCAAAGGTGACCAAAATCAAACAAACATCCAGGTGATGGCAATCTCACTCCTTTCTAAGGGTGAAATGCCAACATCTTGTTTTCTGCATTGTTTGTTTATTTATCCTGTTCAGTCTAATTCCAGAAGAACCAATCAGGAGCAAAACTGCTAAACCTGAATTTCAATGACATTTGAATCCTTTGGCTGCAAAGCACCCATTAGGCTTCAGAAGCAGCTCAGCAGATCTCCAAAGCCCATGCCACCTGCAGATACTTTGCAGTTTTCTTGTACAGCATAAAAACAAATAGACAACCCCCCAAAATACTAGGAACCAAACTATCCTCATGTTTCCAAAATTTTCTCAGCTTTTGCAAGATAATGGCAAGGGATGGGTACTTGCAGCAGATACTTTAGCTCAGCCTAAAACAGTATGAAATTATAGTTCTCTCTGCACACCAAAAGGAAGAAGAGAAGTTCAGACTTGAGACACAAATTTTACAGTGCTCAAGTTAAAGGAGACAAACTCTAAGTCCTGCATGTTCAAGTCATAGAATCATGGAATGATTTACAGAAGGGTTTGTGCTAGAAGGGACCTTGAAGACCATCTTATTCCATCCCTTCCACCACAGGCATGGACACTTTCCACTAGACCTGGTTGCTCCAACCCCATTCAGTCTGGCCTTGGACACTTGCAGGGATGGGGCTGCCACAGCTCCTCTGGGCACCCTCTCAAGGAAGAACTTCTTCACCATATCTAACCTAGATCTCCCCTCTTCCAGTTTAAAGCTATTTCCCCTTGTCCTGCCACCATCTGCCTGTGTAAAAGGTCCCTCTACACAACCAAATCCATGATTACAAACCCATTTTTCTCACAGGAGCAAGGTGCTGCCAGTACCAAGACAGGGCAGCCATGGGTAAGGCTTTAGAAAGCAGACTGAACCATGCAGGAGTCAGCAGTTCTCTGCCCCTTGGTTTATCCTTCTCCCTTTCCACAAATTAAGGCTTTTCCATTTTCCTTTCTGGGTGAAGCTGTCCCTGAACAGTGCATCCTCCACATAGTTATAACAGGGAAGAGCTGTCATGAAACTCCCTGCGGGGAGAGACACAAGTGAACACACCAGCCATGCTCCATGTGTCCAAGCACCACACTTATGTCTTGAAATTCCACTCAGGATCCCAGGCAAGGAAGTCAAGGTCAGGTGTGACTGCTTACATGCACTGAACAAGTCAGATCACTTCTTTTAAGGATTTGGAGAGGTACACATCTGAGCTCAGACAGCCTGGCCAAATTCCTTGCTCTTGGTCTGCTCTGGTGGCAATGCTGTCAGCTGGTTAAGAGTGCTGGGATGGAATGAGTGAAAAGGAGGTAAACAAACCCTATTCCTCTTCTTACAATTGGGAAAAAAAAAAAAAAAAAAAAAAAAAAAAAAAAAAAAAAAAAGCAGCAGGAGTTCTGGTCCAGGGAACACTCACAGCTGTACCCAGGGTGTCTTGCCAACCTTCCTCCACCTCATCAGAAACCTTCACAGTGGTTTCACTAGAAACTTATCCCAAGGAACAAATACACTCATATACTGAGACGCTTGGGGTGCTCAACCTGAATAAGAGAAGGCTCCAGGGAGAACTTAGAGCCCCTGCCAGTGCCTAAAGGGGCTCCAAAAGAGCTGGAGAGGGACTTTGAACAAGGACCTGGAGTGACAGGACAAGAGGAAATGGCTTCCCACTGACAGAGGGCAGGGTTAGATGGGATAACATAGATGGGATAGATGGGATAACAGGAAGAAATTATTGGATGTGAGGGTGGGGAGGCCCTGGCACAGGTTGCCCAAAGAAGCTGTTGCTGTCTTATCCCTGGGAGTGTCCAATGCCAGGTTGGACAGGGCTTCTGGCTCCCTGATCTAATGGAAGGTGTCCCTGCCCATGGCAGAAGGGTTTGAACTAGATGGCCTAGAAGCTCCCTCCCAACCAAACCCTTCAATGCTACAATACATGGTATGGTGATCCTAAAGTTATTTCCAACCAGCAATACCACTGCCTGAACTTTGGCTGATATCTTGATGACAGCTGAATGCAGTTCACCCCACTGACTGGAGAAGCCAGCCAGATAAACATCACCTTAATAAAAGCCTGTATTCCTCTCCAGTTGAACTACTTGCCTTATTTGACAGAGACTGGGGTTGAGAGCCAACAGGCAGATGGCTTCAGCCAAGCTCTACACAGAAGCATGTTGGTGAACTGACTCAGGTGGTGGTATGATACACAGGTAATGGGTCTGGGTGGACAATCTGACCACCCTTTTCTGACAGGAGTGGCCAGCACTAGTGCTGTGGTTCTGGATGCTCTGAACTGTCCACCACACACTTGGACAGAGATCTAACAGGTGAAAGACTAGCATAACTGGCAGCCTTCATTTGTAGCTCCCAACTGTGATTCATGAGGCTGTGGCCACTGAAAATGATCATAGCACCAACAGAAGGTTTATGCTCTCTTTACCAGGGTTACAATTTAAAGTTTAATGCTAATGAACTATCTGGTCCAAAGAAGTTTGATCAAGAAACAAATCAAGGAACAAATTTTCACATATATATATATGAATCTATACCAGATCCATTTTTATTTATTTTTTCTATGCAGTTTAATACCTGAAGAACCACCCAGCAGCGTGATAGAGAATGGGGATGATTCACCTACAGTCTTATGGGGGTTTGGATCTACACAGCCCTGCACAGGGTTAACACTGGTCAGGCTGCAGCTCCTGCATTATCCAGTGGCCCAGTAAACTCATCTGGGGAGCTGCACAAGAGCAGCCTTGCCCCACCCCCACAGGGTATGGCATAGAATTATGGAATCATTTGGCTTGGAAAAGCTCCTCTGAGACCATTGAGTCCAACCATTTCCCCAATACTGCCAAGCTCACCACTAACCCATGTCCCCAAGTGCTGCATCCAGACATCTATTAAATCCCTCCAGGGATGGGGATTCCTCCACTGCCCCAGGCAGCCTGTGCCAGGGCTGGACATCCCTTTCTGTGAAGAATTTGTGAAAATATCCTTTCTGAAAGCTGTAGAATGGCACCACTGAAAATGAAAAATGCTTTTCCTTCTGCCAGCACCACATCCCTGCAAGTGAATGCTAAGACCGTGCTGCCAGTTCTGCTGCCTGAAGAGCACTCTCAGACAGAAGAATACTGCAAGGAGAAATATCCCTGTGCAGCCACAAAGCTTTCTGTCCTGGTGAGGCGGATGTGCCAGACACAGAGGTGACAGCAGATTGCTATCTGCAGAGATCAGCTCCCTTTGCAGCTCCCCTTACAGAGGTGTTTGCACTCACAACGGAGATAAGCCTGACTCAGACCCATGGCCACTGCTGGTCACACCATCACCTACTCCAGCTGGAAGGATGCTGCCTGCGGGAGAAATCCACACCACAGCTCCATCTGTGCCGCCATGTGTGCTCTGCACAGGCACAGGGAGTTGCTCCCTCAGCTGGAAAATGCTTGCTGCCACTGCAGGAACAAACTCCACACCCAGCTCCCCCAGGCCCTAAGGAGCCATTCCCACCAGCACCAGAGCTCAGGATGCTCGTCAGGATGCTGCAATGGCAGAGATCCTACTGTCTCCCCCTCACTCACCCCAACTGCCTCCAAAAATCCTTTTCCAAACACTGTGATGCCCAATCCCCTTCCACTTGTCTCTCAGAGTGGTGTGGACTAACATGTCCAAGTTATTTGTGAATTTCATTGTATTTACTTGGGCATTTGAAAGTCCTTTGAAAGCAGTAACATTCACATCAGCCCATTCCTACAGTGTGGCACTGTGACAGCCTCGTAGCCACAGAAAATCCAGGAAATAAAGGCATCTTGATGACAAGGGAGAAGGAGCCTGAAAGAGGAATCCAGAAGGGACAAGGTAACCCCAACACCGAAACTGCAGGTAAGAAGGCATCAGCTGTGCCAGGATGGAGGCACACAACTCCCTTCAGGGAACTTTTGCCTGGCAACAAAAGCCCTAAAGCCCAACACCAACCACTGATTAACATCCTCAATAGAGTTTAATTAATGTAACTTTGCAAAGTATCAGGCTCATTTGCAGGTGACCATGGTATTTACATGATTTTACATTAAAGGGGCAGGGAGAGCATCCTGGTCACCTTCTGCCAGTCATGGGTTCCTCTGCTGCAAAGTCTTAATTTCATTTGTCATGAGTTTTAACATTTCATGGGAGGGTTTGGACTGGAACTGACCTCTAAGATCATCCAGTTCCAACCCCACTGTCATGGCCAGGGACACCTTCCCATTGACCAGGTTGCTCCAAGTCCCATCCAACCTGTCCTTGAACACTTCCAGGGATGAGGCAGCCACGTGGATGGATATTTCTTGCCAATATACAACCTAACCCTGCATGATGTCAGTGTGAAGTCAACCCCCTTCTCCTGTTAAATTTGTTATCTCATAAATGGGACCTGCAGCAGCGTCTCCCTTTGAGACAAAGGACAGGACATCAGCCCTTATTCAACATTAAAAAATGATGTTTTAAAATAAAAGATGAGAGATTTACATCAGATATTGGGAAAAAGTTCTTCCCTATGAAGTTGGTGAGGCCCTGGCACAGGTTGCCCAGAGAAGCTGTGGCTGTCCCATCCCTGAAAGTGTAGGGTTGGAGCAAGGTTGGACAGGTCTTGGAGCAACCTGGTCTAGTGGGAGATGTCCTTGTCCATGGCAAAGGAGTTGGGACTAGATGATCTTTAAGATCTCTTCCAACCAAAGCCATTATGCCATCCTGTGATTTTAGAATTCTCAAGGCACTTTGGAGCCACTGAAAAATCCTTATGAACTCACCAAAAAGCTTTTTTCTCTATGGACACGCTGGAAGGACTTACTGAATAATGAACTATCTTCATTCTTAAAAAAAAAAAATATCCTAGTCTGGCAGTCAAACCTGTTTAATCATTATGCATCCAACAGGAAGGATGCTGGAGTCTCTCCTGTGGGATTAGGTTATAGGCTTGGAGCAAAGGTATTAGGATCAGTCAAGTAGTTTTCCATTCAGGAATCTAGATCATCATAAGCATCTGGAATGCCACATCACTGAGCCCAGTGAGAGAATTACTTGTATCACATCATCTACCATAATATGCATTGACATTTCATTTAGGAGTTGGATTGCCTTTTTTTTTTTTTTTTTTTTTTTTTTTTTTTTTTTTTTTTTTTTTTTTTTTTTTTTTTGTTAAATCATTTCAAGATGCTCAGCAACTTAACAGATTTTCAGACAACTGAACTTTATGTTCAGGGTCTTCAGGCCCATCATTTATTTTTTCTCCGCCTGATTTAATGATATGACAATCGATAAAGCCACGACCACTGCTCAGATCCCAGACAGCCAAATGTATTTACCAGCAGGAGTATTTTATTTTAATTAAATAAAATCCTCTGATCAATGTTTAGGATGTTTATCCACATTTTAACCAAGTAAGATCCAGGACACTCACCTCCTAAGGAGTTTCTCACATGGATACAGCTCTATTAGCGCCATTTCTAGTGTTTCTCAAATGACAAACTGTTCCTTGACTGCACTGGTGCCACCAAGATGTCCCTGCCCATGGCAGGAGTTGGACTGGATGACCTTTAAAGGTCTCTCCCAACACAAACTCTTCTGGGATTCTGCGATTCAAGACCCAGTCAGGAGAACCCTGAGTCAGAGCTGATGCTGTTTCTGATTGGGGAAGTACTCACATTTAAGGGATTTCTATTAAACTTTTTTTTTTTTTTTAATGGTTTTAGGGCAGAAAGCTGACAAGACTGCAGGGTTACACTGAATATTAGGGAGAATTTTTTTCTCTGTGGGGGTGGTGAGGCCCTGGCTACCCAGGGAAGCTGTGTCTGCCTCATCCCTGTAAGTGTTCAAGGACAAGTTTGATGGGGTTTAAAGCAACCTGGTCTCGTGCAAGGTATCGCTGTCCACGGCAGACGGTTGGAACTGGATGAGCTTTAAGGTCCTTTCCAATGCAAGCCACTCTGTGATTCCCTGATTCTATGAACACCACTGCCTGTTCTGGAATTTGCTGGAGGAATCTGGGCAGAGCAGCACCCACTGCTTTGTGCATATGCCCTCTTTTACCTTGGGACAGCAGCTCCCAAGGCTCCAGCACTTTGATCCCGGCAGAGGAGATAAAGAGCCCACGTCGGCAGCGAGGAGCCTTCTCCCCCCGCTGCCCCCGGACAGATGTGCCTCCTATTCACCCCGCCACTGGGGTTCTGGGTGACTGACTCGGTGACACTGCTGAGCCCAGAGGGCATGTTTGAGTTTGTGCTCAGTGCCGGGAGCATGCCCAGCACTCCACCCTGACAGGTGGAGGAAGAGGAAGCTGGAAACTTGAACTTTTGCAACAACAATAGCTTCTGTTTCCCCCAGCCCTATCCCAATATGTCACTGTTTAACTGCAGAGTGGGGGGCACTCTCAGATGTGCTTGCCCTCTTGGGAACTGCCCTCTGCTTTGAGGAAGGGGGAAAGAAAAACATCCCAACTGAACAATATCCCAGAACACGAAAGCACAATCCCTGCTAGAGGCTAGGGAAAGGATCTGCTTGAACTGGACACAGCGAGCTGCTCAAAACCCTTTGATGCAGCTGCTGTATTCTTGGAGAGAGCTCACGGCTGTTTCTCACCCCTCACCATCTTTGCAGGGCCAGTAACACACCACGGTGCTCTGGGAAAACGTATGAACCAGCACATTGTGGGGAAGGGAAGGGAAAGTGGAGAGGAACAGCATTTCTCTGCATCTCTCAAGGCAGGAAAGCTGCTGCCAGGACATGGGGGATCCTGGAGGAATCCTGGTAATCGTAGCCCTGACAGCACAAACGGGCCATACAGAGAGACCAGTGGCCAAGGAGAAACTCCTGGAAATAAATTTTCAAAATCAAAGGGAAGCTCTTATCAGGAGGTAAAGCAAACTCCAAGAAGAGAGCATGTCTGAGGGCACAGAGGGTGGGCAAAACCACCATGTGTGAGGAAAGAATTTCCCCACAAGGAGTGTGGAAATTTGAGGAGATACAACCCAAGCATGAAAAGGCTAAAATAGACATGTGAGTAGCTGTAGCTGCCCCGTGCCTGTAAGTGCTCAAAACCAGGTTGGATAATCTTGGAGCAAGCTGGATTAGTGGAAGACGTCTCTGCCCATGCAGAGGGATGGAACTGGATGAGCTTCAAGGTCCCCTCCAACCCAAACCCTTCTGTGATTTGACAGCTGGCATCACCAGGTTTGGAAGAGAATGTGAAACCTTACACATTGTAGTAGCCCCAGTTCAGTCACTCCAATGCAACAGCTGAGCCAGAAAAACACCCCACCAGCCTGCCAGCCTGCTCTGGCAGAGGCCAGCAGCACAAGGGGGAAATAAGTCACCACTGTTTGCAGAGAATTTGAGCACGATACACTAACTTCTGACAATCCATTTCCACTGGAGCTGGCGTGTGTTACCTGCTCAGGTCTGAACTCAAGTGTCAGCCTCCCTCACATCCACTAACATTCAGCTGATGTGCTGTGTGAGCAAGCACTCGGCGTGTTTTTAACCTGCTGACATCTTCCAAGGGGTCCCTTAACTTTTGAGCTGTGAGGGAAAAGGGGAATAATTGCTCCCCTGGCTGTACAGGCCATATCCATGCTGGTGCACTGCTTCTCCTCCAAACCCAGAGCTGCTCAGGAGGCTGTCCTGCACTCGGCCCTGCTGATTAACAACTCCACTAACTGGAATTAACCCTGTGATGGTTCACAGACGTATTCCAGACATACAGAAATTCCCACACATCCAGCTGTGTTGGTGTCTGCTTCCAGAGAAAGGGATCTGAGATTTAGGGGCTTTAAAGCTGTTTTGGAAAGAAGCATGAGATCTCCTGTCTCCCATGGTTAGCTCAGCACCGACTGCAGAGACACTGCTCTCTGACTAAGTGTGCAAACTCAAACAATCCTGGGAGGCCAAAATGCACCAAGAAGCAGTTAAAAAAGGGCAGTTTTCCAGCTATCTAGTACAGGAAAGACAGCACAGACAAGGCTCCCTCAATACTTCATTGCCAACATGAAGAAATCTGGGCTGTTGTAGCTGAATTCCCGGAGCCACAGGCCAAACCAAACTCAATAACCAGTAACAAAGCTTTCACTGAAACCCAGTCCTGGATAATTGGTCATTTAGGAGAAAAGATTAAAGGGGACATTTACATAAACATATTTTTTTCCTAAAAACCCTAGGCGTCTGCAACTCAGATACACACAGACAAATGCAGGCTCAACATCACATAAACACGGAGCAGTGGAAATAAATGTAATTATAAATAATCTCCCAATTCTGTCTCCTCACTACCTGCCCTCACCACCACTGTTGAAGATGTGTCCAGCTGTTCAGGACTGAGATAAGGTACACATGGCTAGTAGCCAGAGGCCATTACACTCCAGGAGCATCATGACATGACTCTTCTGCTCACCCTACAAACCATTCAGGCATCCCTTGAGCCCCTGTCATGACACTCACAATTATTCTGTGAGAGAAAATGCTTCAACAGGTACCACATGGGATACTGGCTCCCATAAAGGCCCACCTCCTCCATGCAGTGCCTTTCAATGACCTGATGTTCCAGGTAAGGAAAGCCTGACTCACTACAGAGGGATTTTTTACCCAGTCTCTGAATTCAAATGCAGTCTCTGAATTTTTTAATGAACCCTTGAGCTGGGAATTGAAGAAAAGATGCTGCTGTACCCCCAGTCCACCCCCCCAAACTGAAGAGAATTGAAAGGGTTACAGTTGGGAAAGATCTTAAAGATCATCTTGTTCCTATTCCTTCCCATGGGCAGGAACACCTTCCACTAGATCAGACTCTCCAAGCCCTGTCCAACCTGGCCTTGAACACTTCCAGGGACAGGGATGTGGGAAGTCTTGATCAATGAGCTGTGCTGATCACAAACAAGGGAGAAGAGACAAGCACAGTCTGAAGGAGGCAGAACTGCAATGAGTCAGAGCCAAGATGAGTGGTGCTGTTTGAAAATGGAGAGATCATTGTTTGGGGCAATCAAGCCTGACTTAGCTGTTTCTGCATGTAAAAATCAGCTTGGGGAGAGCAGACACAGCTGCAGCAACTGACATGGAGCTTCCTGCCCCGCTGCCGTGTCCGTCTGGATCCCTGTGAGAGCAGGAGAGCACCTGAGCTCCAGCTCTCATTACCACACAGATGTGAGTGCCTGCTTGCTGGTACAAATGAGGCTGGTAACAGGCATCTGACACAGGCTCTGTGTCTCCATGAGTCACAGATGCACAGGCTGAGGAAAACACTGCTCCATCATCTCCAAGCGGGATTTGAATACCCCCAAGGAAGAAGATTCCACAGACTCTCTGGGCACACTCACAGTACAAGGTTCTTTCTCATACTGAGATGGAACTTCCTGTGCACCAGTTCCTGCCTCTTGTCCCATTGCTGGGCACTATGGAGCAGAACCTGGTCAATCCTCTGACAGCCTCCCAGCAGACACTGACAGACAAGGATGAGTTCCCCTCTCAAGTGGTCTCTTCTTGAAGCTCCATCTCCCTCAGCCTTTCCTTGTAAGAGGGATGCTCCAGTCCCTTCATCATGTTTGAGGCTGAAACTGCCTGCAGCAGGGAAAGTCAGTAGTTTTCACCATTCATGCTTTTAGCACAAGCAGAGTTAGGCACAAAGCTTCAAACTGGGAGGGCTGCCAGCCCCACAGGGAACAGGGTGGGAAGGAAGGCCCTGGACAGCCCTTGCAGAGGGATCTAGACAGGCTGGCTTGATGGGTTGAGGCTACTGTATGAGGTTCAGTAAGGTCAACTGCTGGGTCCTCCACCTGGGTCACCAAAACCCTGTGGAGCAATACAGGCTGGGAGCAGAGTGGCTGGAAAGTGCACACAGGAAAGGCCCCAGGGGTGCTGGCTGACAGCAGCTGAACATAATCCAGGTGTGCCCAAGTGGGCAAGAATGCAAACAGTACCCTGACTGTATCAGCTACAGTGTGGCCAGCAAGCCCAAGGCAGAGCCTTGTTCCCTTGCACTGGGCGTGGGTTAGGTACCTCAAATCCTGTGTGCAGTGCTAGGCTCCTCATGACCAGAGAGACTTGGAGGTGCTGGAGTGAGTCCAGAGGACAGTGGAGCTGCTGAAGGGTCTGGACCAAAGGGGCTGTGAGGAGTGGCTGAGAGCTGGGCGAATTCAGGCTGGAGAAAAGGAGGCTCGGGGGCCCCTCTCACTCTGTACAACTCTCTGAAAGGAGGGAGTAGCCAAGTGGGGGTCAGGCTATTCTCACAGGCAACAAGTGACTGGATGAGAGGAAACTGCCTCACATTGTGCTATGGTAGGTTTAGGTTGGATGCTTAGGAAAATTTCTTCATGGAAAAGGTCATCAAGCTCTGGTGCAGGCTGTTGAGGGCAGTGATGGAGTCCCCATCCCTGGAGGGATTTAATAGACACGTGGATGTGGCACTTGGAGACATGGTTTAGTGGTGGGCTCAGCAGTGCTGGGGGAATGCTTGGACTCAATGATCTCAGAGGGCTTTTCCAACCCAAATGATTCTGTGATTCTGTGAAAGAGCACAGAAACAAAGGGAGAAGCTGTGGACATGCAGCCCAGCAGGATGGTGTACAGCCACCAGCCCTGCCCTGCCCAGCTGGAGCACAGAGCATCCCTCTTGCTGTTCTGCCTGACCAGGCTCACAAATCACCCAGACATCCCTAACAGCAGCTTCCTGCAATTACAAGCAGCAGAACACATGTGCCAATTAGCTGCACACCAATATCCTCTTTGGTCCTTGATCTAGGCCAGATCTCAGCCCTAGGGTGCTGCAGAGCCAGGCTGCTTCATCCAAGATGCTGCAAACTGGATGGAACATCCCCTGGCTGCAGGCCAAGAGGGTTCTCCTCTCCCTCACCTATCCTTCTCTTCCCTTTGCCTCTACACAGGGACAGCACTCACACCTCCCCAAGTGCCTGTGCAGGGTGGGAGATCTCAGCCAGAGACAGAAACGTGTGGTGTACACAGGAGAGCAACGTCTCTTCCCATCCTACGCAAGCTGCCAGGCTGCCAAAAAACCTGAATTCCATACTGGCTGAGGGCAGCACTTGGGACCTGGGGAGAACTCCAAGATTCTGAGAGAGACCACATAGGAGTGCCAGGATCTGCTCAAGAAGCAGCTCCAAGGTACTTGCACTTCTTTTCCCACTTTAGGGCACACTTGCTTTCCCATACCTTGTCCCCAGCACTGGGGGCAGCAACTGGTCAGTGACATGGCACTGCTGCTCACAAATTATCCTGGGAACCTCTGAATCCCACCTGGAGGTTTGGCTGCAGAAAGAACGTGCCTCTTGGAGACTAGTCACTGCTGAGCCTGAGAAACTGGCTCTTTGTTACCACTTCTGGGAATGTAACGCTGGCAGCTGCCCCTGAAGGGTGCCATGGCACCTCCTCAGTGGAGCAGGCACAGCCAACGGTGACAAAAAGCCTGCTGCCATGGGGCAGGAGCTCTGCAGATGCTCCACTCCCTAACAGCTGTACCTTTGGTCACCCAACCACGCAATTCCCTGACTTCCTTGGATGGGTGCAGCTCTCACCCGTGCTCCTTGTGGGCCAACAGGCCCCTGGAGAACTCCTGGCTCAGGGTGAGGAACACTCAAGAGCTGTTTGTTCAGAGACACACCCCAAGTGAACACCTGCAGGGTGTCACTCACAGAGGTATATCCACCTCTGCACACACTGTCCTCTCTCAGCACAGGGATTGAAATCCACCTCCTACGCTACAAGTAACAGTGCTCCCCATCTCACTCCACCCACTCTGGATTGGAGAGGCTGAGGGGAGCACCCCATGGGGGCTGGGAGCAGCCAGCCCCTTCCTTGCCCATGTGCTGACAGGGTTTTCCTGCCTTCCTAGTCCTTGGCACACTTCTAACACATCAGAACCCTCCTCACCTGCTGACTTCTGAAACGTTGTTAATCCTTGCAGCTTCCAGAAGAGCATCCTCTGAAATGCAGAAAGAAGGGAGAGGGAGTTAGCATGGGGGACTCACATGGACATCCTAACCTGGAGTATGCAGGGGCTGCTGCTGCTGCTCAGAGCTCTCAGTGACCACCTAGTGAGCAAGAGCCTATTCTTGCAGGCAGGTTACCTAAAAACTCCTCTCTGTCTTGGTGATTCACTCCAGTCCCATCACACTCCCTGAGAGCAGGGGGCTGTGGGATGCAGCAGGCATCCCAGGGCAGTGGACACTGTCACCCCAAGGTGTCAGCCTCAGCCAGAGGTTTCCAGGCACCACAGCAGTGTTCCTACCACAGAGTCAGAATGACACCCTCTGGCTAGAGAAGGGAAGAGCAGCACCCCACTCTGGGAGATGGGATAAGCGATGGTTTGGGTTGGGAGGGACACTAAAGCTTATCTCATTCCACCTCTCTGCCATGAGAAGGGACTCCTTCTGCCAGACCACGTTGCTCCCAGCCTTGTCCAACAGGTCCAGCTTTCAAGGGATAGGGCAGCCACAGCTTCTCTGGGCAACCTGTGCCAGGGCCTCACAACCCTCACAGGGAAGAATTTCTTCCCAATATTCCATCTAAGCCTGCCCTCAGGGTTACAAGACGCTAGTCAATGGGAAACCATTCTCCCTTATCTCGTCTCTCCAGACCCATGCCTAAAGTCTCTCTCTAGCTCTTTTGAAGCCCCTTTATGCACTAAAGCGTTAAGGATAACTTTCCCTGGAGAGCTTCCCAGGTCACAGCCAGCAGGCAGTTCCATGCCCAAGGGGGACCCCACATCCCTTCTTTGTCCTGCATGCCACTCCTCCCGCCCCGGGGCCGGCCCCAGCAGCGATAGTCACCCTTGGACAGGCGGTCCCGCAGGTAGCAGTAAGCCAGCGCAGCGATGAGGGCAGGCAGCCCTGCTCCCGAGGAGCAGCTCCCAGCTTCACTCTGATGCCCGCCAGGGTGTCCCGCATGACAGCAGCGCTGCTCTGCACCTGAGGGCCATGGCGTCGGCTCTCTGAGGGATGCCATGGGGCTGGACGACGTTCCTCGCACAAGGCGGCCACTGCAGGCCAGGCCGGTGGCAGGTGGCCGGGGGCTCTGCAGTGGGGCCCGGCCTGGCAGAGGCCTCTCCGCTGTGGTGGTCCCCTTTGGGCCTGGCCCGTTAACTACGGGAGAGCCCCCTGAGCCTGGCCCCGTCGGTAAAGCGGCGCCTGGCGGGGCAGCCAGCGGAGAGCCCCCGGGGACCGGCCGCCCCACCGGGGCTCCCCCCCCCA
>WEIU01009852.1:288023-358155 GCA_013389925.1 Aegithalos caudatus | reverse complement strand
AGGGCGGCGGGGTCAAGGCTCGAGATCCGCCCAGGCGCGCGCGCGCGTGCTACGCGGAGGGGGCGCGCGCGTGCGCGCGCACGGACGGACAGGCACGTGCACGAACACACGTGGACGCGCACCAAACACCACACACACCAAACACCGCCACAAAAACACCACACACACCCCAAACACCAAACACTGCACATAAACACCACACACACACCACACATAGACACACCTGTACTGACACATGCATGGACACACATGGGCACACACATGTACTCACATGCACACAGGACTGTTCACACACAGGGGTGCACACAAGCACTTGTGCACACTCACACACACGGGGTGTTTCTACGTGCACACCTGCAATGCCACACGTGCACACAGGAACTTGTGCACACCTGCACACACGCATGCTCTCCTGTGTACATCCCCCGTGCAGCTGTGCACACACATGTGCAGCACCTGTACCCCCAGGCAGGACTTGCACACGTGGTGGCATGAATCCTGGGTATCTGCTGCAGGCTGGGCTGAGAGCAGATGCCTCTGGGGGAGGCGTGTGTGGACACATGTGCGAGCATGCATGCGTATATACAAGTGTATATGAATGCTGTCCTCCAGAGTTGCCCATAGCCCTTTCTCACCCCAGGATTTGCCACCAGCAATTCCCATTCCACCAGTTTCCCCCCATTATCCCAGCAGCTGTTTGCCCAGTTTGCCATCCCACCATCACTCCAGTGCTTCCACGGGGTCCCACAAACTCCTGGATTAAACAGAGCTGCTAAGAAGATGCATTTTAGGGATTTGATTTTAAAAATTGTTTGTTTTAGAATTGGGTTTATTGCCTGAATTACTGATTCCTGGATTTAGCTCTGCACACTGCTGGCAGGGGTGGAATGGTGCTGGCAGGTGTGGGATGTGGAATAAGGATCGGGAGCCAGGAAAGTCCCAGGAGTATTGGGGGAGGGTGTCAGAAATGGGCATTTCTGCACCCAGACTGGGGCTAGCAGGACTGCAAGTTGTTACAGAAAGCCCAGTGCTCCCAGTTCCCCAGTTCACTTCCCCTAGCTCCATCAGCTCAGTGCTCCCAGTTCCCTAGGCCAGCTCCATCAGCTCAGTGCTCCCTATTTCCCAGCCCAGCTTCCCCAGACTGCTGGCTCCCCTTGCTCAGTCCAGTTCTTCCAGCTCTAACAGCCCAGTTCCCCATGGTACCCAGCCCAGTTTCTCCAGCTCTCCAGCTCCTCCCACTGTGCTCCCCAGCCCAGCTCATGGGCTTCTCCAGCCCAGTTCCCCCACTTCTCCCAGCTCCAACAGCCCAGTTCCCCCAGTTCCCCAATGTAGTTTCCCCAGCTCCCCCAGCCCAGATACCTCATTTCCTCCAGCCTGTCCTCCCTATGCCATGACTCCCATGCCATCTGTGTTCCAGACTGGGAATGGCATGTGGTGCCACATGGTTGAGCCGCCTGGGAATGTGGGTGCTCCTGCTTCCAGCATCAGGACTGCTGGGGGCTGGGAAGGGCTTTAGTGAGACAGCTTTCACCTTTCATCTTCCCTGGAGACAAGGTGGTGGGAACAGCCCAGGCTTCCACAGCAGAGCTGCCAGAAAGGGCAGAGAGAGAAGGATGAGAGGAGAGGGCCCCCCTGCACCAGCCACAGCACCCTGCCCCCAGCCATCCACTGCAGATGTCCACTTCCAGTGGGATAGGATGCCAGAGATTCCCTTGGCTTCATTTCCCAGGTGAAGATGCTGGGAGCAATGGTGTGGCATGGTGAGCCCTGTGATGCCAGGTCCCTGTCTCCACACAGGTGCTGAGCATGGTGACATCCCTGTGGCCTCCTGTCCCTCTGGCTATGGCATTCCTGGAAGAGTGTCATCCTGGATAAGGGGCTCAATCCCACATTCCTGCTGCTGAGACAGGCTTTGCTTTGCCAGTCTAGGTACAAGCCACACTGCTCTGTCATCATTTACACAGTTATTCACGGGAGCTGGAAGAGGGCTCCTCGGGGTTCCCAAGTGGAAAGAAAGAAATTCTGAGTCGGCAGCATTTTCAGAGCTGGATGGGAGCCAGAGGCTGAGCTCTTCCAAAAATAACATCCCAGTCAGCACTGCCAATGGCAGCATGCCCACCTGCTCCTGGCCACAGTACTGTGGGGATGCCATGGCAAGGGACAAAGGATGGATAATGCTTACGTGCTGCATGGGCACAGGGCATGGCCTCATAGTGACAGTGTCACATCAGGGTGACCTGCAGCCTGGAGAGAGGCTGTGGGTCTCTGTCCTGCACTGGTGTCCCCTCCTACACCAGCTGGAATTATGGAACCATTTGTGTTGGAAAAGCCCGCTGAGACCATTGAGTCCAACCACTCCTCCAGTACCACCAAGGCCACTACTAACCCATGTCCCCACGTGCCACATCTACATGGTTTTTTAAATCCCTCCGGAGATGGGGTCTCCACCAGTGCCAGGACTGGACAACTCTTTCAGGGAAGAAATTTTCCCAATATCCAACCTAAACCTTCCCTGGCGCACAGTGCAGGTGTCCCTGCAAGTGCCACAACTCTCTGTATCTGTGTCCTCCAGCTGCTCCTGATACCCCGCCAACCTGGGCTGCTTCCCTCTGCCACGAGCTGCCCTTCTTCCCAGTGCTCCCCGTTTCCCGCTCCCGGTGCTCCAGGTTCCCGCCTGGTCCTCCCGGTTTCTGCTTCGACGTTCCCGTTTCTCCCCCGGCTCCTTCCTGCTCTTTCTCCCAGTGACATTCCCCCACCGAGATCCCCCAACTCCTCCCTCCGGGCGGTCCCGGTGTCCCCCGCTCGGTGCTCTCCGTCAGTTTTCCCCCCGGTCTCCCCCNTGCAGATCCCCGACGACCGGGACTTCGGGGCGTTCCGGGCGCAATGCGAGTCGGAGAGCGGCTGGAACCTCACCTACAGCAAGGGCGGGGTGGGGGTCTGGGTACAGCTGCTGGAGCCCGAGCGTGCCCTCCACAAGATCAAGGTGAGACGTCCCTCCCGGCACACCCTGGTACGCGGTGAGACGTCCCCACCCACCCTGGGCACCCCCGATCCATGATGAGATACCCCCTCCCTCCGCCCCGGCATCCCCTCGGGACTGGGGTATCCGGCGGCAAAGGGGTGGCGCGGGGACCTCGCGGGGGACGTGGAAACAGGAGAGATCCTGGGGCGATGGCTGCACCTTGGGCTTGAGGGGATGGAGCGGGCACCCCACAGTGAAGGGAGTCTCGGGACCCCACAGTGAGTGGGAATTCGGGGGTTGAACCACCACCCAGGGGTAAGTGGGAATCCCAGGGAATAGTGGGGTCCCTCCGGTGATGCAGCACCTTGGGCTGAGCTGGCCCCCGATGGCCGGCAGGGACCCCAGGACAAGGTGGGGTTAACTGGCACACCAGGATAAATGGGCAGTCTGGGGGGGAGTGGGGACCCCCGGTCAAACACAACTCGAGGGCTGAGCCAAGGACAAGAAGGCATCCCTGAGGGCTGTGTGTGGGAGCCTGGGGACTCAGCCAGGGACAAACAGCAATCCCCAGGGGGTGTGGGGCCATGGGTCCTGGGTGGTCCTTCTCCCCACTTCACCCATGGAAACTCACCTCCCATGCTTTCCTGCACACCAGGGCTGGGCTGGGGGACTCCTTGGAGCCTGCAGCCACTGGCCTGCTGTCACTGGGGTTGTCCCCCTTGCCCAGAGCTTCCTGTGTCCCCACTGCATTTCCCCGTGGGTCCCTTCCCTCTTGGTGCCAGTGTGCTGGCACAGACAGGTGCACGCTCATCCTGGCTCTTCCCTCTGACAAAAGTGGAGACACCGGGATTCCAAGGGACAAATTGAGGCAGAAGCCGTGTCCCGATGGGGTGACACTGGAGTCTCTGGCTGGTGTCCCTGTCCCTGGGGGCACCTCTGTGAAGCTGTCCTGGTGTAGTGGGTGGCACTGCCCTTGCTGTGGTGTCGAGCCCGGGTGGTGACGGTGTTGGTGACAGTGGCAGCAGTGACGACGCGGCCTGCTCACACACTGCTCTGCAGCAGCCGTGCCAGCAGCTGGCACCGGCACTGCTGGGGAAACCTGTCCCTGGGGCACTGGGACTGGCTCTGCCCAGTTCCCGTCATGGAGCCGCTGGGAATGCTTCCACCGCAGCCTGTTGGAGGAGTTTGGGCTGTTGTGACCCAGGTCCCCGTTGTGCCCTGGTGGCAGCAGTGACCCCTGGGAGGGGGGTGGTGGTCTCTGGGGTGTAGGGAGTCGCTGGTGTCACTTGCACCGTACCCCATCCCCACAGAGGTGGGGACCCGTGGTGGGTGGGATGTGGAGTGTCCATCACTGTGGCATCCAGGCACGATGGCACGAGCATGGCTCTGTGGGACAGTGCATCCTGACCCCCCTCCCTCCCTCCCCAAGCTCCTCGTGTCCCCAGGCCCTGCTCCTGGCTCTTGGGGATTGCATCCCAAAACATCCCCCAGACTGAGGTGGCGCTTGGGTGCGTCCCCTGCCTGTCCCACAATCCCAGTGTGCCACGTTGGCATGGCAGGGACCCAGCCCACTCCAGGATGTCCTGGCACGGTTGCTCCCGCCACAGCACCTGGAGCTGTCTTTTGCCTGCGGGGGGGAGGGGGGTTCCTGAGCCAGGTCCTGCCCCTTTCCATGCCCTCCTGGACAAATCCTGCTTGGAAAGGTCCTGCTGACTGTTCATGTGTTGATTCCACGTGTATGACATGGATATGGGTATTGGAGATCCTGTGGGGTAACAGTCTATGTCCCCACCCCGTGGCCCCTAGCAGCACCCAGGCCCACCATCCCACTCAGGATGAGATGATCCTGCTGGATTTTGGAGGGATGGACACATGTGGCATTGCTGACCTGGCATGGCAAGGTGCAGCCCAGGGGTTTGCCCCTCATGCTGAGGGTCTCGGCATGGGTGCTGGGGATTCTCTGCAGCTTCCCAGGAGCTGGTTTCCCCCTGAATTCATCCAGGATTCCTTGCCTAATTAAGTGGAACCTGAAGGTCTCGCCCTGCTTTGAGGCTGCCGCCCCCTCCTCCCCGCCCCCCTCCATTAGGGATGCAGCTCCCGTCTAACCTGTTTTCTGGAGTCTGGGAACAAGTTGGTGCCATGGCTGATTTCTCAGTGGGACATTTGGTGGGCTTGGGACTGGCTGCAGTTTGGGGGAACCCCATCCTACCCAATGGGGCAGTGAGTTGGTGCCTGGGCATCTGAGGTCTCGCAGGGATAATGGTTTCCCCTCTAAATGGGCTGTTACCAAAGAATGGCCAGGAGCCATCCTGTAGGATGCAGCAGAAGGATCTGGGGTGCTGGTGAAGCCACCAATGAGGCTGAGCTTGGGGACCCCCTCGGTGGCTGCAGGCCTCACCACTCCCCCAGGTCTCCCCTTTGGATTTGCTCCTGTCCCACAGTCTGGCACCCATTCTGTGTTCCCTCGGGCACAGCATAACGCCAGCCCCGGGGACTTCACCTCTTCCTCCTCCACATCCTCGTGCTCCTCCTCACCCCATTAGTCAATATTGACTCAGAGTTGGGGCGTGCATTTCCAGGTGCTTTCCAGGTGGCACCATCCCCTCTCCTGCACGACCCCCCTGGCACCCCCCCGGATGTGAGTCACCTTGCAGGGCAGGTCCTGCACTACTGGCTTGACCAGCCTTGCTGCTCTGGGAATGATCCACCTGAGCATGGTGCTGGGCTGGCCTAGGTGCAGGTGGGAGCAGGGATTCTTCAAGCAAGTCATCCAGGCAGGCTCTCCCCAAAACTGCTCTGCAGGGGTGCATGCCCCCAGACAAGTTTTTGGGTGAATGGAGGAGCTGGAGATGGGCTCTGTGGAGCACAGATGGGTCTCTGAGATTGAGGATAAGCGCTGTGGGGTTGGGGGCAGACTCCATGATACAGGGATGGATCTGTGGGGGTGGGGCTGGGCTCTGTGGGGCAAGGATGGGATTGAGGAAGAGTGCTGTGGAGGAACGGGCTCCACAGCTGTGTCCCACCAAGGGGCCATGTGAGGCTGTGCCCCATTGCTGGGTGCTTCTGTGCTCCTTCCCAGGGCTGGGGGGTCTCTAGGACCGTGTGCTGGGGTGACAGGGCCACCCCTAAATCCTGAACAGCAGAGTTTGGGGGGCAGGAGGAGCTTGTTACCATTCCTGGGGATAAACAGGAGTCAGTGGCATTCCCGGGGACAGGTGGCTGGCTGCTCTCTCTCCCTGACCTATGCTTGGCTCCAGCACCCTTGACCCCAGATGGCAGATGGCATCCCTGCTACAGTGGTAGCCGCCCTCACCTCCTCCATTCCCCTTGTCTCCTTGCCTTCCCTGGATCTGGCTGCCGTGGTTATGGAGCAGCTTCACACTCTGCACCCCCCTAACCTTGTCTGTGTGATCCATGCTGCCCCAAGGCACCAGCCACAGCCCCACATACTGGCTCTCCCTGGCTGTGCTGTGCAGGGATGCCACTTTGGGGGGAGCACATCCACCGTGATGGGAAGGCAGGTGGGAAACAGGATCCCCTAGTACTGAGGACTCAGCTCCACAGTGCCTTGAGGCCCTGCTTGCCTGTGCTACAGGATGACTCTGGGAGGCAAACTGAGCTGCTGCTGGGACCCAGGTCTTCTTGGAGGGGGTTGCATTGATTAAAAAAAAAAAAAAAAAATCTGAGAGGAGACACCTCCCCTCTGCTTGCTGGGGCTTCCCACAGCTGCCTTCCCACTTGGGGGTCTGCATGGCCGCCCTCTGGCCCAGGGGCTGCCACGGCCACTCTCACACTTGGGGGTCCCCACTGCCTCCTTCCTGCCTGAGGATCCCCACTGCTGTCCTCTTGTGACTTCCCCACAGCCACCGTCCCATCTGGGGGTCCCAATGGCCGTCCTGCCACCACGATGTCCCCGTGGGGACGTGCCATCCTGTCAGGGGTCCCCACAGTTGGCCTCCTGCCCAGGGGTCCCCATGGCCACCCCCCACCCTGGGGGTGCCGGTAGGTCTCTCATGCCCCCTGCCTTGCAGTGCAGGATGGAGTGCAGGGACGTGCCGGCGGAGACGCTGTACGACGTGCTCCATGACATTGAGTACCGCAAGAAGTGGGACACCAACGTCATCGAGACCTTTGACATTGGGAGGCTGACGGCCAACTCTGATGTGGGCTACTACGCCTGTGAGGAGGGGGCAGGGGGGATCTGGGCGGTGCTGGGGGAGGGCTGGACCCCAGGGCTGCCACCACTCCACCCCTGGCTTTGGCATCTGAGGGATCCGTGGTGTCTGGCATCTAAGGGAGGAGCCTGGATGCTGGTTTGGGGGGATTTGGAGGGAAGGAGGGGACCCCATACTTGAAGGTGGGTGTCTCACTCTGGAACATCCACCCGGTGCTGTCCCTAGGGAGGTGTCCCAAGCCCCTGAAGAACCGGGACGTGGTCACACTCCGCTCCTGGCTGCCCATGGGCTCCGACTACATCATCATGAACTACTCTGTCAAGCATCCTGTGAGTTGAGCGGGGCACCAGGGGTCCCGTGGTTCTGGGCTGGGGCTCACTCAGAGCTTGGGGGGGATAGGCTGCAGAGTTGAGGGGTTCAAGCCAGCCCTGCTTGTGGCTGATGCCTGCTGTACCCCACCTGCCCTGCCACTGACCCGTGTTCCCTCCTTGTTCCCCCCCACAGAAGTACCCCCCCCGCAAGGACATGGTGCGGGCGGTGTCCATCCAGACAGGATACCTGATCGAGGGGACAGGTGCAAAGAGCTGCACCATCACCTACCTGGCACAGGTGGATCCCAAAGGTAAGAGAGGGACCCTCAGCTCTGGGCCCTGGGGCTCAGCACCCTCAAGTCCTAACCCTGTGTCAGTCTGTGCTTGGGGGGGCCCAGTGGGGTCTTGGGGGAACTTGGGGGGCTTAGTGGGGGTCTCATGAATTCTCAGTGTAGGCTCACTGGGAGTTCAGGGTGGCCTCTGCTGGGGGCTTTGGGCTCAGTGGGGCTCAAGAGTAGCTTAGGGGGCAGCTCAATGGGGATTCTTTTGGGGCTCTGGGACTTCGGGGCAGGGTCAGTAGGGCTTCAAGAAGTCTCAGGTTGAGCTCAGGAGGGACTTGGGGTGGGTTCAGGATTATCTGTGGATAAGCTCAAGGTGGGCTTGGAAGGGTTCATCAGTAGGAGCATCTTGAGACGCAGCCAGAGCCAGACAGGAAGCATGGAGCAATGTCAGGAGGAAACATCTTGGGCCTGTTCTCTTGAAATCTTTCATTTTTGGGGGTTCAAGAGGGACCCAAAATGGCTGAAATCACTGTTTGTGACCTCTGCAAGAGCAGAGAGTGGTATGGATTGAACCCTGTTCCCTGTCTCCAGCTACATGTCCCCATTGAGAGCACCATGAGGGTCCCATGTGTGGGGGTCCTGGTTTTCAGGCACCTGGGGGATGCTGGGGGTCCCACTCCCAGCTGCCCCTCCCTTCTCTCCAGGTTCTTTACCAAAGTGGGTGGTGAACAAATCCTCCCAGTTCCTGGCCCCCAAGGTGAGTTTATGGCACTGTGGTGGGTCTGGTGTGGGGGCAAGGGGTCTCTGTGCCCATCTCACTCTTCCTCCCAGGCAATGAAGAAGATGTACAAGGCATGCCTCAAGTACCCTGAGTGGAAGCAGAAGCATGACCCTCACTTCAAGCCCTGGCTGTTCCCGGAGCAGAACCGACTCCCAGCCCTGGCACTCTCCGAGCTCTCCCTCCAGCATGCAGATTCCCTGGAAAACATTGATGAGAGCTCCCTGGCTGAGAGCAAGGAGGACCGTGGCGAGGGCAGTGACGAGGACAGCCTGACCTGATTCCCCTGGGAGCTCCTCTCCTTATTCCCTTGGCAAGGACAGCCTGACATGACCCCCCCCTCTGGGGGCTCCTCTTCCTGTCCCCCCACTTCCAACATGGTTTGTGTCTCTATCTCACACACCTGTACACATTCACCTCCACTTTGGGTTCAGGGGGACCCTCCCATTGTTGGACCCCTGTCTGGGGACAGCAGGGACATAGTGGGTCCCCCAGGGTGGGAATTTGGGGGTTGTCTGGTCACTTAGCCCTTGTGGGACACCAGTGTTGTCCCTACTGGTGGCAAACCCAAAGTGCCCTTCAGCTTTTGTGGGGGCAGAGGAAAAGGGGGGCCCTGTGCCTGTTCCTCAGCCCTGGAGACCCTTCCACTGCGCTCCCCCTCTGTCCCCCATCCTTGCTCCCCATCTCTGTTATGGTCCAACAGAACTGCCTTCATCCCATGAAATCCCCACCTCCAGCAGATCCCCAGGGGGTGCTTGGGCATCTGCCTGCACCTCTGGGCATGCAGCGGGGTTTGGGGGAGCTCCTGGCACCTCCTGGCATGCTGGGAAGGAGGGCCTTTGGGGTTTTTTTGGCATCTCCAAGCATGTAGAGGGGAAGCTTCTAGGCCCCTGACACCTCCAGCATGTTGGAGGGGATACTGGGGTCTTACCTTCAGACATGTGGGAGGAGTTGAGGAGCTCATGGCACCCCCAGATGTGCTGTGGTGGGTGTTTTGGCGGCCTGGGATCTCCATTCATGTTGGGGGGGTCTTATGGGCTCTCAGCGTCTTCAGGTTTGTTTGGGGGAGGCTTTGGAGTAACTCACACCTCCAGGTGTGCTGAGTGTCTCTGGGGGCTCCCTGAACTTCAGGGGGGCTCCTGGCACCTCCAGATGTTCTGCGGGTCTCTGAAGGCTCCTGTCCCCCCCTCCCTGCCTTTCCAGGATGGGGACACTTTCCAAGCTGGGTGCCTGAACCCTTCCTCCACTGGAATTTGAGGCCTTGACTGGGGGTTTGGGAGCTGGTCTTTGGCCATGCTCCAGCCCCCTCCTTTTCTGGGGGTGCACAGGGAGATGGGAGATTTTGTACCTTGTACTGGAGCTGATTATTTAGGAATAAAATAATTAAATCTGGCATGGGAGGGACTCAGTCTCTGTCCCACCTCGGTCCTTTGGGAGCCATCCCTGTCCCCATAGTGCACTCTGGCAGGAGATCCCTGCTCATGCTGGGTGCTGGTGAGACCCTCAGGGGTTGTGGGGACCTCCAGGGGAGCTCTGGGTGATGGTGATGCCACCGGAGGGTGATGGAGAAACCCCTAAACTGAATTTGTGCTGGACGCTAATTAGGGATGAGGCTACAGGAGCATGTTTTCCTACAGCCCCAGCCAAGCCAGTACCAGCAGTATATTTCCCCCAAAAGTACCCCTGGGAGAGGAGACGTGGGGTGCAGAACTTCAGGGGCCCTCTGTGGGGATACATCCTGGCTTCTCCAGGAGGAGAATCCTGGGGAATAGAGCTGACACTTGCAGGGATTGTGGGCCCTTTGTGGAGCCTCAGGACTCTTGTCTCCTCCTGGGGTGCACCCAGGGGCAAAACAAAGCTGCTTGTGCACACTCCACTTCTGCCCTCCAAGTGTTCTGGCATCCCAACACCTCAGCAGGCTCCAGCCCTTCCCTGCATCCCAACAGGGTCTTGGTGGCTGCTGTTGTCCAGCATGTGCCATTCTCTGTGCCCATGTCTCTGTCCCCTGTGGGGCTGGAGTGGGCACTAGGGACTTGCTTTCCATTTCTCCTGTTAATTTCCACCCGCCACGCCCTCCACCCCCTCCCACCCTCCTGCACTGATCCCAATTAAAAATAGAACCCAATTAAAAAGGAGCGTGGCCACCACCCCCTGGCAGGTTGAAAATGGAGCTGAACTGGATACGGGACATGCTGCAGCAGCTCTGGAGCCGGGGGGACAAGTAGCAGGGCAGGTGAGGGGGTAAAGCCCCTTTTGGGGAGGGTTTAGGTCCGTCAGCTCCGAGAGGTGCAGCCAGAGACCCAGAGTTGCAATACCGGAGAGAAGATGGCTCCAAAGGGACGTGGAATATGCTCTGGCACATGTCTGTTGCCAGGGGGTTTGAGAAGAGCTGGGGCTCAGGTAGGATGGATGTATGGAGGGGGGCAGTGATCTCCGGGTTGTGCTGGGGACAGCCTCAGGTACTGACATGGATGATCCCTGAAATGCTCCTGGGAAGGACTACAAGGCTCCAGCCCTTCAGGGATGAGGCTTGGGCATTGCTGTGGGTGCCTGGGGTCTCAGCACTTTGTTGTGTGACACCCCTCAAACTGGGTAAGGTCATGGCACCCTTACCCTCTGCCAAAGGCTCTGGGAGTATCCAGGTGGATCCAAGGGTCTAGGATAGGAGAGCAGGGGCATGTGATGATTCTGGGGAGCAGGATAACATGGGGGATGTGATGGCTCCGGGGAGTGGGATAGGGGAGTGGGGGGACGTGATGGACTGGGGGAGTGGGAATTCCGGTAGTAGGGAGGATGCAGGCAGTAGAGGAGCTTTTTGGGATATTTCACGCCGTCCCCTGGCTGAGCCCCACCGAGCGCCGTGCCCTAGCTGTGGGGCTGAGCCTTGGCCCCTCCTGCCCGTGGCCTCGCGTGGGCGAGGGGCCGAGCGGGGGGGCTTTCCCACCCCCGGAGCAGGCAGCCAGCGTGTCCCGGTCCCTGAGCGCCGGGATGAAAGGACCATTGTCCCAGGCTGGGCAGCCGTGAGGGCTGGCCATGGACACCCCACATCCCCTCTGCGTCCCCAAGCCCTCCCACTCTCCTTCTTACCCCCCACCAAGACCTTGGGAATTGTGTGGGGAGGCAAGAACCCCCCACACAACCCATTTATTATTTTTTGGGGGAAAGTCCTGGCAGTCTTCCCCTTGAATCCTGTTTCCATGAGGCAGCCAAACCTCCGTGCGGGAACAAGCCTGGGCCTGGCAACGGGGGCCCTGAGTGCCCCCGCCCCGGGAAGCGCCCCGGCATCCTCTGGGAGCCGTCGCTGCCACCAGACAGAGGTATGGGTGCTCCAGGGGGGCTGGAGGGGCAGCTCCAGCCGGGCGGGGGGCGGTGGGGGCACTCCAACCTCCTCGGCCGCGGTTTCTCTCCTGGGGGAGGTGTTTCTTTCCACGTGCTTCTGCGGGTCCCTGGGCACAGTGCTGGGGGGGAGACGGGACTGGGGATACTGGGAGCTGCTGGGGCGGTGGGGGGGCGTATGGATTGGTGGCTCCCCAGCTCGGCTGCAACAGCCGTGTGCCCCTCCGCACCCCCCTGGTCGGGGTACTCGTGCCCCAGATTAACCCCGGTATGCCCCAGATCAGCCTCAGTATTCCCCAGCCAAATTCCAGTATGCCCCAGCTCGCTCTCAGCACACCTTAGCTCCACTGCAATACGCTCCAGTTCACCCCCAGAACACCCCACCGTAATCCCAGTGCAACCCGGCTCAAACCTGGTTCAATTCCAGTATGCTCCAGCTTCGCCCCAGCAGACCCCAGTCCACTCCTGGCAGACTCCAGCTCAACTCCAGCACGCCCGAGTTCAATCCCAGCTCAACCCCAGTACACTCCATTTAAACCCTGGTATTCCCCAGGTGCCCCCCAGCTGCCCCAAGCAGACCCAAACTCATTCCCAGTGCACCCCCACTGAACCTCAGTATACCCCAGTTCACCTCAGCACATCCTAGCCCAAACCCAGTTCATCCCAGTTTAATCCCAGTACTCCCCAGCTCCTCCCCAGTATATTCCAATTCACTCCAACACTTCCCAGCTCAATACCAGCACATCTCAGCTTGACCCCCGTTTAACCTCAGCCTTCCCAGTTCACTTCCAATATATCTCAACTCCCCTAAGCAGATGCCAGCTCAACCCCAGTATCCAGGGAGCCCTGGAATTGCTGATAGCCCTCATTCCTGTGCCACTGCAGGGATCCTGCTGCCTGGTTGGGGTGAGGGATGTGTTGGGGGATACTGGGTGGTTGTGCTGCCAGTGCCAGGGGTGAAGCTGGGAAAAGGGAACCCTGAGGGCCAAGCTGGCAGATTTGTTTTCTGCTGGGGATCTGGCACGTCCCCGTTCATGGCCAAAAAACGGCGTCAGCTGCAGCTGTGCCAGGGCCCTGCCAGCAGTGCCCGTGCCACACCAACTACCACCAATAGCCCCCAGATGCTGGGTGATGCTGGTAGTGGGCTTCCCTTGCTTTCCTCCTCCTCTTCCTCACTGCTTCCCAGTCCATCTGGTGAGGCCTGGAGCTTTACCAGTGCTGTGCAGCTGGGGCTGGGATGGTGGTTGCTTTGTCCTCCAGTAATGGGAAGCTGGTTCTCTAGGACACTTTCACACTTCTGGGGCCATCGGGTTGGTGTTTGGGGTGCCCAGGGGCTGTACCAGCACAGAGGGTTCCTAGGTCTAGCACCATTGCAGGGGCAGCAATTTTAATTTGTGGGTTCAGCCCCAAAAGCCAGTTTTTGGAGGCACAGAGAGAAATGCTGGGAGTGAGTGGCTGTTCTGGGGTGCTGGGAGAAAGGTAGTGAGGAAAGCTCCTCCATGAGCTGATGGTGGTTCACTGGGAGTGCTCCAGCAGCTTCTGGGGATGAGTTATTATGGGCCACAGCTAGGAGATCAGGGATAGGGATATGTAGAACAATATTGAGGATGTGTTTGCTGCCAGAACTTAAGCCTCAGAAAAGGGTGAGCCCTTGAGATTTTGGGGGTGTCTCATGGGAGGCAGGGAGTGATGTATCTCCCGTGGCAGGACTCTGTGGCTTGGGGAAGCTTTGCAGAGGGGCTCCCCAAGTCTACAGGTGAGGGAGAGACTGGCTGTGTAGGAAGGCTTTGCCATAGTTGAGGTGGGTGCATGCAGTTGGTGGTCCCTGTACTTCTGTCCCTGCTGCAGCATCCCCTGGCTTGGCTTGGCTTGTCTTGGCTTGGCTTGGCTTATCTGCAATGCTGTGGTGGGCAGGGGGATCCAGGGGGTGGCCCTGGTTTGGTGTGACTGCTGTTGGGGACAGGGCCTGTGCATGGGGCAGAGTTGCACCCCAATGAGCATGAAGAGGAGGTGGGAGGGCACCAGGGCTGGAAAAGGGGACACCCCATCCACAGCTGGAGGGGTCACCCCTCCCCCATGACACTTTCACTTCCCACTTACGGGAAAGTGAAACAGGGACCCTTTTGGTTTCAGTGCTGGATACTGAGTGATGGGGCTGATTTCTCATGGAGGAAGGAGGTGCCATGCTTTCCAGGGGGACCCATCAGGGACCCATCCTCTGCAGCCAGGTTGTTGGCACAGCCGCCCCCCACCCCAGCATCACCGGACCCTGGAATATCGGGGCTCCTCTGGGGTGGCTGTGCACATGGGGTTTGGTTTCCTGACCTAGTTTGCTGGCAGCTTCCATAAAGTGTGTCAGGAGCTGAGAGCATTCCAGCAGAACTCAGTGGGTAGTGACAGCATTGCCAGATGTATTTACCCCTTTTCTGGCTGCATTTGCCCATTTCTGGTTGGATTTGCCTCTTTTCTGGCTAGATTTGTGAGGCAGGCAGCAATGCTCTGGAAGGGAATGCTGGGAAACTCATCTGTTTGTTGGTGCCACAGCCTGGGGCATGTTTCACCTTCCCAGGTTTTACTTTCTTGAGGGGAGGGGAAGGCAGGTGGAATGAGGAACCCCCAGTTTTCCTGCCCCCTTGTCCCTGACTTCTCACCCACCTCATCACTGCCCACCTTCCACCTCTATGCACACCCTCCATCTGCACACAGAGCTGGCTCCGGGCAGTTCCCATGTCGGGCACACCCTGGTGTTTGTGTGTAAGCCCTCAGGCCCCCGAGCAGGCACCTTCTGGCTTCTTCACATGAACCACCTGGAAATGGCAACACATGGCAGGGGGAGGAGGCTCCAGAGAAGCAATTCCACCTCTGGATTGTGATTCTGCAAGCCTTAACTTGATTCCCGAACAGTGCCTGGGGGGGTTGAATATCATTTGCAATTTCTTTGGCTGAGAAGATCTTGAAAATGAAAAAGCTTCACCCTCCCAGGAAAAACCTTGGGTGCTGCTGAGCACTGAGGTGGAGGTGTGGTGGGAAGGGGTCTGTGGAATGCTGAGTACTGTCCTGGGACCCTTTGTTTGCTTTGGGGTATTTGCTGCTCGCTGAGGATTCTGCTTGGGCAGTTTCGGGGTGAGGATGTGGTGCTTTGAATTCCCAGCTGGGCAGGGAATCTGTGGTAGCCCTGTCTGTTGGGGACATCACATTCACCTCCTGGATCCAGCAGGGACACTGTTGACATTGGTCTCATTCTGGCTGGCCCTTGTCTGAGGTTCTTTCCTTAATTTAGGCAGGAAAGGGTAAAAATCACTGTGGCGTGAGACTGGTTGCCCACTGCTGCTGGAGCGTGGCAGCTGAGGAACCCCCTTCCCACTGGTAGCCGGCCCTCTTCCCACAGCTCCTTCCACCACCCAGCTGTGCCCACAGGAACCCTGGTGGGTAACAGCCTACTGCCCTGGGAATCCACAGGGATGCTGGGGTGGTGGGACATGGCAGCCACCTGCCTGCTTGTCCCTTTCTGTCCAGTGGCCAGAGCTCCGCTTGTCCCGCTGCCCCACAACGCCCCGTCTTCGGTACCTGGTTCCTGCCGCAGTACTGGTGAGCTCTCACTTCCCGGAGATCACCCTGCCTGGCTCTTCCTTCCTCTCCTGCCAAAGGCCCTGCCCCGTCCCCCTGTCACCCAGGGCTCACACGGCCTCAGGATCCGGCCCTCTTGTCCCCAATGGCCGCTGTGGTCGGTGCTTCACCGCGCTGAGGCCTCACAGTTCTGCCGGGGCCTGCGCTGGCGATTGCACCACATCCCAGCTCAGAACTCTGCTCGGCTCTCCGGAAAGTTCCCACTGCTGAGGTGGCGTTTGAGGAAGTACTGGGGCGGGCAGAGACCCCTTGGCAAACCTCCACCGCGCCAGCTGGACCACAGGCAGGCCGGCCACCTCCTGCTGAGCCGAGGGACTGGGTGCTGGTAATGAGCTCTCCTTGATTAATGGGCCCACAGACCTGGGGAGGGGGAACATGGGGTGCAGGCAGGGTTTGCCTACACTGGAGGAGGAATTGCAATGGCAACTAGATCAATCAGGTGGGTGGCAGACACCCAACAAGGCTCCTGTGCTGGATTTTCCTGGCTCATGGCCACTATCGTGGGTGCCATCGAAGGGACAGGCAGGGAAGAGCTGTGGCATGGCCACCACTTTATTACCTGGTGCTTGGGTGCTGAATGCAGCTCTGTCAGTGACATACTGATGGCCCCGGTCACACTACTCGATCCCTGGCACCTCGTTAGGGGTAACATTGATTACCTGGGGGAAGCTGGAGCCAGTGAAGGCAGCATATTTGCCTTTCACTCCCAGTCAGAGCCCATAGCCTCCATGGCACACACAGCTCCTTAATCGGACAAGCCCAGCCCACATTAGTGCCCCACCTGAGGGCTGGGAAGCCCAGAGCCCTGAGAACAGTGGTGGGATGCAGTGGGCAAAGGGTAGACACACTCCTGCATCATGGGGGGCTCCTCCCTGGGCCAGGATACTCAGCTCTACTTGGGGAAGAGGTGCATCCCAAAAGCTCTGTTGAGTTGAGGTCATCTGAGCTACTGGAGGCCCCAGAAAAGCAGCCAGCATCCAAGTTTGGGGGTAGAGAGGTTTGCTGAGCCCCTTGGTCCAGACAAAGGGGATCAGCACCAGGCACCCCCAGATCCTTCATCCCCAGCACTGGAAGAGTGAGGGCTGTGTGGGTTTGGGATGGGGCTGAGGGGTCTGGTCCTCATGTATTTTGGCATCCTGACTTATCCCCCCAGAACACCAATGCCACAGTGCCAGGGTGCTGGCAGTCTTTGCCCTTCCCTCCTCACGCCATTTGTCCAGCCTTTAAGTCTCTTACAAAACAACCCCTGTGGTGTTGCCTAATCCCGGGGAGGAATGCAGTGGGTCAGCACTGGGAGGATTTGTGCTTGGCCGGGGCCACAGCCAGGGTTACCCCCTGATCCCCAGCACCCAGCTGGGTAATGGCATCTCCCTGTATTGGTTTTGCTTCTGGAATATCCTCATCTTGTTTAGCACAGAGGTTAAATGATTAATGACTGAAGGAGGGAACCTAGCAAAGGCCTGATGAATGATTTACTTGGTGAGGGCAAAGGGGAGCTACGGGGAGCAACGGGGAGCTACCAGCCTGGCACACCAGGGACCCTGCACTTCCCTCGTTGGAGTTTTATCCCCATCCCTGTCCCCGGTGAGCAGCAAGGAGGGCCCTCAGCCACCCCAGATAGTGCTGGGACAGTGCCAGTGGTGAGTGCTGGTCCAGCTGTCCCTTCCTGATAGGTCTGTCCCACTGCTGCGTCGATGTCCTGGCACAGCACTGGGGGCGTTGACACTGCTGTCAGTGGGTGACACTGGTGGTGACTCCTTGGCTCTAGCCAGCACAGGGGGCATTTGTGGGAGCTCCATACTGGTGTTGCTGTGTTTCCCTCTGCTCCTCCAGAGCCAGTGCCTAGCTGGGGTTGAGCCTGCCTGTGCTGGTGTCACCGGGATCTGGTGACAGCAATGTCACCCAGCACCATCACTTATCCATTTTCAATAATAGATGAGGGCTTTCTAGGTGTGGAGGTGGGAGAGAGAATTTTATTCTGATTCAGGGATTTTTGTGGTGCTGGTTGGGATTGCTGGGACCAGTGGGAAGGTCCTGGGTACTGCTGATTTTCCTGGTACTGCTGATTTCTCTGGTGCTGCCAGCACCAGAGGTCAGGTCAGCCAGCCCTGGGTCCCTGTTGCTTCTTCCTTGGACACTCAGTCCTTGGAGCCTGAAGCAAAGCCAAACTGTGCTGGGAAGTGCCAGGGAAGTGGCACTGTGGCCACATCCCAGCAGCACCACTGGGATGCTGGTGTCTCGAGGTGCGGGGGTCAGTGGCTGTGGGGACCCCGTGGTGCCTGAGGCTCGGCAGTGTCCAGTTAGTGCCGGGTTGAGGACGAACCTCGCTTGGCTGCGCACTTTGCACCAAAACCACAAGTGCTGCTGCGACCCACGTGAGTCACAGAAAATGTGACTCTGACAGCAGATCAGACTGGCCTATTTACGGCTCCAGGAAATCCTCTAGCTCCTTCTTAGCAGGTCTAAAAAAACCTCCAACAAACCCAAAATAAAATGGTGCTGGGGTCACTAGCAGTACTGGGTGTGCCGGTGTGATGGGATCTGCCTCCTGCCTGGAGCCTGCCAAGGCCATGATGGTGATGGGTGGGAAGGGCAGGGTGTCCCATCTGCTGCTCCTTTGGATAACAGGGATCTGCCCTGCCAACAGCGATGGGGTGGGAGGGGAGGGGTGTTCTGCTGCAGGAGCTGGGACACCAAGTGAGCCCCCATGTCCCAAGCTCTGGATGCCACAAGGGCACTCTGCCAGGTGTGTGCACCAAGGGTGCTGCACAGGCACCCTGCCAGGGTGCCATGCTAGAGGAATGTCAAGGACAGATGGGGCTCTGGAGCTGGGAACAATGTCATGGTGGGCATATGGTTTGTGAGGAGGGGTTTGGTGCAGTTTGGGTTGGCTCCAGCGGCAGCACCCTGCCGCTGGCTGTGATGGGGACAGCCTAGGAGAGGGAACAGCCTTCTGGATCCAACTGTCCATGTCACTGCACCCTGGCTTGCTGTTGTAAACCAGGGGAGCTGCATGCTGGGTTGACATGCAGGGTGACAGCCCTGAGGTGCATCCAACAGCTCCCCTGACCTTGAATCAGGCATATTCCCTGATTATCCAAAATGTGGATCATCCCTCACTGCTCTGTCCCACGGCTCAAATGTTGCACCCTGGGACCATGCTGGTGCCACATGGTGCCTTCACCTCTAGAGGGATGGCCTCAGTGCCTAAACCTGGACCCTCATACAGCCCCCCAGTTCAGGACTGGGTGATCCTGGGAACACAGCGTGGTTGGAAGCCATGGGAAAACCAGGTTGCTTCACTGGGAATGTTGGTTTTGGTACTCCAGGCTTCAACTGGTGTATGTTTTGGGACTGATCCTGATCCTGTTGTTTCCATTCCCAGGTCCTGATGTCATCCTGAGCCTCGCTGGCAATGGAAGATGCACGGAGTGGTGCAGGTTTCTGTGGCCAGCCCCCTGCCATGGAAGAGGAGGGATCTCTGCCGGTGGCCGCCTGGCTCTCCGCCCTCCACCTCGACCAGTACGTGGAGAGCTTCCAGCAGAGCGAGCTGTGGTCGGTGTGGGACTGCCGGGCTCTGACGGACGAGGGGCTCACTCACCTCGGGGTGCTGCTGCCCGGCCACCGCCGCCGCATCCTCCTGGGGCTGCAGAAAGCCTTCGCTGAGTCCCCAATGCCCGCCGGGACGCTCCAGCCCCCTGCCAGTAAACCTGTCCCCATGAAACGCCACATCTTCCGCCCGAGCGCTGCCGCGGGGCCGGAGCAGCCCGNCCACCCATCCCACCCAGGGTCGGCTGCCGTCCCCCCCTCAAATTCTCACCGTCACTATCGGGGAGCGGCCCCGAGCCCCACCCTGAGTTCTGCAGCCATCTCCCAGCCCTGGAGGATCCCTCTCTGCCAGCCCTTGGGGAGAAGCCCCCTGCTGACAGCAGGGTGAGACCCCCGTTGCCACCACTGCCAGCCAAGAGACACCAACTGGAAACCAAGTGCCAGAGCCTGAAAGGCCCCCCGCTGCCCGAACGTCCCCCTGTGCTCCCCCCCAGGGCTGTGTCCCACAGGAGGTAAGGGGGTGGCAGGGGCCTGGGCTTGGGGATGCCCCAAGGCCACTGGGTCTGCGTGGGGGGCTACTCTGATGTGGGTGGGACCCTTGAGGTCATGACATGGGTTGCCTGGGGTACCTACACCCTCCCCAGACCTTAGCACATCTCCTGGGAACAACCTCAGCACATCCCACGGGTACTAACCCTCCCCCTAACCCCAGCACAACCCCTGGCCCCTGCCCCAGGCCTCAGCACATTTCCCTGGGCCACCAGCACTGGTGGGTGTGTGTGTGGAAGGGTGGTGCTGAGATATTTATTTTGGCTGTGGCTGGATGTATCCACCCTGATCATCCTAGTCACCCAGGTCACCCCAGCCTGGCATGGGCAGGGGTGCTGTCCCCACAATGTGGAGCCTTGCCTTACCCCCACCTGCAATGTAGGCAGTGCTGAAGCCTGAGGAACTCTTGACACCAGTGGGTGCAAGACAGTGAATGGCAGCCCACAGGGAGCACAAGGCAAAGCTGCTGTCAGCTGTTGTGGTGAGATGACATGGGAGCAGGCTGGAATTTGAGGACAGCAGTGCTTGCAGACCCCCCTTTGATGTCTCAACCCCCACAGCGCACTTCCAAATCCCGCAGAGCACAGGCAGATGTGGAGTGAGGACTGGGAGTGCAGTTTGGAGGGGACTGACAAACTCCTGGGTGCCAGCATCTTCCCAGGGTGAGGTAGGGGAATGTCAGCAAGACTCCCGGCCCGGGGAATCCTCCCCCACAACCTTCCCAGGTCCCACAGACTCTAAGGGATATGTTCCTGGAGCTGGGGTGTCTAGCTGGTCCCCTGAGGGGGATCCTGGGAGTGGGGCTGGGTTTGTGTGCTGGGTGGGACCCTGTGTGTAGTCAGGATGAGAATGGGAGGGCTGATAGCTGGGCTTCCCCTCCAGCTTCCCATTCCTGCGCCCAATGGGCTTTCTGTGGTAGGGTGGGTGGAGGTGATCCCTCTGCCTGTGCTCTGCCCCCATCTGCAGGGAGTGGGCTGTGATGCTGAGCTGGGGAGGGGGCTCAGGCGGCTGATGTGGGGGCTGGCATGCCATGGTGTGGGCAACATCTGTCCCTGGGGCTCCTTGGACTCCGGATGAATAGACTACATCCTGGCACCCCAGGAACTGTTCCCACCACTGCATTTCTGCAGCGAGATAGTCACCCAAATCCTCCTGGAGCCACTCTCCATCCTGCCCTGGCCAGGGGGCTATCCAGGCATCATGAGTCCCATGCTGCCGCTTTGGTGCAGGCTGTGCTGGTCTGGTGCTGGACGTGCCATGGGTTTGGTATTTGCCAGCTGGTTTGGTGCCAGCTGTGCCGTGGGTTTAGTGCCGTCCGTGCTGGGTGTTTGGTGCCAGCCATGCCAGAGTTCTGGTCGTGGCCGTTCCGAGGATTTGGTGCCGGACATGCCGCTGCTTCGGCCGGCTCAGGAAGTTTTGCTGCAGGGCAGGAAGTGCCGGGGTGAGGAGCTCCGCTCCCCGCCGGCCTCCCCCGGCCCTCCCCGTGCTGCCGATCGGTGTCACCGCGGTTCCCGTCACCTGCCCAGGTAGGGGAGCACGGCTGGCACGGCGCCAGGCGCGCCGCACGGGAGCAGGCGGCGGGGGCCGGGCCGCAGGGATTTTGGGGACGGGATCGAGCGCCGCCGGCGCTACCGGGTGCGAGTCTCGCTCTGCCGGCTCCAGCGGGTGCTTCCTGCCCTGGCCTGTGTGCCTGCAGGCATTGCTGGTCCCCCGGTTCTTGCTGTCCCGGGGACGGAGGAACAGGCGCTGCCCAGCCTGGCACGCCACCCCGAAGGGGTCTGGGATTCCCCCCTGGAGCCTCCCCGGGGGATCCGGGGGTGCATAAGGGTCCCTTGGACTCAGGATGGGCTGGAGCTACAGCCTCGCCAGGCGGCGGTGGCCGAACAGCAACCCCAGGACACAAGGGTGCTCCAGTGGCTTGGGGGACTCTGGGGTCACTATGGCAGAGCCCTGGGGGCTGTGCCAGTGTGGGACAGGTGGGTGACCAGAGGGCCCTGGAATCTGGTGTGCCCTGATCCACTCATAACTCATATAGCTGACACGTATGTGTTGGTGCTTGGTAATGACAAAAGGGAATGTGCATGGTTGTATGTATAAATGTTTATATATATATATATTTCTCACATAGGTCTTGATGCTGTAGTGAATATATACAGGAGTATATCTGTGCATCCATATATATGTTATATGTGTACTATATGGATATATGGATATACAGGGGAGTTCAGAACTAACCAGTTGAACCCCAAAAACTCTGATTTCAAAAGTAATTTTAATTGTATGACCAGGAATAAATGTATTGGCTATAGGTGAGTTCTTGTTTTGAGAATATTTTAAAAATAAAGAGCTATCATTTAATAAGAAATTCCTCTCTCTGAAGGTAGTGAGGCCCCGGCACAGGCTGTCCAGAGAAGCTGTGGCTGCCCCATCCCTGGAAGTGTTCAAAGCCAGGTTGGATGGGCCTTGGAGTAACCTCGGGTTGTAGGTGTCCCTGCCTATGGCATGAGATAAGCTTTAAAGTCCTTTCCCAAGCAAACCATTCCATGGTTTATGCCTCTTTGGGCAGTGCTGGTGCCTGGCCATGCCCATGGCTGGAGGAGATGCCGTGGTGCAGGACAGCTGGCATGGACCAAGGGTGCATTCAGGAGGGTGAGGGTATGGGTCACCCTGTGGTGGGTGTTGGGTCCTGGCGCTGCATGTGGGGCAGCATCTACTGGGAGCTTGGGAAGCTATCCACACTGGGCCTCCCTGGCAGGATGGGTGGCTAGCTAAAGTGCCCTGTGCTGGGTCTGAGGGAGCTCCACAGCCCTAGGGTGCTGCTGTTGGCCCCAAACCCATCCCCTGACCTGGGTGCCTGCAGCCACTGGTCATGAAAGGCCTGGGGTTGGGGGGATACTGCTGGGCTGGCCAAGGACTAACAGCAGTGGAGGATGCTTGCCCGTGTTGGTGCTGATGGTTGCTCATGTCTGGATGATCCTTGCCCATGCTGAGTCGATGCCATCAGGTGATGTTTGCCCAGGTCTGGATGGTACTTGCCCACATCAGGGTGATGCTCACTGTATCCAGGCTGGGGCCAGGGCTCTTTGCCAGCAGCTGTGAGGCAGCTGCATTGGCCTGGCCCTGTCCCTGGGTGGGACTGAGACCCCACCATAACCCCTTGTGGAGGTGGGCGTGCCCACAGGGGAGGGACCTCCGAGAATGAGGGCTGAGGAGGAGCTGGAGCATTTGCAGACAGCGTGGGAACAGAGCAAATGACCTGGGCATTTCTGGGATGACGCCACCCACCCGTGTCCCCTCACTTCCGGCTGTGCTGCTGTGGTCCCTGCTGCTTCCTCCCAGCTGCCTGCAGAGCCATGCTGTGGTTTCCTCCAGGCCACGTTCACCTCCGGGTTCTCACCGTGCCCCAAACCCTGGGCCACCCCAAGCATTCCTGTGCCAGGAGGGGATAGGATCATCCCAGGCCTGCTGGGTGTGGGATGTCTGAGATACTGTCTCCCACGGGTTGATGGCAGCAACTGTGTTCAACACTGGGAGCTCTCTCTCGCCAGTTCCAGACTTCCAGATGCCACCCTCCCAATGCCAGCGTCCAGTTTGGGCCACTGATGGCTCAGACCTCGACACCCCACAGAGGGTCCTATGAGCAGTGGATGCTCCTGTCTGCACAATCTCCCTGATCATGGGATGAGGCTGTCAGTGAGGGGGACACCCCCTCTCCATGCCCAGGGGATGGTCTAGGGATTAGAGCACCCCCTGAGAAGCTGATGGGGGGAGGGGGGCTTGTAGAAAGTGATGTCCAAGGAAGTGATGACAGAAGACTCCTTTTCAGAGGGCTGAGTGAGCTGGGCAGGGGTGGTGGCCTGGGCAGAGGTTTGGCTTTGGGGTGGTGCCTATGGGAGAGCCCCAGGGGACCTGCATGCTGCCCCCCTTAGAAGAGAGGCCTAGATAAAGGGCAGCAGATAAGGTGCTGCTCAGATAAGGGACAGCCCATAAAGTCCTGGTTTGCCACTTCCCTAATGGCAGAGGTGGCCCCAGCCAGACCCTGCCTGGAGCAGGACTGGCATCCTTTGGGCATGGCTGCATGGGGGCTCAGGGGGTGCAGGAGTAATATGGCACCCATGGTAACCCCTGGAACCCAGGGATGCTACAGCAGCAGAGGATGACATGGAGAGCAGGCAGACCAGTGGGGAGGAGTGTTTTGTGCCTGAGCTCTGTGGGTGTCCATCCTATCGGGATGGTGGGGCTAGGGGGTGGACAGGACTGGGGCTGAGCCAGAAATCCTCCTGAGAATGGAGGAGATGGGCGTTTTCCTGGCCTAAGGCTTGTCCCACTGCTGGCCATGGTGCTTGTGCTGGAGCCCCCCAACCACATCCCAAGGTGCAAACACCATCCTGGGTGGCTGCACAGATGCAGACCTCAGCCAGGCTCTTGCTGGAGGCTCTGTGGTTTGTACACTGTCCCCTCCATATCCCTGGGTCTCTGCACAGCTGGGTGCTCTGTCAGGTCCTGCCTGGTGGTGTTGGGAGCAGTGCTGCTCCACTGCCCACACTCCCCTTCCTATGCTCCCCTCCTTCCCTGCCAGCATTCCCTGATGTATGGATGGTTGTGGCTGGTTTCCATGGAGATAGCTGCAGAGAAATGAGGTCAGGCTGACCCAGGGAGAGCCAGCACTCCCGTCCTCCTCTGCTTCCTGCTCCAGCCAGGGAGAAGTTTCTTCTCCAGCTCACCCCAAGCTAAGGTAAAGCTTTTGTGCACGAGCCATCATGCTGGGAGGAACATCCCCAGAAACCATGGGGTGCTGATGGCATCCTTGGCCATGGAATCATGGGATCACAAAATGGTTTGGATTGGATGAGATCTTAAAGCTTGTTTAGTTTCACCCCCCTTGCCAAGGCCAGGGACACCTCCCACTAGTCCAGGTTGCTCCAAGCCCCATCCCACCTAGCCCTGAACATTTGCAGGCATGGGGCAGTCACAGCCTCTCTTGACAACCAGTCCCAGGGCCTTACCACCCTCACAGGGAAGAACTTCTTCCCAATATCCAATCTAATCTTGTAGCTGCAGTAGGAAATAGCTGGGTCAAGGAGGGGGATGGTGTCAGCATGCAGGTCCCCTGGAGCTCACCTATCTGGGGCTTGGGGTGGAAATTCTGCCCACTGCCTCTGCCCTCTCTCTGGATTCAGGGATGCTCCAAAGGTAGTTTGTATTTTTATACCGTGGAGAAACTTCTTAAGTTCCTGTCCTTGAAAACACCATTACTCCAGAGGTTTCTATTGATAGCCTGTCACCTTTGAGTTTCAGGAAGGCAGGAAGCAAGGAACAGGAGGTAGGAGTGGCTGAGCCCAGCTTCCTGGGGCTCTGTGGAGAGGAGGACAGTCCCCATGGTCCCTCTCCCCTGGTCAATGTTTTGGAGCTGAGGGAACAGCTCACTGAGCCAGGAGAAGCTCCATTTCCAGGATTTCTTACTGCCGTAGCAGCCACCCTGGATCTCCAGTGTCCACCCTACCATAAGGAAGCTGGTGGCAGATCATCCCTTGCCCCGCCCCCCCCCATCCTGCTCAAGGAACCCTGTGGCCACCTGCAAACCAGTTAAGGAAGCAGCTCTTCCATTGTTTAGACTGGAGGAAAGAAAACAACCTGCTCTGGGATGTGGCTTCAAGGCTGTGGGTGGCTTAGAGTGTCCCAGAGTCAGATAAGGATCCTGATCCGTGGAGCACAATCAGGGGAGTGAGGTTGGATGCCAGGAAAACATTTTCAAGCTAGAAAAGTAGTCATATAACCCAAGCACAGGAAAGGCTTTGCCATGGGATCTTAGGAATTGGTTTGTGGGTTTGGGTCTGCTGGGGTTTGGTCCTTTTTGGGAGTCCTCTGTGACCATCCTCCCCTGCAAGTGTACCAGGATTGGGAACTGAGGCAGGGGCTGGCATAAGGCAGTGCTTGCTCCTGTCTCCCACAGCATTCCTGCCAAAGAGGAGGTCTCCATCACTGAAAGAGCACCGGGCACCGCCCTGCCCTCCCCGTTTCCCCCGCCTCGCACAAGGACGCCGGCCCCGACACCACCGGCACTGCCCTCCAAGGCCACCCTTCCCTTTGTGCCAGAGTTTGGTGAGTACAAGGGGGCCCTTCCAGCCTTCGCCTGTTACAAATCTTCCTTTGGGATATCTGGCTGACAATCCATCCCATGGGTGCTGTGCCTTCCTTCTTGTCAGTTTGTTCCTCTGTCCTTGCTGTGGTCTTTTTTTCCTCTATCCAATTCCTTGCCTTCTGGGCTGGAGGTGTCAGGGGTGCAAGACCCAGGCTGGGGAATTTCGGGTGTGTGAGGTCTGAGCTGGGGGTTTCAGGGAAGAGGTGCAAGACCTGGGTTGGGAGTTTCAGGGAATGCAAGATGTGGACTGGGGATTTGGGTGCAGCCTCTCCTAGGGCAGAGCAAAGGTTTCTGTGGGTGCTGGAAGCGCCCATACCCACTCACAGAGGAAAAGTGAACCTATCAGGGGGGTGAAATACAGATATCTCTGGTTCTGGGGTCCTAGGACTGTGCATTTGCATCCCCCAGGCCCATCCTCAAGGTGTCCCTGGGGCTCAGCCAGCTGCAGGGAGCAATGCTGAACTGGGGACCCCCATGAAGGGGTGAAAGTTTGGTCTCAGGGTGCAGCCCTGGTTGGACTAAACTTCAGCTGGAATAGCTCTGCTGGAAGGAAGAGGAAGGGCTGAGTTGTGTGGGGTGCTGTGTACCTCTTAAGGCCAGCAACCCTGCAGGAAGCAACACTGGTTTAACTGGGAGCTGGGGTGTGTTTCAGAAACTGGGAGAAGCCATGGACAGGGAGCTTATGTTTGTTGGGGGAAGCAGGGAGGAAAGCTGCTCCCACCTTGATGGGTTTGGGATGCAGAGTCTGCTGGGGTTTCTGTGGTGCCAAGGTGAGCATCTACCTGCACCCCTCAACCCCCTGCAGCCTGGGAGCATCCTCTCCTGCTGCCAGGGCCCAAACATCATCATCTGGGTGGGTGTTCTGGGAGGAATCTGCTCCAGATTCTCAGTGGGATTTTGGAGTGGGTGTCTGCCAGGGCCAGGTGCTCTGGGGCCACTTGTTCCCTGTGGGGTTACAATCCTGACCAGCATTCCTGCTGATGTGGGTGCTGGGTGCTGGGATCTCTTGCTCCCATCATCCTCTGGGATCTCATTTCCATGGTGCAAAAGCCTGGGAGCTGATAAGGAATGGGAGAGGAGGGAGGGGAATCCACCCTGGAAAACAAGCTGTGGAAAAAGCCCCTGGGAACCCCCAGCAGCAGGAGCTCCCAGGCAGAGACGTGAGAGCCTGGTTGAGGCCATGGTGCTGGGGCTGGTGTCACCAAGTCCCCTTCTGGCAAGGCCAGGAGTGTCTGACAGTGCTGGGAAGTGCCATTAGCGGGACTTTGCCCTTTCCCAGCTCTTCCCCAAACTCCTTGATAAGACCCTTGTCACAGGGATGGAGTGGTTATTTGCCGAGGGCAAAACAAGGGGAAGCCAGCCATGCCTGCACCATCCTCCCCACAGGCTCAAGGGTAGCAGGGGGGAACTGGGACCCCTTGCTCCACCCCAGCTGATTCCCAGCATCTTCCCTCTCCTTTGTCAGATGACTCAGACTACGAGGACACGGCGTGGGAGGAGGAATTAGCCGGATCGACGGGAGAGATGGCGAAGGTTGGTCCCACCATGGGGCTGGAGGTGGGCAGGAGCTAGCAGGGTGACTGGCCCTATGGACATGCTTGGGATGCTCCAGAGATACTGGTTAGGACTGGAAGAGCACGTTGGCAGAGGGGAGGTTCTGCCTCCCTGAGCACCCACTGGGTCTCCCGTAGGTCCCAAGGAACTACCCCCTGGGTCTCCCATGGGGGTTGGAACCCTGGGGTTTCCAGGGAGCACCCACTGTGTCTCCCAGAGCTGGAACTGGGTTCTTCAGTGTCCTTGGGAAGTATCTATCAGGTCTTTCAGTGATGGTGGAACTCAAGGGTCCCTGGGGAACACCCACCAGGTCTCACCCAATGTTCCCAGATGTCCTCACTGGGTCCCCTGGGATCTCTGGGGTGCACCCACAGCTGTGCAGCACGTGCCCAGAGTGTGTGCTAGCAGACATCTCCAGCACTGTATCTTGAATGTCATCCCTGGATTGTGAATTTCTAGCTGCCTCCCTCACTCTCTGGGGTGGGAAGGGCTGGATTTGAGGAGTCCCAGAAGCTGCAGAGCCTCCTGAGCACCTGAAGCCCCAGTCTGCCTTTGCTTGGGAACACCAGGGCCAAGGAGGCGATGCCAGATTTCTCATGAAGCTATGACATTTTTAGCTGCTATAAATAACCATCCTGGTGTTCAGCTCCTCCCTTGACTGCACTTCCCTCTCTCTGTGAGCCTCAGCATGCCTCCTCCTGGGCGCCCTGGCACTGTGGGCACCTGTTGAGCTGGGGATGGGCAGGTGACACGGCATTGTGTCCCCTCCCCCCCCAGCCACCCTGCCCGCTCACGGTGCAGTGGGGGCACTGAGGAGACCCCATGTGTCACCTGTGTGTGTCTCTGCAGGAGGATGCTGAGCCCAGGATGGGACGGCCACGCTCCCTGCGTTTCAACAGCCTCTTCAGTGAAGATGAGTTTGGTGACGACCACCCCAGTGCACCCCCTGCCAAGTAGGAACTCGGCTGCCCTGCTGCGTGCAGGGGATGTGTGTGTGAGGCTGGGATGTGCTGTGTGTGTGTATAGCCAAGGGATGTCTGTGTGTACCAGGGGGTGTTTTTGTTTGTGTTGGGGGGTGTGAGCACAGGCAGAGAGCTCTCGTGCACAGCAGGGCAAGTGAGTGCACAGGTCAGGGCTTCTGGTGTGTGTACAGCTCCACACACATGGGCACACACAGGATGCGAGTGTGTGTGAGCAGAGAGCAGCTCTGCACGTCACTGCTTTGGGGGTGCCCCTGTCCCCCCTCCCAGAGCTGGGACTCAGGCCTGGGCTGTCCCTGGGACTAGAGGATGTGCCAGGGGACATCCCCACTGAGGGGACTGTCCCCAGTGTCCCCGCTTGCATACAGCTGGCCTGCATTGCCTGTGCCTCAGGGAAGGTCACGGGGAGGCTGAAGCATGCTGGGGAGCCTCAGCCCCTCCCAGGACCCACCAGCTCTTAACCCCCTCCCTGGGCTCCTCATCCCCAGTGGTGGCAGCAGCTGGAGTGACAGGGACCCCAGCCTGCACCTGCCCGTGCCCGACGCCTTCCCTGGCAGCAGCCCCGGCGCACTCAGTGACAGCATGGAGGGGACCAGGGCCACCAGCCCGCTGTCACCCACCATCAGAGCAGGCTGGCTGGACAAGAACCCGCCACAGGGGTGAGTGACCTACTGGGGGTCCCTGTGTGACATGGGAGGGTGATTGTCCCCTCCTTTTCTCACCTGCAATTCCTGCTTATGGGGCTGTACTTTTGCTTTGGTGAAAATCCATCGCTAGAGGTTCCTTCCACTCCTTTTTAACCTATGATTTAGGTTAGAAACACCCATTTTTTGTGAAAGAACCTTTCTCAGAGCAGGTGCCACCAGTTGTTCTACTGACTTTGCTGAAAAGGGGAGGCTGCAGCTCGAACTTCCTGCTTTTCCTCTGGGGCAGCCCTGGAATAGCAGTGACCACAAAAGAAGCTGTCAGGGATGAGGTGGGGTGTCTGGGCTGAGCTGTGCATTTGGGATTGCTGGGTTTGCTGCAGGAGGAGGTGGTGATAGCCCCTGTCCCATGGGATGGCAGCCCCCAATCCTGGGCTCTTGGTGGAAAGTTAGAGTGGTGCAACAGTAAAACAGGAGAAGTGCTGGGCTTGTGCCTGTGTGCTCCAGGGTGAGTGAGCCAGGGAGTCACAGGGAACCCAGTGATCCCTCCTGGGAGTCTAGTGAGCACAGCCAGCACAGTGTGCACAAGGAGCCCACTCAAAGAGCCCCTGCACTAGCTGAGAGGCAACAATCCAGCAGGAGATGTGATGGATGTTTGGGGGCTTCTTAATCTGGGCTGCGAGGAAGCCCCAGGGCAGCAGTTCCCCTGAGGAGGAGGAAGAAACTCAGCTGTTTGCAACAGAGCAGGCATGCTACTGGGGAAGTGAGAGCAGCTGGAAGGTCCCTGGGAAGCTGTTCCAGCAAACCTTTCCTGAGTAAACAAGCCCCTGAGCAACCATGTCCTTGCCGCCACACCAGCCCCCAGCCCCACCAGCACCTGAGGATTCAATGCTGGTGGGGGAATGCATGGCAGGGCTTGCTGGAGCTGTGTTGGGAAGGGCTTGGCTTCTCCTGCAGCCCCAATGCTAAAGGGATGGGCTGAGGAGTGTCCTGCCTTTTCCTGTGGTGCATACTTGGTCTGCATCCTCAGCTGGGGAGGGCAATGGGGTCTCTGGTGGGCTCTCTTCCAGCCCCCAGAAGGTCCTGCCTCTCATCCTTATTCCCATCCTGATAGAGATGCATGGCTTCTCTCTCTGCTCTGGTGCCACTGACCCCTCCTGGAATGTGTCTCCAGGATTGAATCCTGTTGTGCTGTTAGGGGTAGCCCTTATTCTAATTGGTGCCTGGAGAAAAGCATGAAGTCCCCATTGCCATCCCCAACAGCAACATGAGGGCACAGGGAGAAGGGCACAGGGAGAAGGGCACAGGATCAAGGGCTGGGGACTTCAAGGGCTGGCCAGGACAGAGGACTGGGGATATAGCACCAGGTCAAGGCCTGGGGACACAGGGCAGAATGGAGGGCTGGGGACATCGAGGGCTGAGGACACAGAGCAGGATCAATGCCGAGGTGGCCCCAGGCTTTTGGCAACTGGGGCGTGAACACGCAAGCAGAATCATCCTAAGTTCAAGGGCATCCCCTCCAACGCATCCCTCCGGTCCCCTGCCAGGTCCTACATCTACCAGAAGCGCTGGGTGAAGCTTGACGCTGACTACCTCCGCTACTTTGACACTGAAAAGGTGAGTGGAGAAGATGGAGCTGGGGGTTTGGGATGAGAAGGTGGCAGAGGAGCTACCTCAGCAGGGCCACCTCCCTCTGGGCATCCCAACTTGGAGACGTGGCTGTGCCAAGGGTCAGTATCCCAGGGAGCAGCCATGGCTGCGTGCTGGGGATGAGATGTGGGAGGCTCAGAGCCTCCTGGACATGGAGCACTGGGAAGCTGGGGCACTAATGGCCCTGTTTCCCTGAGGCCACAGACATTAGCAGTGTGTCTCCCCACTCCCTGACCCAGGATACCTACTCCAAGCGGCTCATTCCCGTCTCCTCCATCTCCCGCGTCTCCAGCATTGGGGACCAGAAATTTGAGGTTGTCACCAACAACCGCAACTTCGTCTTCCGGGCCGAGAATGATGGTGAGTGACAGGGGTCTCTGTTCCCCAGCTACTCTCCCTTCCCAGCCCAAAGGATGAGTGCCACTGGCTCCTGGGCCCAGGCTGATCCTGACCCATCTCGCCTCTGGCCCCACAGCAGACCGCAACGAGTGGATATGGACCTTGCAGCAGATTGCAGAGGAGCGGAAGAGCAAAGCTCCGGAGAGGACACCGATGTCCTTATCCACGGACAGTGCCACTGAGCTGGCCGATAAGAGTGGCTTCCTGGAGCTGAGGGGCTTTAAGCACAAGCTCTTTGTGGTGGTGGCTGGGGACAAAGTGTTCCTTTACAAGAATGCGGAGGTGGGTTGCTGGAGGGGCTGTGGCACTATGGGGGACCCTGATGCCATTCCAAGGGAGACCCCTTCCTTTTGCACTCCCAGCCTGAGCAGAGCAGCAGTGAGCCAGGGCACCCAGGCCTGCCATCCCTCAGATGGGGATAGCACAGAAGCCACAAGGTGCTGCCCTCTGAGCCCTCCCTCTCTGCTGTCTCTGAGCCTTGGGATCTCCCAGGAGTATCAAACCTACTGTAGCTGCTCCCAGAGTCTGTGGTGCCTGAGGTACTCCCAGGATGAGAACTGGGCAGGGAAGGGACAGAGTTACTCCAGCTTCCAGGCACTGCATCCCATCATCCATCCCCCCATCATCCCTTGCCCACTCTCTCCCTCCAGGACTATCGGCAGAGGATTGGCATCACCTACATTGAGATGAATGTGGGGAATGTCAAGGATGTGGATCGCCGGGGCTTTGACCTCACCACACCATACAGGATCTTCAGGTAACATCTTCAGGCACCCACCTCCAGGGTGGGGAGGGGGTGCTGAGGGTGCTGCCCACTCCAAACCATGGTATATCTCACCCCCATCCCTCTTGGCAGCTTCTCTGCTGACTCGGAGCAGGAGAAGGAGGAATGGGTGGAGGCCATGCAGCAATCCATCACTGAGGCACTCTCCAACTCAGAGGTGGCTGAGAGGATCTGGGCTGTGGAGTCCAACTGCTTCTGTGCTGACTGTGGCTCCCCAAAACCCGACTGGGCCTCCATCAACCTCTGTGTTGTCATCTGCAAGAGATGTGCAGGTACCCATATCCAGAGGGGCACAGACGGGGATCCTTGGGGACCCCCAGACATTTCCCACCCCCAAATGGGTCCTTAATGGCTCATCTCACTGGCAGGGGAACACCGGGGATTGGGCCCTGGCATCACCAAAGTCCGGAGCCTGAAGATGGACAGGAAGGTGTGGACTGAGGAGCTGATCGAGGTAGTGGCACAGACCAAAAAGCCCTTTTGGGGGGGTGACACCCTGTTCCCTGTGCATTGTAGAGCTGCTGGTTGTGGACTGGGGGGTGTTGGAACACGGCAGAGCTCTTCCAGGCTGATTCCAGCCCCTTGTGGGGGACACCATGGTGTGGCTTGGCTGGGGAGAGGACCTCCAGCAGCCTTTCATTCTGTCCCTGTGGACTCCTGGCAGCCAGTTCAGCATGCCGGCGAGAACAAGCGGCACTTTATGTGCCACAGACAGATGGTGTCTCTTTGTCCGTGGGGACATGGCTGTGGAGCGGCTGGAGTGGCTGTGGGGCAGTGGCTGTGGGATTGGAGCGGGGCCAAAGGCAGAGCACATTCCCCCGAGCCGGTATGGCCGCGGGCGCGCAGGAATGTGTCGGCGCAGCCAGGGCCGGGAATGGGTGGGCGGGGGGAGCTGGGATTCGTTTCAAGACCTAACCTGGCAGCCATTTCCCGCCGGCAGAGCCTGGCTGGCTCCCTTCTTTCCATCCATCTTGCTCAGATCCCGCATTCCTACTTGGCGTCCCACCCGCGCAGCCCCCGCCTCCAGCCCTGCCTGCTCCCCGGGCTCCCAAACGCTTCCAGCTGCTGCCTGCGGCTGCTCCCTTTCCCCTCCCCTCTCTGGGAACGCTGCCCGAAACCACCCCAGCATCCCCAGGGCCTCCGCTCGCACCGCCCCTCCTCGAGTCTCGCATGCACCCGTTCCACCCCTGAGAGCTGCGGGGTGCGGGCAGCCTCCCGTGGGTATTGCGGTGATGTGAACCTCCCCGATAAACCTCTTAATAGCCTTGCTCAGCTGTGGGTAGCGGGGTGGCGAGGATCCACCGAAAGCGCTTTGAATCTGTCCCCATGGATACTGAGCACCACTCCGCCTACCACAGCTGGGTGCTGCTTTCCAGATGTGATTTTTCCGGGGCAGGAAGGGGAGTTGGCGGCTGTGGGGGCTGTCAGATGCTGCGTGCCTGCAGTGGGTGGGTGCACCTGCACCCTGCCCACCCCACTCCCTACTCCCCTACACCACCCATGCTCTTCCTGCACCCCTCTGTTCCTCCGGGGCAAAAAAACTTCCCCCAGCAACCCTCCCCCCTGCCATGCCCCAGCAATATTGTCACATTGGCATCTCCTTGTCCTTGTCCCCACAGCTCTTCCAGCAGTTTGGCAACATGATGGCCAACCAGTTTTGGGCTGCAAATGTGCCTCCCAGTGAGGCCATCAGCCCCAGCAGCGGCAGCGAGGAGAGGAGGCGCTTCGTTATCGCCAAATACCGGGAGGGCAAGTACCGCCACTACCACCCGCTCTTCGGCAACCAGGAGGAGCTCGACAGGGTCAGTGGCCCCCAGGGATGGGCACCTGCTTGGGGGTTCTGCCTGTGCACAAAGTGGTGCTGAGCTGGGGTTCTGAGGCTCTTTTGGGGATGAAGTCTCCATCCAGGCAGACTGCTGACTGTCTCTCCATGCCTGTATCCCCCCAGGCTCCACTGCACACCTTGTGTCCTCACTGTGCACCCTAAGCCAAAGCTTAGGGTCTCCAGGGGGGATGAGCCAGCTGTGGGGACAGGGTAACATCTGTGCCGTGGGGCATAACCGGCTTCATGTCCAGGCTGGAGAGCCTTGTCCAAGATGGGATCTCCCTACCATATCCAGGCAGCTGCAGGGTCTACCTCTCCCTGGCTTGGAAATTGTTTTGGGGTCAAGCTCTGGGCTGGATGGGGCTTAGGGGAGCTGGTGCTGGGGGCACACCCAGCTGAGGCAGCTTGACATCCCTCCCCAGGAATACCTGGCCAGCACTCCTAATCACCAGCCATGGCACCCATTCCCCGTGCTGGCTGCTGGCAGAGCGCCAGACTAGAGTGTCACACAGGGAATATCACACAGGGAATGCTGTCCTGGCCCTCTGGCTTCTGACCTTCACCTCCTTCTCTGCCATGGTTTCGCCCCTGCCATAGCTTCTCCAGTGTTTGCACAAGCGGTGGGGGTACAGGGGGGGCCCAGTCAGCCGAGGGAATTCGCATGTGGGCTTGTTTGTTTTCCTACTCCGGCTCGGCTGGCCCGCCCCGCGGCCGTATGACTTCACCCCGGCTCCTTAAGGGAGGGATCGGCTGCCGGCTCCAAACTTTTTCTCCCAGTTTGAGCCTCCTTTGTTCTGACCAGGCGGCTGGGAGGCGGCCGGGTGTCCGGCAGCTCGCTGTGCTCTCCCGGCTCCTTTTGCTCCTCCTCGGTGGGAGCCATCGGCTTCACCGCTGGCCTCCTGGCTCTGCTGCAGGCGCTGTGTGTGGCTGTCACCACCAGTGACCTGGCAGAGACGCAGGCTCTGCTCTTCTGTGGGGCATCGGTGACCTGTGACACTGGGGACCCCCAGTGCCCCACGCCCCTGGCCCTGGCTGAGAGAAGTGGGCAGCGGCTGCAGATGGAATTCCTGCTCCACAACAAGACCTCAGGTAAGGGCTGACCCCCTTGAAGCTCCACCGTGGGCTCACACCCACTGACAACATTCTCAGAGTTGCTGTGGGGTGTTCTGGGGGCACAGCTATGTTTTGGGCTGGTCCCAGCTCTGTGTCCTGCCCAGCAGATTCCTGGCAGGAGGCTCACCATCTGCTGGTGCTGTCGGGTGGCTCTGTACCTCGTGAGAGGGAAGAGAGGCTTTGGGGCCCCCCTGCACCTCTGGGGGGACCAGTCCCAGCTGGGAACACAGGTCTGGAGCCCATCTGGGGATGCTGGCTGGTGTTGCAGGCACCGGAAGGGATAGGAGAGAGTATTCCCACACCACCACAGTATTCCCATACCATGCTGTGGACATTGCTGGCTGCTTCAAGGGACATTCCTCTGTCAGATGGGCAGCCCCCACCTCCAGCATGTCCCTGGGGCAGGAGGGTTGAGCCCCTAATGACCAGTCCCGTTCCACTGGATGTGCATTCCTGCCCCTGAACTTGACTTCAGGAAGGCTGACGGCTCCCATGGGATCTGCACCCTAATACAGGCCTCGGGTGGGCGGGCAGGAACACTTGGGCAGGTGGAACAGAGGTGTGGGGGGCTGGCCAGCACCTGCCAGAGCTGTCACCTCCCTCCTCGCCTTGGCAGCCAAGTCTGTCCCACGGAAGTTGGAATTCGCCCAGGTCTGGGGCTGGCCCAGCTCTTCCTGACGTGTCAGCACTAAAGGTGTCTGGGAGAGCTGTGGGGCCTCCCAGGCCACCCCAGTAAGCCAGAGAAATCCAAAGCTTGGGCTCATACTGCTCATACTGCTGGGCCAGCAATCTCCAGTGTCCTGGGATTGCTGGGGTGGATGAGCCCAGCACTGTGTGAAGCAGGGCTGGACTGGGAGAGCAGGGGTCTGCCTCATCGTGGATTCCACATCTCTAGAGCTCCAGGCACCCTACACTCTGACCTGGTTGTGATTTAGGGGTGTAGCTGCATCCTCTCTTTGCTTCATTCCAGAGGAAGTGGGGGTTGTGTCTTGCTGGCAAGGTAGGGAAATCGAGGCAGGGGACATGAGTCTGATCAGATGAGGAGGCAATGACAGAGCCCTGGGCTGTTATTTCAGCTGCAAGGACTGTGATGCTCTGCCCTGCACCTCCTGCAGAGCATCAGGGTTCTGGGACAGCCTGGGAGTGACCTCAGTGGTGGGGCAGCCTGGACCCCACCTCCCCACATTGTTCCTATCCAGTCCCAGTTCAGTGCTTAGGGAAGGGCTTTGGGGAGTACTTAGGATGTGGGACGACTCCCAGGCAGCCCTGGATTTGGATACCAGCACTGTTCCTTGCACCCCAGCTGTGCTGTGGTGGGAACTCGGGGTGCAGCCTGTGAGATGCTCCTTGGGCTGAGAAGGGGGAAACCCAGCTGCCTTGCACGGCTGGGGGAGAAGGGCAGCTCCCAGTGACAGACTGATCTCCCTGCTTGCAGAGCCGCCTCGCCTGGAGATGGTGTGCAGTGAGGAGAAGCCCTACTCTGTGCACCTGCCCTCCGTGACTCACAGTGGCTTCCTCTACAAGACCCCCTCCATGGTCAAGCCCATCAGTGAGCGGAAGGGCCCGGAAGGTACATGTGTGAGACAGGAAAAAGGGAGCTGGGAGATCCATAGCAATTTCCCCTGAGAGGGGAATTGTGCTCTACCCTGTTCTCTCAAGCATAGAAAAGGTGGTGGGGAAGTGCAGCATCACCTGGTAGCCTGGTTTGATGGGTGGTCACATCAGATGGGCACCCAGCAGGTGCTGCTGGAGTGCTCATGCTGGTTTGGTGGGTGCTGTGGGATGGGGCAGAGCTCAGGGAAGCTGCTCAGTGCTCTGTGCTGTGCAGAGTTCAGCCGGCGGTGGTGCACGCTGCAGGATGGTGTGCTCAGCTACTACGAGAATGACCGTAACACTGTGCCCAACGGCGAGATCAGGGTGGAGGAAATTGTCTGCCTGGTCAACAACCCACTCCATGCCCATGGGTAAGGCTGCGCTCCCCTGGAGCATCCCAACAGCCCCTCCATTCCTGCAGGGCCTGGCACAGCTGCCGTGGGCCCCATCAGGGGTGGCATGAGGGGACTGTAGTCCCCACCGCCACCAATGGCCCCTGAGCCTATGGCTTTGCAGGGATTCTGTGTAAGTAATTCGCAGCCCCTTTGGGGCATCTTTCCAATACTTTTGTAATACCTTTGCGACATCTTTGCAGCTGCTTTGTAATCCCTCTGGAACCCCTATCCAACTCCTTTGTAACCATTTTGTGGCCCCTGTCCAGTCCCTATGTCCCCTGTTGGAATGCGTCTGGCAGCACAGGGATGCTGGAGTGTCTGGGCCCATGGTGGGGGGATCCCACATTAGATCAGCCATTATCAGAGCCATCAGCAGCCATGCAGCAAGGATACTCCCACCCCTGGAACACCCCTATTGCCTACCCAGCTCTATCCCACCCCTGTGGGTACCCAGGCTTCCCTTTTCCTCCCTCCTGAAGGATCGAGAGCACGTTTGAGGTGTACACCGAGGCAGATCGACTCTACCTCTTCGGGCTGGAGAACCCTGACTCTGCTCGAGAATGGCTCAAGTCTATTGCCAAGGTGGGATGCAGGGACCTGGGGTGGCCCTGGGAGCTGGTGGCAAACTGGATGAAATGGTGCTGATGGATTCCTCTCCTCCCTGGCTCAGTCCTTTGTCCACCCTCGTGCCGAGGAGCTGCTGGCACTAGACTTTGAGCGGCTTGGCCGGCTGCATTACAAAGGGGGTCTCACCCTGGAGCGTGCCCAGGAGGGCTGGTTTGCCCTGGTCGGCTCCACGCTCCATGTCTGCTCTGAGGATGGCCATCGGCAGGAGCCTCTCCAGCTGCGCAAGCTGCAGGAGCTCTGTGAGTACCCAAGCCCTGCTGGCAGGACCCCCTGGCTGGGAGGGAGGCATGTCCCCCAAATCCTGCCCTAGGGTACACCTAGCTTTTGGTGGGAGTCTGGTGGGTATCACTCCTGTGGAGCTCAGTGTCCCTTGAATGAGAGGGAATGCAGCTGTTTTTTTTTCCTCTCCGTCTTCTTCCCCTTCTCCATCCTCTTCCCCATCTCTGCTTGTCCCATTTGGACTGGAGCTGGACCTGTTGGCAGAGCCTCCCACAGCATGTGGGTCTAGGGGAGCTGTGGCATCCCCTGTTCCTGTAGGTGATGAGCTCCCTGCCTTCCTTTCCAGCCATCCAGGGCGACCATGAGGTTCTGGTGCTGGTGGAGAGGCGGAGGTAAGAGGGTGTGGGAGAGGAGGGTCCCCCCAAGCCAAATACCCCTTCTTGTTCTGGAGTGTCTTTACCCTCCCAGCCATGACTCTAGACTCCCAAAACTGAGTTGGGATCACCTGCAGGCCCCCAGGGCTGCCTTCCTGGGGGTTGCAGACATGCCAGTGGGATGTTGGGCAACACCTATCCCCCTGCTGAGCCCAGGTGTGCTGGCAGGACACTGTACATCCAAGGGGAGCGGAAGCTGGATTTCCTGGCCTGGGTCCACGCCATCCAGAAGGCTGCGGGCAGCTCGGGAGACACCTTGTCGGAGCAGCAGATGACGGAGTTGGATGTCCCACTGCTGGTGGATCGCTGCATTGACTACATCACCCAGTGTGGTACGGCTCAAATCCTGGGATGCTGGCAGGGACCAGAGCGTGGCATTCTGGTCACCCCACTGGTGTGGCGTGGCATGCTGAGAACCCTGCATGCTTGTGATGTTTCCCTCCCTCCCTGAAGGTCTGCTTCAGCTCTGTGGGAGGGCTCCATCTGTAACAGGGCTTTGGCTCCAGTCACTGGAACACCTGCAGGATGGGATCCCCTGTGGCACCTGGCAGTGTTTGATGGGGAGCTGGTGGGCCGGGAGTAGGGTCTGTCTCCTGCAGAGGGGGTCTCATCCCCACTGATTCCATCACAGGGCTGACATCTGAGGGAATCTACCGCAAGAGCGGGCAGAACTCCAAGACCACCAGCCTTCTGGAGGTGCTGCAGCGAGATGCACGCCGCGTCCGCCTGAAGGAGGGCGAGCACCAGGTGGACGACGTGGCCAACACCCTCAAACGCTTCTTCCGGGACCTTGGTGATGGGCTCTTCACCCGGAGGTGGGCCCCGGAATGGCTGTGGGCAACAGGTGAGCCCTGGGGGCTGCTTGGAGGTGGCAGGAGGAGGGGCATGGGCTGCCCGGTTCTGGGCAGCCTCTTTGTCCCCTTCCTGGGTTGGAGAAACGTGTCTGGGCTCTGCACGTTCCCCTGGGCTGGAGTCTGACTGGTGGGTGGGGAGTGGAGTGTGTTCCCGCTGCCCCTGTATGGACTCATGCTCAGGCAAGGGTGGGGCTGAGCCGGGGGAGACAGCCAGATCCCCCTCCCTTCTGGATCTGCTCACTGGACACTAGGGAAACCAGCAGAAAAACAAGCTATGGCCTCATGGAGCAGGGATGCTCTGGCTTCAGAGAGCTGGGATGCTCCAGTCCCATTATGCTGAGATACTCTGTTCCCACGAATCTGGGGTGATCTAGCCCTGCAGAGCTGAAATGCTGTGGCCCCATCAAGCTGGAGTGCCCTGGCTTCGCAGGTCTGGGATGGTTCAGCCCCATAAAGAAGGTGTCCTATCATCCCATGGACCTGGGATTCTCCAGTCCTAGGATGTTCTGCCACCTTGAAACTGGCAGGTTCCAGCCCCATGGAGCTGAGATGCTTCTTCCCCATTCAGCTAGGATGCTCCAGTCCCATGGAGCTGGGACACTCTGGCCACATGGAACTGGAGTGCTTTGGCTCCATGATGCTGGGATGCTCCAGCTCCATGATGCTGGGTTACTCTGGTCCCATGATTCTAGGATGCTTCAGCTCCAGCATGCTCTGGCTCTGCAGACCTGGGATGTTCTCTGGCCTCGTGGATTTGGGATGTTCCATCCCCATATTGGGACAGGAGAGGGGAAGTGAAGTTTGTAGAAGAGATGGTGTGACCCTGAGCCTTAATCTCTACTTTGTGCTCCTCCATGTTCCTTCTCTCCCTCTGGCAGCGCTGGAGGATGAGGAGGCAAAGGTTGGCGAGTACCGGAAGCTCCTGGCTGCCCTCCCTCCAGTGAACCGGGCCACGCTGAAGGCGCTCATCAATCACCTCTTCCGGTATGGCATCAACCTCTTGGGCATCAACCTCTCCACTTGGAGTGGAGTGCTTGGTGGCTCTGGGGTGTGGATGAGGTATCTCCCTCATCCTTTGGCTCACGTCCCCAGCAAGGAAAGGAGAGGAGTTTGTGGTCAAGCTGTGCCTGATGCCAAACATCGTGTCCTGCATGGGGGTTGAAGGGAAGAGGTCTGGGGGACCTCTGGGGCTGGAATCTTGACAGAGTTCCCCACAGGGTCCAGTGCTTCTCTGGGGAGAACCAGATGAACACACACAACCTGGCCATTGTCTTCGGGCCCACACTCTTCCAGACAGATGGGAAGGACTACAAGGCAGGACGTGTGGTGGAGGACCTCATCAATCACTACGTGGAGATCTTTAATGTAGGTTCACCCCTGGGTCCCAGTGTGTGGAAATGCACAGGGAATGAAGAGGTGGAAGGAGGAGGAAGTCAGGTTTGCTTTGTCCGTAGACATCTTGTTTTGGAGACAAGGGGAGAGAGGACCATGTCTTTTCAAATCTTGGAAACCCGAAGTCTGGAGCCAGGATGGTCTGGTCAGACCTGATGGCTTCTCTTCCCTGGCAGGTCAATGACCAAGAGATGAAGAAGCAGCAGGATGAAATCACAGCCATTATGAAGATGCGGGAAGCATCATCCAGCGGAACACAGGTGGGTCCTGGACACGGGGACATCTTCTCCTGGGGCCCCCAGTGTCTACTGTAGCATCTCCTGGACATGCCCTGGGCAAGGGATGTCCACACTGCCGGGGGGGATTTCACCCACACGTGGGAAGCTGCAGGTTGAAGCACTTTGCCGTTTCCCTCCAGCAAGCTGGGGACTTTATCTGCACTGTCTACCTGGAGGAGAAGAAGACAGAGACAGAGCAGCATGTCAAGGTGAGCAGCTGGGCAGAGGTGCAGAGGGTGCAGGGGTCCCCTTGTTGTATGTCCAAGGCTCTGTGGTGGCATGGGGGACTCAGGCTGAGCTGGTTCCTCTGTGGTGTGAGGATGGAAGGACCCTGGGCAGTGACTGATGGAGACTTGCCCATTCCCTCTCAGATCCCAGCCACGATGACAGCTGAGGAGCTCATCTTTGAGATCCTGGACCGGCGGAAAATCGTCATGAAGGAGAAGGACTACTGGAGCTGCTTTGAAGTGAATGAGAGGGAAGAGGCAGGTTGGTGCAGGGGCATGAGGGTGAGAGAGAGATGGAGATGGAGGTGGGGATGGTGTTAGAGGTGCAGATGGGGTTGCAGATGGGGATGAAGTTAGAGATGGGAATGAAGTGGGGATGAGGATGGAAAAGATGATGGACATGGTCATGCAGATGGAGTAAGGATGGATGTGGGGGTAGAGATGCAGATGGAGATGGGAATGGATATAGTGGGTATGAAAAATCTCTCCTTGTGACTGCACCATGGAGCAGTCTGGGATGTGCTCCAGGTGCTCAGGGGAGGACAGCTGCTTACCTTATTCAGCTTGCCCATGGCCGAGTACTGCAGATGGGCTGGAGTTTGGCCAGGACGCCTGTCTGTATCCTTAGGAGTTCAAGTGCCTTTGAAGCTTGATGGGAGAGGTGTCCAGGATCTCTGGCCACTGAAGTGAGCAGCCCTATGTTGGCAGCAAGGGAGAGATCAACAGATGAGACCCTGGTCCTGCCTGCTGGTGCCTTGAACTCCTGCTGCCAGTGGTTGGGGTTCAGTCTTTTCTAGGTAACAAGTGACAGGACAAGAGGAAATGGCCTCAAGTTATGCCAGGGGAAGTGTAGGCTAGATATTTGAGAAAATTCCTTCAACTAAAGAGTTGTCCAGCCCTGGAACAGGCTGCCCAGGGCAGTGGTGGAATCACTGTCCCTGGAGAAATTGCCAAGACCTGTAGATGTGGCACTTGGGGACATTGTTTAGTGGCAAGACCATGCCAGACCCTCAGGACACAAGTGTGACACTCTCTGGATGGCAACTGGCCCTGGATACACTTCTGAGACCTGGCTGTCTCCTGACTGACAGAGCGGCCCTTGCATTACTCGGAGAAAGTTCTGCCCATTCTGCACTGCCTTGGGACAGAGAGTTACCTCGTGGTGAAGAAGCAGATGTCCATGGAGAACATGCTCATCTACCTTGGTGAGAGGCAAGGGCCATGGTTTGGGCAGGGAGAGAAGGAAGGGGTTGGGAAGGGGCGGGATGGGGATTGGACACGGATGGGGATGCAGAGTGGAGGAAAGGGGGTGGAGAAGGGGTTGGGAATGGAGAAGAGGATGGTATGGGATCCATGCAAGTAGGCACCAGCTCAGTTAGGATGTGACTTGGAGCCCCCTGACACGGTGTCATGGCCAAAGGCTGTGCCCAGAGCAGCAGGGAAGCTGGTCCTGCCTGCCCTGCCTGGCCTGGGACTTGAGGGGAATTGCCAGGGCTCTGCAGCAGCTGGAGGGCTGCTGTTATGGGGGGCAAGGGTCTGGCTCTGCCCTCCTTGGGGGGCCTGATCCACCTGGGGGCCAGAGCAGCTCAGGCATGTGCCCCCAGCCAGCAGAGTGGGTGACTGCAAGCATGGCATGATGAAATTCCGGGAGGAGAGGAACCTGCTGGGGCTTGGGCTGAGCACTGGCTTCCATGATCGCTACTTCATCCTCAACCACTCCTGGCTACGCCTCTACAAAGAAGTGCGGGTGAGCACTGCCTTTCCCTCTCCTTTCCCTCTCCCTTCCATCTCCCTTCCCTTTCCCTTCCCTGGCCCATCCCTGGTCCTGCCCTGCCTTGCCCTGCCACACTGTGACTTTGTGGGGATTCCCTGAGGACATGGGACCAATGCAGGCTGGCATCACTCAGGCAGTGCAGGCAGCCATGGGCAGTGTGGGCAGTGCCAGAGCTGGCCCCAGAAGTGCTGTCACCCAGACCTGGAGCAGATCCTGGAGCTCCTGGTCAGTGCCAGGGCTGAGGGGGGACATGCTGGCATGCTGGCTGTGCAGGGGCAGCCACTCCCTGCCCCTCAGTTCCTGGTCTCCCTGATCTGACACTGCACCCTAGCACATTACCACTCCATCCCTATCCCCTGCCCATGGGCACAGGGGGGCTGCAGGGAGGGTCCCCCACCTCTGCTTTAACCCCTCTCCTCTGTTGAACAGAGCCTGAGGCAGCGGAGCTCCCCCTTGGAGAGCGTGAGTAGGGAAGGGAAGGGAACGGGGGCTTAGCTGGCGTGCAGGGGCTCCCATGCCCTCTGCCCTTACAAGTCTGCCCAGGGTTGACCTCAGATCCAATCCAGGGTCAGTCTCAAATCCAGTCCCACAGCACATGTGCCAGTCACTGGAACTGTCCCTGGTGCTACCATCTCTCCCCATTTGGCCCTTCTGGCTTGGGGGTCCCACTGTCCTTCACTCCAGGCAGACAGAGCTGGGTCTGGGGAAGGGACCAGAGAGGATGGGGATGGGTTGAGCAGCTTCCCCATCCCACTGGCATTGGATCGGGCTCTTGTAAGTCAACACTGCTTGCATGTGAACATGGATGGAGGGTCCCTGGGGTCACCAATGTGGCACCTGCCTCTGGGTCATGGCAAGGCACAGCCAGCACTGGAAGGGTCCTCATGCTGTGCCAGGATGGCAGTGGGATATTTAGGAATGTGGTCTGGGCAGGGTGGGTCTGGGTCCACTGCCATGGCTGTGGCCATGATGCTGAGGAGGGGTATGAGGTGGGATCCCATGGGGAATGTCTAGTGCCAGGCTCTGGAGACCTGGTCACAATGTGCCAGTGCTGGTCCCGGCTCTGAAGGCAACTGGCACTGTCTAGGGGGGACAGGACACCCGTGTCCTTTTCCTGCTACCTGTGGCTCTTGCCAGGGGTGGCAGACACATGCTCTGCTCCATGCTGGGCTTCACCTTCCTCCCTGTCACCACATCACTGCAGCTTTTCCTCCCTGCGGGGGGGGGCTCAGCCACAGCAGGCGCTGTGGTGGGTGGGGACAGGTGTGACAGCCACCAACCCAGTGCCGGTTCCCTGTTCCCCCAGAGTCACAAGCCGGAGAAGGAGTGGCCTGTCCGAAACCTGAAGGTCTATCTGGGTGTTAAAAAGAAGCTTCGACCTCCGACGTGGTGAGCAGCAAGGGGACTGAAGGATGAGGATAAGAGTGGAGATGGGGACAGGGACAGTTTTGGCTGCTGGACCCATCCCTTGCTGGCCAGGCCTCCTGCCACCAGGTGTCAGAGCAGCCCTGTAGGACGCTGCTGTGGCCCGGTCCAACCAGCAGGGACTGTCCCTGGCACTGTCCACAGCCCTGTTCCTGGCGCTGTTCCTGCCGTGTGTTTCTCCCAAGCCCTGTTCCTAGCACTGTCCCCGGGGGTGTTAGTGGGGCTGGGGGGATTTGCAGAACTGGGGGAGGGTTTGTGGGGCTGGAGGGGGGAGTTGCAGGGACAGTGGGGGGATTGCAGGGTGGAGATTGGCAGGGATGAGAGGGGGTTCTGGGGTACTTGGCCAACAGAGGATGGCAGCATGGGCTGTTGGGATTCATTTTTTCACTCCCCTTTTCCAGCTGGGGCTTTACGGTATTCTATGAAAACGAGAAGCACGAGAAGCAGCAATGGTGAGGGAAGGCGACACGGCATACTAAACTTATCCCTGGGACAGATGGACACGTGGCAGCTTTCTGGAGCCTTTGCCATGGCAGGGGGAGGTGGGGAATCAGAGAAATGATTTGGATGGGAAGTGACCTTGAAGACCATCCAGTTGCACCCTCCTGACTTTGGCAGGGATATTATATGTGTGGAGACAGCCTGGCTGAGCACTCATGGCCCCATAAAAATTCCCCCTGGGACTTGTGGCTGTCCCCTTCAATCCCTTGGGGTCTCATGCAGAGCAGCAGCTGAGGTCTCTGGAGTGGGCAGGTGTCCCTGGAGCGGGTAGGGGGAACACCCTACTTGCCTCCAGCACCTCCTCTGGCTGCTGACACTGTTCCCACAGGTACCTGTGCTGTGACACCCAGGCCGATCTGCGGGAGTGGTTTGCCACTTTCCTCCAGGTGCAGGTAGGGAGCGGGCCGGATGATTACTCCCTGTAAAAGTGGGGCACCCTATGGGAGACACCCCAAGTGGGGTGCTTGGCCAGCAGAAACCCTTTGGGGTATCCAAGCATCTCTAAACACCAGCACCTCAGGGTCCTGGGGTGGATGAGTCTCCGGTCTCCCTCACTGTCCGTCTGTCTGTCTGCAGAACGGGGGTGCCCTGTGGCCCTCGGAGCGTCCCAAGGCGCGGGTGGCACGGCCGCAGCAGGATGCCAGGTTGGGTAACATCTCCCTCATCCCGCTGCGGGGCAATGAGAGCGAGATGAGGAACAGTGTGGCTGCTTTTGCTACTGACCCCCTAACTGTGAGTGATCCGGGGCTGCTGGATGGCCTTCCATGCGGGACAGCATCCCCCTGCATCACGTGATGGGGGGGTCCTGGTCTCCAAACCTGGGTGGGGGATATCCTGGCTCCCATTCCTATTCCCATTACACATGAACTGCATCATCTCCAGGGGGGGCTAGCTGATATTTTGGGGGCTGGTGGGCTCTCCTGGGTGGAGGGGTGTCCCAAACCATGTGATGCAAAAAGAGGGGATGCTGCCATGCTCCTGATTTTTCCTCTAACAGGGGTGGGTTTTCTGTCCTGGTCACAGATCAGCTCCCCATCCTGCTGTCTTGTCTGTCTGCAACAGCTGGTCCTGCCTGGGGGCTGTCACCCATCGAGTGACAGTCCCTCAACCATGCAGGTGCTGCTGCTGGACTCTTGCCCAGCCACGGGGCTGGTGGTGGGACAGAGATGATCCCACCACCTCCAAGCCAATCACTTGGACCCTCGTTGCTGCTATAAACCGGGGGACAGGGCTGTGCCAGGGGACTCCCCCACTGGCATCAGTTGGGCATCAACCAGTGGGTGCTCAGGGATGCCCCAAGGGCAGGGAGCAGCATCTTTGCTGCCCTGGAACCCCTGCACAGGCTCAGGTTTATAGCAGAGGGCAGTGGGGAAGTCTCCAGGGGCTTTGCTGGGGGCTGTGCTTCACAGAGTGCTTGTGGTGTTGTGGTCTGGTACAGGAGACCAGCACACCAGGGCTCCCAGGGGACAGTGGGTGAGTGTCCCACGACACGGGGTCAGCATGGGAAGGGGTTCTGGGACTGCAGTGACCCTGGGGCGACCGTGGTTTCTCCTGCTGGGTGTTTTCCCCTGTGTCCCCCTGGGTGCCATGCTGCCAGTGATGCCCAGACATGGAGGAGGATGAGGCTGAGGGTGAAAGGTGATCTGTCTGCCCTTTGTCCCCAGCTTCTGCGGAACGTCTGAGCTGGAAAACTGACATGCCAGTGAGTTTTCTCCCTGCCCGCACCCCCTGTCCTGATCTGGTGACCATGAGAGCCAATGGCTCTGTCTGTCCTATTGCCATCCTGGCTTGGGGACATGGCATGTGTCCCCAAAGGTGGAAAGGGGTTGGAAGTGCCTGCTCTGTCCCCTTCACTGACACTTTGTTCTCCACTTGGGCCGCAGGTTCATCTCCAAGCGGGGCAGCCCTTGGGATCCTGCGCCAGCCTGGCACCTGCCAGGGGTCCTGTTGCCTCCAGAGCCTCCACTGGGCCCTCTCACCTTCCACTGTGGGGACCACAGACAGCCAGAAGGGGACATGGCAACGAGGCCACCCCCACCCCAGCAGAGCTGGGCTTGGGAGCCCCTGCCACACAGCCCACGGGACGTCAGCCCCCGACTCCGTGCCCCAGCTGCCTTTGGCCACCGCTTCTTCTCCCAGCTCCGGGAGGAGAAGCAGAGCCTGGTTGGGAGCTGCAGTCAAGGGCTTTTGTTTCCTCTTCCATCTCCTAATTTTTAAGTCTTTCTCCTCTAAAATGGTGGGAGCTGCCCTTCCTGTGGGATGCGGGACTAGCCCTTACCTTGGGACGCAGGCCTGGCCCCAGGCACGGTATCGTCATATTCCCATCACTCCTGGGGAAGTGTCCCCTCTATGCCGGGTCAGGCAGGGTGACAAGAGCCTCAGTATTCACCCAGCGCTGGGAAGGGGGTGTCCCTGGCCTCTGTCCATCCATCCTGGGCAGGACCAGCCCCTGTGTCCCACTACCACCTCTTGACGATATTAAAGGTCTTAAGAAATGAAGTGGGAGTGTTCAGGTCTCTGCCAGCCGACCAGGGAAGGGGGCACCGGGAGCTGGCAACCTGGAAGTGCAGAGGGATGGTCCCGGATGCACCTGCTAGGAGGTTGCCAGAGAATGGGTGCCGTGGAGAAGGCAGTGAGCTCCCCTTTTGGGGACAGAGCAGTGGCACCCCACTCCAACAATCCTTTGCCAGGATTGCTGAGCCTTGCCAGTGCACCCAGGACACTGTGCCAGTGCCAGAGTTGGTGTCTGTGCTGGACTGCCACCAAGGGTCACCAGGACTGGGTGGGAGCTACCAGGAAACACTTTCACAGGTGTGTTTCAGAGCCCGGGCCCCTGCAGTGTGAGGCACAATGGGCATTTCAAAGCCAGAGGCTGGGAGCTTTGGATCATGGCAACCATGGGAACTCCTCCCCACAGCCCACAGCTAATGCTGTGTGCTGCTGCTGCCTGACAGTGCTTGTGACCTTGGAACTTGCCATGGAAACCCTTTGAGCCTCATCTCACAGCCGTTGTGGTGGGGAACGTCCTTGAAGCTCAGCCTGAGTGGCAGAAGGTAGCTGGGACTCTGCTTTTCCTGCTTTCCAGGGCTGTGGGGATACTAATCCCCACAGATGTGGGGGTGCAGGGGTGATGGGAGGCAGGGATGCTGGTCCCCAGGGATGGAGGGATGCAGGGTGTAAGTGCAGGGCTGGGAGCATCATTCCCTGCTGAGTTGTCTGTGGCAGCCCTGAGTGGGGGCGTCCCGCCGCCCCCTCCTTGTGCTGAGCCACCACAGGGGCTGTGGGTGAGTCATGCGTGGGAGCAGAGGGCTGTCAATCACCTGCTGGTGGCAGCGGTGCTGGCACTGTCACCTGCAGCGCTGGGAGGGGTGGAGGAGCCACCGAGAGGGAGACAAAGGGGAGGTACCCGCGTTCCCACCTCTCCCTGGAAACAGCATCCCGCAAGCCTCAGCTGCACCAGTGCGTGGCTCAGGCCCCTTGTTGTTGTGGCAGGGTGAGGACCCAGGTGTTGGGAAGAGGGGGAGAGCTTTCATCACCCCTGGTTTTCTGTCCTCTCTCCCCTTCTGCTGTGCCAGGCTGCCCCACGGGGCTTCTAGTGCCCAGGACTCTGTGGACTGGGAACGGATGCCTGGCACTAAACCCCAGGGATGTGCCAAGAAATACCATTAGTGCTCAGCTTTGTTAGATACCCATTCACTCATCCATCCATCCATCTATCCATCCCTTCCTCCTTACCTCCTTCCCCACCTCTATCTCTCCCTTGCCTCACCACCATTCCCTCAATCCATGCCCTCCTCCAGCTGCCTACATGTCTCTCTGGCCATGCAACTCTCCTTCTTACCCTCGTTCCCACTCTTTCACCACTAGGACATCCAACCCCTTCATCTTGCCCTGCTTCAGGAGCCAAACAAACTCTTTGTGGCTCCCAACCAGCCAAGCTTCCATCCAGGGCTGGGTCTGTCCTCCCTGCACCCCTCAACAGACCAGGGGAAGAGTGTGGGGGCAGCATTCTGGGGACCCTTCTGGATCCCATAAACACAAGATTTGGGGTTCCCTTCATCTCTAACCATGTTCTTTGGGGAAGGGATGAATAGAGAGCTGCTGGTGGCCCACTTGAGGGAATCTGGGAGTGGGCAGGAGGGATGCAATGGTGGTGCTGAGAACCCCTGGATCCCATAAGCATGAGGTTTGGGGTTCTCACCTTCATAATGTTTTCTGGGGTGAGAGATGGGCAGCAAGGTCCTGACAGCCCATCTGAGAGTGGCCAGGATGCAGTGATGATATCCCTGATGTCCTTGAGCCCAGTGAAGGAAGGCAGGAGGGGCCAGGACACTCTGCAGCACCACTGGTAGAGCACTGCCCTGTGGAGAGATGGATCCATCCAGGAGCCTGTCACTCCGGAGCGGGATGGCTCGGGCCTCTCTCCAGCTCTCACTATTCATAGTGCTGTGGAGGCGAGCACCATGTGACACCCCACATTGGCAAGTGATTAATTGCAGAGACATTTACAAACAACTGAATAAACTGACATGGGTGGGGGTTGGGCGTGTGAGGGTGTCTTCTGGCTTCTCCACAGCCACAGGCTAGGATTCAGCTGGGACCTGGTTGAGACCCACAGCCTCTTCCTGGAGTGCCGGAGACCTTGGCACTGTCCCTGTCCTTGCCCATGGCCTGGTGGTGGTGGGACATCAGTGACCTTGTGTGCCAGACACACAGATCAGTTGAATGCCAGGCTTGAGTCATGGTCACCGTGCCACCAAGGACAGTGCTGCCATTCCTGAGGTGCTGCCTGCCCTGAGTGCTGCCATTCCCGGGCACTGTGTCCTGTGGTGGGGACACCCCCATTCACCATCCCGGCTACCCTGAGGAGGAGCTGGGTGGTGGCTGGACAGCCTGGCATGATGCCACAATCACCCCATGGTACTGGTAGGGATTGTCTCCAGGGGTTGATCCCTGCATCCCACAGCAGCTCAGCCCCCCATCTGCATCCCACTGAGCGGCTGCTACCCCTGCACTCCCCCTCCCCCCTCAGTAATCAACTCAGCAGATTATCAGGTCCTGGGTTGTTAGAGAGCAGCCACACTCCAGCAGACTTTAAACCAGTCATTATTTCATCAACAGCCCCATTAAACTGTCACTGGCTTTTTCCAGCCTTTTTTCCATTATTTTTTCCCTTTTCCTTGCCTCCTGCCTTATCTCCATCTATGCTTTTTTTATCAGGGCGTGTGGCTGCCAACACACTCAGGATGGTCCCAAGGGGTTCACCTCATCCCTTGGCTATCAGTTTACCCATCCAGAAAATGGGATCAGGCTGGGGAAGGATTTGAGGAAACCTACTACTCCCCAAATGGACACAGGAACCCCCACTTCCTTCCACTTTCAGCCTGGCCCAGTGATGGAAAGGTGCTCTGGATGTTGGGAAAGGGAGAGAAGAGCCCATGGGGAGGTTTTAAAAGGAGAAAGTGAAGGGGCAGAGGAAAGGCCCAGCTGCTTGAAACCTTTTATCCTTGACAGGGAGGAAGTTGGAGTGCTCTCCCCCCTCCCCCTGCTCTGTCCACTCCCAACTTCCTCCCTGACAGCCGCCCACTCCCAGGAGGCTTAAGGAGAAAAATGAAGGAAATTTAAATAGCTAGGTAAGAGTTGGGCTGGTATGGGGGGAGGAAAGGCTGCAGAGGTGGGTTGTGCCTAGAAGGGTCCCATGGGAAGAGGCATCTGCCTCTCCCAACTCCAATGGGATACTGGGACTCAGTGTTGTGTTGCAAGTGATAGATATTGGGAGCTCAGTGTCTTGGGAGAATGGGGAAGGTGTTTAGGAGGGGATGTTTGCCCTTGGCTTTGCATGGCCAGAGCTGGTCAAGGACACGTGGGTAAAGCAGGATGGTGATGGGTGGCAGAGGTGAGAGCCAGACTGGGATTTTCCCTATCAGGGGGACCTTGCCAGCGGGCACAGGGACCAGTGGGCACAGCCAGCTGCCAAACCCTCTTCCCAGCAGAGTCCAATGGTGTCATTGCATCCCAGAGCATGTGGGTCTGGCACCTGAACAAGGATGCTCTGGCTGATGGCTGTTTATCCAGCACTGTCACGGCACTGGCTCTGATGGGGAGCTGGGTTTGTGTTTCTCCATTAAGTAGATGTTAATTTGCATTTATTTAAAAATAACAGGGCTTTCAATCTCTTTGTTAACATCAGAGCAGAAATGCTTCTGGGCTGTCAGTCCAGAGCTATCCCTGATGCATCCCTGTCCAGGGCTGGGCACAGAGCCCAGCTAGCATCCCCTGGGGCTAGGATCCCCAGGGAGATGTGTGCAATGTGGGACAGGCAGATACATATAATTGCTGAGCTGTCAGCATCCTGGCTGCTGCACGTCCCCTGGGTGACAGCCCTGCTCCCCTCTGTGCTCCAAGACTTTTAGGGGTGGGAGAACCAGGGATGAGCTTTCAGGGATGGTAGGGGGATTCAGTATTCCTGTGGGCACAGAAGGGATCTGAAGCATCTCTGGAGCCTCCCTGGAGCATCCATCCCCAGGTGGAGGCTCAGAGCTGCTCCCTGAGCTACAGACAAGACCCCAGGAGGTTGTGCAGGTTAAGGCAGTGAAATCCCTGGAAGCAATTGTGTGGAGCTCCGTGGCTCAATGACCACAGTGCTCCAAGCAGTGACATGGATGTGCCACACATCCTGCAGGCTGGGCACCCATCCCTACCCAGCCCTGCATCCAGATGCACCAGGCAGGGGTGCAGCTGCAGAGGAGCAGGCAGAGCCCTGCCCATCCACTCATGGATGACACCTGTCTCTGGTTCACCAGGACTCAAAAATCTCTGTTGGCCCTTGTTCCACCTGCTGGGAGATTCCCGAGGAGCCCATGTTGGGCTGTGACTCCCAGGTGTATGTATGAGCACCCCAATATGCTTTCACTGACCTGGCATGCCTGGATCTGCAATTCCATGCATCACTATGCATCCAAACACACACACGCGTGCTCAGGTGCACACACGTGTATTTATCCCACTTAAATATGTGCCCAGGTGAGCAGCAGCTCCATGGACACGTGGCCCTGAACCCCCTGAACGATGTCACCCCAATTCCATGTGAGCTACCACTGAAAAGGCAATGAAGAGAAGGGAGGTGCCAAACCTCTGTCTTCAGAATTCGTGGGGGCCAGGCCTTGGATGAAAGGAAAAATGAGAAAGAAAAAAATGAGAAAGAAAAAAATATGAAAGAAGTAAAGAAACAAATGACAAAATAAAGACAAATAATAAGGGGAAACAATAAAATAAGCAAAGGTAAACCTAAAAAATCCCGGAGACTTTATATATAAAAAAATACAGGGAAAGAAAAAAAAACAAACCTCTTTGAGGAGAATCACTTCAAATTGGCTATTTATCGGTGCAGCATCCCGCCGGGAGGTTACCATGGCTACCTGGCAGCCAGCAGGCGGGGCGGCGGTGTGCCAGCCCCATGTGCCTCGCCGCGTGTCCCTGCGGTCCCCCCGGCCACCACCCTCCGTGCCCGCTGCTGCCGCTGCTGAGCGAACACCGTGACCCTCAGCCCCAGCACGAGGTGCTGCCCGTGGAGGCAGATCCTGAGCACTGGTGCCCACCTGAGAGGGTGCCCGAGGGACTGGAGGCTGGCATTGGAGGCACGGTGGGAAGGGGGTGTCCTTCCAGAGCCCCCTGTGCAGGTTGGGAGCAGAGCTGAGCCCCCATCTGGGAGGGAGGGATGCCTCAAGGCACTTCTGCTGCCCAGAGGAGCACTGAGCTCCCCCTTTACTCCTGGAAACCTCCTTGCTGCTTCTCCCCACGCCAAGAAGCCCTGGAATATGGTGGGGGCAGGGCTTTCATCCACAGGACGTGCCATCAACCACCCTGGAGGAGCTGAGCCCTCTCCTTCCCACTCACCAGCCGTGGTTTGAGGCATGTGTTTGGGAAACCTTTGGGAAGAGTCTTTTGAAGCCTTGTGCTATCCCTTGGGGATGCTGCTGCTGGGTTTGGAGGGATAATGTGCAGGAGCTAGAGAGTTCCCAGGTCAGTGCTCACATGGATCCCTTCTATGATCCCAAAGGACCATCTCAAAGGCAGCCTCTCTGCAAGGGACCCCCATTCCCCCTCTGGGTGCACCCATGGGCAAGGGGACACTGATTGACCCCTGCTGAAGGTGCAGGGAAGCTTCTTCTCATCTGCCCCAGAGCTGCTGAAAGGCAAGGACATGGGACACCTCTTCCCAGGAACATGGAGCTCCATCCTGCTCTTTCTGTGCCACAATGCTGCCTGGTTCCTGCCCTGTCCCCTGTCTCCCACCTCATCTGCCACCAATCCTGGGGGAATGGGAGTATTGGGTATGGAGGAAAAGCCCCTCCACTCCTCCAAAGCAGGGGTGGACCCCTGCCTCTGGGTGATGGGAAGGGGGAAGAGGGGATTTGGGACACTGGGGCTCGGTCTGCACCCCAGTGCCAGCCCAGGACTGGATGCCCTGATGCCTTGATGCCCTCTTCCACAGGCAGCAATGTGAGAGCTGGGAAGGGCTCAGGGGTGGCAACAAAGATCTCCAAAACCTTGAGCATCTTTGGAATGAGGAATCAGTGGAGGGGGTCAGGTCTGGGTCCTTGGTATGGGGGAGGACTACAGGGATGGTACCTGGGCTGTGGTACCTGAGAGCCCTGGGAGCATCCTTATGATTCCTGACAGTTCCCAGTACCCAGAGTCTGACCCTGCAGCCCTGCTTAAATCCCTGTTTCCCACTGTCTGTATGCTGTGTGTCCCTCCCAGTATGGAAGCTGCCAGGTAAGGAAGCTGCCACCTGGAGAATGGCAGGGATATTTTCCTGTACTTTGGACTCACATCATACTGTGGGAGGACAGAAAAAATTCAGGGGCAATGAAAAATGAAGTTGGGAAATGGTGGCAGAGTGTTCCCCCGTGCCCCTTAGTGTCCATGAGTGCCTCATTCTCTGCCCTCAGCCCTGGGGAAGGTCACCCCTGTGATGTCCTGGGTGCGAGAGAGCTGGCAGGTCCCTGTCCCCTCCAGCTGACAGATGTGACCAGGCAGGGGACACTGGCAGAGCCTGGAGGGCAGGTCCAGTGGGAAGTGTTGGATGGGGCTGCAGGAGCTGGCAGCAGCTGCCCTCCCACTGTCAATCCCAGGGGCCTGCAGGCTGAGTCCAGCTTGTGATGGTGTGAAACAACCCTGGAGAAGGTGGCTGACTCAGATCTCATCCTCTTCCTCCTTCCTTTCCCCTTCCCTTTGCCCTTCCCCCTCTCCCCTTCACCTTCTTTCCTCTTCTTTGCCCTTTTCCCTCCCTCCTCCCTTCCCCTTTTCCTTCTCCTTTATCTTCTTTTCCCTTCACCATCCTTCCTTTTCCTCTTCTTTCCCCTTCCCTCTCCAAAGCCAAGAAAAGCCCTTGCCTCCTCAGGCTACCCAAGCCCCTTCCTGTGATATTCCAAAGCTCCATCCGAGCTCCAACACCTTCCTAGCCAGGAGCACCAAACCTGGATGGCTTCAGCATGGGCTGGGCTGGCACTGGTGATGGATGGCATTGCCCCACCAGTGTGGGGTGTGGGATGTAGTGGATTTGTTGCACCCCACAGGCCCCAAACAGCTCCCTGGGATACCCATTCCCATGCTGAAGTACACATGGGATATTTCTCCCTATTCTGCCTCCATCAAGGGTGAGCTGTTGGATCTGTGGGCACAGGGAATAATTTTCTGGTTCACTGTGAATTTATTTCCTTTTCTTTTTTTTTTTTCTTTGAGAACATCTTGTACTGACATTGCAATAAAAGCAAGGCTCCAGGTTCCTCTGTGTGTGTTTTTTTCTGTTCTTTATCTGTTCCCAGGATAAATGTCAATGGAAATGGAAAAGCTTTTCTGTTTTGTTGTTTTCTTTCCTCCCTGAAAGACTCCTCAGATTTGTGAGGGAAAATGGTGGAAAAATCAGAAAGGGAAAAAAAAAATCCCCAAAACTTGCTGAAATTCAGCTTTCTCATGGATGTGTCTATGTACGTGGCAGGACCAGGAGGGAATAAACAGATATGTAGATGTGCCACTTATGGATGTATTTTAGTGGTGGGGAACTGTTGGACTTGGTGGTCTTTGAGGGCTTTTCCAACCTTAATAATTCTGTGATTCCATGATTCAAAGTAGGAAAGGGTACCATGGCTCAGACCATCCCAGGAAGCTGGAGTGGGTATCTTCAGAGGAAGGAAAGTGTCTCCTTGCATGCACAGCAAGAGAGCTATCAGCTCCGAGTGTGATGTAGAGCCCATTTGTAGGGAAAGTATTCAAGGAGCAAATTGCTTTGTATCAGCAAATACATCTCCATTAGTGCTGGAATTGGTATCCTGCACAATGCGTGCTCGAGGACAAAGCCTGGCTATTCAGAGCTCACAGAATTCAATCCTGTTGCTGAGGAGCATCAGCAGAAAGCAAAGCAAGGCTCGTTTCGTATTCAGGCCACAAATATCTGTATGAGACCACGGAGATGAAACACTGCCTACGGAACGCTGGCATCACTTCATTTTCCAAGTAAATAAAGACACACAGCCCGTGTTGGTGCCCAGTGCAGGATCCCCAGCAGCTCCAGCAAGGAGAAACAAGAGAGATTTGTAGGAGATGTTGTGTTAGGACTTCTGACTGTTGTCATGTCTCCCAGGACCCTCTCCCTCCAGCCAGGAGGTCAGGCTGAGGTGCCCCCATCAGATGCAGCTGGAGAAAATTTCTTGGTGGATCTCACTGGCTATCACTGGGGCCTCGCTCCTGTGAGATGGATCAAGGCAGCCCTGGTTTGACTGGCTTTGTAGCAGGAGATTGGAGCAGGAAAGTCCATGTTAGACAGGCAACATTACAGGGAGGGGACGAGCCACCACAGCCAGCATGCCCTGCACCAGGCAGATTCCTTCTACTCCCCACAGGGTGGAAAGGGCTACCCAGAGATGTCCATCCAGCAATATCCACATAGCAATGCCCACCCAGAAATGCTTTCTGTGCTTCCAAGCAAGAATTAGCAGGCATTTATCTGGAAAAAAAACCAAAACAAAACAACCAAAACCAAAAAAAAACCCCACCAAAATCAAGCTCAAACTGGGCATTTTTAATGAAACACACCAGAACATCCCAGGAGCAGTAGAAGTGTTTCGTCAGGCTTCTTCCAATTCCCAGCCACTGTGACACTCCTGGGGCTCCACACACTGCTCTGCCATTTGCAGAAGGACTCTAAGAAGCTTCTTGGATGTGGGGCAGAGTTTTCTCTTGAGGAGAAAATAGTACAGGGAGATGTGGAGCTGAGAAAAACATGTCTCTTAAATACCAGGAATGACATTTGGAGAGCGGGAATAAGAACGTAGAGAGCCAGGCATCGCACTGGTCTCATGGAAGGAGTCCCGGGGGTTTGGAGCAGGTAGGATGGTGGGGATACATGTGGATGTGGCACTTGGGTCCCCAGTGTAGTGGAGAGATTGGCAGTGGTGGGGGAATTGGTTGGACTTGATGGTCTCAGAGGGCTTTTCCCACACAAATTCCATGATTCCATGGTAATAGGCAGACATAATGGTCCTTGCCTGGCATCTGGAGATGGATGGTTCCTTCTGGTGGTCCTTGCACCCAAATCTGCTCTGATCTTCTCAGCTGCCTCTGCCTGGGGACCACTGCAAGACAAAAACATCTCTTGGGAATAAGACAGGCTGGGATAAACAAGCATGGGAACCAGCTTTTCTGGGAAGGAGGGGACTCCTTGTAGATGTCTTTATGCCAAGATGCTGGGGGTTAGCAGCTCACTGGGTGTGGGATGGCCCATACATGGCAGCCACCCTATTCCCACCATCTGCCACTGCAGAGTGCAGGGACCCACTTGGCCAGCAGCCACTTTGGTGGGAGAAGATGAATGAGGGCTGGAATGGCTCCCAGTCCTCAGGGCATCCTGTGGTGCCCCACAGCAGGTTCTCTCCCCAAAGGAGTGCAGGATATGAGCTCAGCCAGATGATGGAAACCTAAGTCTTTAAACCTGAGACTCAGGGTGGAAGTAGGGATTAGATTAAAGTGATGGTCCTTAAAATAATCTCAAATTAGTCCTGGCTCTACTCTCAGGTCTAGGGGAAAAATTTGGGCAGGTAATTGCAGGTCTGGGCCTCAGCTTCCCCTTGCAGATAACAGAGGCAGAGGATCTTGTGTAACTGATACAATCCACTGCCTATATCTGTAGACCATAGGGATATTAATCCTGGTGAATTTGACAAGAAATGATGTGATTTGAATGCTAATCCCTTAATATCTATTGCTGCTCTGAATGTCCCAGCTGGTGGATTCACAATGGAGCAGGGAAGCAGCAGCCCATCCATGGTGACTTTAAAGCACATTCCTCCCTTCTCCCCACAGGCAAATGACACTGAAGAGATGAAGGTCTGCAGGGATAGTGAAGAGCCACCAAAATAGCTGGTTTTGGTGCAAGATCTCAATACATTAATCCAAGTTCCCAGTTCGTGAGTGTGGGTTGGGCTGTGGTGCAGCACATAGCATGGGAGGACAGTGCAGAGGATGCAAGTGCCTGCAGAGGGATGCAGTGGAGCCTGCAGACCCCAGGCATGCTCCTGGATTCACATGAGTGGCTGTGCTGGCTCAAAACAAGGTCCATGGTTCTGTGTTGCCAGTGGCCCAGAGATGCCAAGGCTGAGGGAAAGAGCAGGGCAAGGACATTCATCTATTAGTGGCACAGGCAGTGGGATTCAGGGGGCCTGGCAGGTTTACTGGCAACACCAAGCTCTGTGGTGTGATCTCCATGCTATAGGGAAGGGATGGCACTGAGGGGGACCTGGACAGGTTGAAGAGGGGGTACTGTGCCAGCCACATGAAATCCAACAAGGCTAAGAGCAAGGCTTGCCCCTGGGTCGGGGTAATCCCAAGCACAAACACAGAATGCATTGAGGGCAGCCCTGAGGAGAAAGACTTGAGGGTGTTGTTGGATGAAAAGCTCAGGATGCCCTGGCCATGGGCACTGAGAGCCCAGATACCCCCTGTGTCCTGGGCTGATCCCCAGGAGTGTGGGGAGCAGGTAAGGATGGGATTCTTCTGCTCTGCTCTGCTCTGCTGAGAACTCTCCTGCAGTGCTGCTTCCAGCTCTGGGGCCCCAGCATTAGGACATGAAGCTGCTAGAGGGAATCCAGAGGAGGCCGTGGAGATGCTCTGAAGACTGGAACACAACTGCTATGGGCATCCCTCCTATGACTGAGAGAGTGTTAAGCCTGAAGAAGAGAGGGCTCTGGGGAAACATTAAAACCCCTTCCATTGGCTACAGGAGTTCCAAGAGAGGTGGAGAGGGATGTTGGACAATGGCCTGGAGTGATAGGACAATGGGGAACAGATTTAGTCCGACAGACAGCAGGGTTAGATAGATAATGGGAAGAAATTCTTGCCTGTGAGGATGATGAGACTGGCACATGTTGCCCAGAAAAGCAGTGGCTGCCCCATCTATGGAAACATTCAAGGCCAGACTGGACGGGCCTTGGGGAAACCTGGTCTAGTGGCAAATGTCCCTGCCCATGGCAGTGGAGTGGAACTGGAGGAGTTTCAAATGTCCCTTCCAACCCAAACCATTCTGTGGTTCTATGATCCTGAGTCAAGACCTTCATCAGATAGATGTTCTCCTCACAGTCTTTGTTCAGGACCTTTTCCCTAGGAGCTTCATGCTTTGTCTTTAGTGCTTGCACTGGAAAAAGTTGAAATGCTTAAATATCTTGAAAGCTCAGGTTGCTGTTGCTCCTTCTTTATTCCCTCCCCTTGTGCCAGGACATGTGAGGTTTCACAGAAACCTCTGACCTGGATTCAGTGTGGGAGGGGTGTCCTTCCCCAGGGTCCCTCTTGGGAGTGATCTCCCATGCATTGGGTCTTTGGCTGGAAAGTACAGGCAGCGCTGGCACTGCAGCAATTTTTACCCTTCTCCAGCCACCCTCTGACACTGTCCCACCCTGCTGACAGCTCACACTGCCAGACCCCATCCCATGGGGCCCAGGACAGGACATCAGCAGGTTCAATCTGGGGATACATGTGGTTGGGACAGTTTACCAGGGGTTCACTGTCTGTCAGGGACCTGTTTGTGGGCAGTGCTGTCCAATTTTACAGACTCACAGAACCGTGATTTGGAAAAGCCCTCTGAGACCACTGAGTCCAACCATTTCCTAGCACTGCCAAGCCCACCACTAAACCATGTCCCCAACTGTCACATTTATGTGGCTTTTAGATCCCCCAGGCACGGTGCCTTCACTGCTTGACAGCCGCATTGGGGAAGAAATTGTCCCTCATATCAGATCCAAACGTGTCCTGAAAAGCTTGAGGCCATTTCCTCTTACAGAAGAGGAAATGTATTGCTCAGGGCCCTTAGGAAAGCAACCTGCCTGTGGATCGAGTGTCGTCCCCTGGGACAGGGACAGGTGGGAACAGTGCTGCCCAGTGGTGCTGTGTGCTGCCGATATCGCCGGGTGGGACGGCTTCCCCCGCGGGGAGAACGGGAGGGCAGGGCCCGTGGACAATGTCTAGACAAAGGCAGCTGCTCCCCGGCGCGNAGCCGCAGCAGCGCCGTCAATCAGCGTCGCCCCCGCTCCGTCCTCCCCTCCCGCACGCCTCGGCGCGCTGCATCGGGCTCGGTGACAGCAGCGAGCTCAGCGCGGCGGGAGTCTCCGCTCCCAGCCAGCACCGAGAATCGGGCGCGGCGGCGGCGGGGCTGGGAGGGCTGCCGAAGCATGCAGAGCCATGGGCCAGGGCTGCGGACACTCCATCCTCTGCCGGAGCCAGCCGTACCAGGCGGCCGCATCTGACATGTGAGTTCCCTCCCGCCGGCACCGGGGATGGGGGACCACGCCGAGAGGGAGGGATGCTCTGGGCGTGATGCTGGGCAAAGGAACGAAGGAGACGTCAGGGACGCAGGAAAAAGTTCCTCCTGCCTGACAGCTGTCAGGGAGGGGGTGGCAGGGAAATGACAAGAAGCTGCGACCCCTCCCTGTTCCCCACTTGCCACCTATGTTAGCCCTGGTGCAGGTCATCCCTGGTGTTTCTGTGCCAGAGGGCTGATGTGAACTGAATCTCCATTTCCCCATCCCATGATGATTTCCTGCAAGGGTGGAAGGCTCCTGGCCCAGTGGTGGGCTGCAGGGGGGCCCGGGTGACTTTGTGAAATTCAGGTCAGGCCTCTGAATTGTGGTTTCGGCAGCTTCACCCAGGGAGAGAGAAGCCACCCCCTGCACACCCACCCACTCACCAAACAGATTTGGGGGTCCCGGTGTGCAGTGCCTGTCTGGATATGGGGAGGTGGGAATGGGGCTCCAGGGGTCATGGTGGTCTCATGCTGCAGCAGACACAAGGGGCTTTGTGTGACAGTGTGGGTGACCTTGCTGAGGGATGACAGTGCTCCCTGGAAGCAGGGAAGGGTGATGCTCTGAAGATCCTCCACGTGGGAAGAGGGGCTGAGCTGGCTAACGGGAAGCTTGCAGTGTCTCAATTCCCACTGCCCACAGGCTTGGCTGGGGCTGGCAGAGACCCCCATCTCTGTGCACATGCATGTGCAGCACTCACGAGGCTCCACAGCTGCTGGGAGCAGGCTATGCATGGACAGGTCACAGTACGTGGGTGCTCTGGATCCTGGCTACCAAGAGATCTGGGGTGCTCCCAATCCCTTCTCCCCCTGCTCCAGTGGAAGCAGATCCCACATTGCCAGCTGAACCACAGGAAAGAGGTACAGGTCGAGGGCAAAAAGGAGGAAGGTTTCTCAGTGCTTGGATTCCTTTGTCTGGCAGTGCCAGCTCCACATGCTCAGACTCTGGCTGAACTGCCTGGCTCAGCAGCCCACACCAGGACCACAGAATCAGGAGGCACATCACTGCCCTGGGATGTGCCCAGGAGCAGCCTCAGGTCTCCTAGAGCAGGTGCTTTAGGTGATGACAGGATTATTGGGGTGCAGGGAAGCTTCCTTCCAGTCCTGCCCCAGCCCTACACACATTTCCCTCACTGGGTTTTCGCACCTTCGGATGAGAACTTTGTCCCTCTCCATAGAAAATACCCTCCAGCATCCCTCTTGCCTACATGCAATGTAGGTTTTGGATCTGTCTTCTCCAGGCCCCAATAGGTGCTGATCCTCCCACGCTTCTGTGGGTGCTGGGTCTGTCTCTGCAGGCAGCATCCTTCCCTCAGCTCTCCTGGCTCACTCCCTGGTGCTGTGTGTGCTTTGTTCCCCGCAGAGATCCTTCCCTGGTGCTGCCTGAACATGTGCACATGTCCTTTTCTTTAAGCAAAACACACAAAGGTCTTGAAATGCCATGCAACCCCCATGCTCCCTCCTGCCTCTGCTGCTGTTTAAAGGCTTTTAAAAAAGTAGATGACAGAGAAGCTTGGTGTAGCTGGGTTGGTTGTGCCCCTCAAGCTGCCCCGAGATAGGAGTGGTGAGTCCAGCTGCTTTCCCCTTTTTACCCAGGATATGTCCTTTTGTCCCTGCTCCTGTAAACCTCCAGGGGTATACAGAGGTGGAAAAGCTTCCCAAGAGTTGTCAGAGGATGATGCCCTTGACCCTGCAGTGCTCCCTGGAGAGGCTGCAGTGGTGAGGTTAGCGCTGCCTGCTCCCTTCCTCCCTGCCGTGCTCCATGCTGGCTGGCAATGCTGCGGGAGGCTGGGATCCAGAGGTGGCCCAGCTCTCCCATGTTAAAGATGCGGGTTTTTTTGGCAAGGGGATGCAGGTGCAGCATTATCCAGGTCACGTTTTAACCCATTTCCTCCTTTTCTCCCGCCGGGAAGTGTGTTCCCTGGTGGGTGGACGCTGACCTGGTTAGAGGTGGGTGGGGTGTCAGGGTGCCTGGAGCTGCTGCCGCCACAGCATCTGACAGCAGCCACGGCTGGGGAAGAAGCTACGGAGCTCTGCGGATGGAAAACACAGAGGAGGAGATGCAGCTCTGAGCATCCCTGCGGGAAGGATCCAGCTCAGCCGGAGGCTGGGAGGGGTCAGGGCTTTCTTCAGGGCGCAACACTGTCTGGGATGCAGGGGGCATGAGCTGGGCTCAGCCACTCTTAGGAAGCCTTGGAGCACCTGCAAAGGTGAGGGCAAGCTGTCAGACCTCCTGGAGAACCCCCCAGACCCTTCATGGTCATTGTTTGTCCCTGGGCTGCATGTGTAAAGTGCCATGGAAAATACCCACTCCATCATTCCATTGTCCTGTCAGTTTGGCCAGGATGGCTCTGCTCCCACCCAGGCACTCGGTTGCCAGGGAAAGGGGTTCAGTGGAATGAGGATAACCTGGTCCCCCATTGTTGGGGTTCTTAGGTAATGTTCTCTGGGTTTTTCAAAGCCTCAGGCTCTTTCTGCCCTTGTAACTGGGGCTCTCCAGGACCACCCACCTGCCTGGGCACCCAACCCTGGAGGCAGGGAAAATAGAGGGGAAACTCCTGGTTGCAAGCTTCCTGCATTCTGCATATGCCAGGAGCTTCCCAGCACCTGTCCATGGGAGGTCTCCAGGGTGAGTGAGAAATTTCTCCTCCATCACCCTGGGACATCTCCCTGACTATCTTCAGCTTCAGAGCAGCCAGTTGTTTGGAAGTGTTGGGAATTGGGCCAGATTCTGGCTCTGTTAGTGAGGACCCTCGGCAAGTGTGCCCTGGCCAACATCTACAGCAGAGCCCCCACATTCCCTGTGAGCTGGGCTGCTTTGGGGGCTCAGGGAGCCTAAAGCATCCAGCTAGGGCTGAATGCAGGATTCCCTGGGGGCAATGGTGGACGCAGCAGCAATTTCTGGAAATCTCTTTCCTCCTACTCCCCCCTGACCCTGGTCCTTGCTTTTGCTTTTGTCTCATTCCCAGCTCCCACGTGGCTCAGCAGGAGCTGTGCTGGGCTGCAGATAGAAATGCCAGCAGGGCCTGGAGCTGCCTGGGACTTTCTGCCTGTCCAGCTTTCTCCTGTCCTCCTAAATGGATGGGCCTGTCTGGAGGGGGGAGTGAGTTGGATAGTGAGTGTTGGGAGATGCTTTGTTTGCTCCCATGGCTCCATCAGCGCAGCAGCAGCAGCAGCAGCAGCAGCAGCAGCAGTGGGGTCAGGCAGTGGAGAGGCTGCTGAGTGTGGGCAGCCTGGAGCTCAGATCCCCCAGCCAAGGTGTCAGGAATGGGTGGGAAGTCTCACCTGCCTTGCCACAATGGGCAATGACAGCAAGATTTGATGTTTGGAGGGCTGGAGCCTGAACTGGGGGATGATTTGTTTGGGTTGGAAAAAACCTTAAAGCCTGCCCCGTTCCTATGTCCATACCCATGGCAGGGACAACTTCCACTACAGCAGGTTGTTCCTCATCCAATCTGACCTTGTAGGAAGGTCTACAAAGGTGTAGGAAGGTGTTTGGAAACACCTTGTAGGAAGCTGTCCCCAAATTTGTCACCCACACAACATCCTCAGGGAATGGACCAGCATGGCAGCCTATGGCACTTGCTGAGTGTTGGAATGTCCCTGAGGCTGGTTATTTGGGAGCAGCAGCCCTTGGTCTACTCCTGTCCCCAGATCCTACTCCCAGTACCAATTCCTGCTCCTGGACCCATGTTCTGAGCCCTGCCCACACCACTGGTGTGTGGAGTCAGGGGAGGAAGGACATGTGAGAGTCTTGGGTGGGTTCAAGCCTTCTGGGTCTTTGTCAATTTGTATTTTCTGTGATAAATCAAATAGAACAAAAAGAGGGATTTGGAAGTGGGATGAGGTGCAATTCCCACTGAAAATATTAAACCCTGACTTTTTGGCTGGGGCTGGGTTAGGGCTTAGCCAGGGCATTGTGGCCATCGAGGACAGCCTCACTGTATTTTGGCATCCCCAAAACCCTCTGCTCTCCACCCAAGGAGGGAAAAGCAGACGGCAGCTGCCGGTGCAGCTCTGGGACAAAGTGCTGACTTAGCCAGAAGCCTCCCCTGGCTCTCAGTTGCTTCCCAGCCCCTTCCCAGGCTGTTGGTAACTTGCACATTTCAGCTGGGTGACTCAGAAGACAGTGAGAAGATATTTATAAGGAGCATTTGAAAGGCAGAGACTGGTGGAGGGTTTTGTTCCCCCTTCTCTTCTCTTGAGCTGATTCCAGATGAATGTGGCTATGCTTGGCTTGGCTGTGGAGTGGGGTCTGGAGGTGACCTGTCCATGTCCCCTGAGGTTCAATGTCCTCTTGCTGTGGCGTGAGGATGCTGATGCTCCAATGAAAACCTCCATGCAAAAGCCTGTTGTTGTTGCCAGGCACGCTTAATCTCACCCCATTGCAGCAGAGTTCTAATGCTACCGCCTGTGAGAGCAAAAGCAGGCAGGGCAGCCAGAATTTGGGAATGCAGGGATTTGCAGCCCCTGCTGGTTTAATGGTCCCCAGCCTGGCCCTGGGACATGGAGCCCTGCCAAGCATCCATCAGCCTGGTGAGGATGTTGCTGCTTGGTGGTGATGCTCTGGGACATCTGTGCAGGTGGTTTGGGGTTTTATCCTCACACCAAAGCTGCCCTGTGTGCTTACTCCTGCAGCGAGGATGTCGCCACAGCCCTATCCTCAAGCCAGTACTTGGCTTGAGCCCAGCTGGAACACAAGCTGTAGGTGTTGCTGTGTTTTCCCTTGCTCTCCCCAAAATGGGGTCTTTAGCCATGTTTTTTATTAGTGTTATCACAGACAGGGGGATGGCAACATCCTTTCTGTGTGGAAAAAGCAGGTGGAAGCCGTGAAGGCTTTAAGTAAGAAACTGGGGTCAAGGAAGGTGGTGCTAGTGATGGGAACAATGCCACTGCCAGAGCCCCTGATCTCCTCACTCAAGCAGGGTGATGGCAGTTTTCAAGAATTGGATTGTCAACTGCTCAAGCCAGGAACTCCTGCAATGGGATGGAACTCCTGCAGACGCTGAGAGGAGGGTCTTGGATCCTGAGCATGAACATCCTTGGGAGCTGCAGGATGTGGGGATCCCCTTGGTCCTTCTGCAGCACCTCATGGGTAGAGCTTGGCCTCCCTCTGTCTGCTGAGGAGCTGAAGCTGGGCCTGAGGTTAGGATTAGGGTCAGGGCTAAGGTTAGGGGTAGATCTAAGATTAGGGTTAGAGTTAGGGTCAGGGCTAGTGCTAAAGGTGGACTAAATTTAGGTCTGGGTTTAGGGGTATGATCAAGTTTAGGGCTAGTGTTTGGGTTAGGGATAGATTTAAGGTTAAGGCTAAAGCTAAGCTTAGCTTTAAGGTTAGGTCTAGGGCTAAGATAAAAGATTTAGGGTCAGGTATGATCTAAGAGTAATGTTCAGGCTTGGGTTAAGTCTAGGGCTGGCGTTAGGTCTATGGCTAAGTTTAAGGCTCAGGTATTAGGAGTAGTGTGAATTTTAGGTTTATGCTTTGGTTTAGATTTAAGCTTAGGTTTAGGGTTATTGTTAGCCTAGGATTAGATTTAGGGATTGGGTTAGAGCTATGCTGCACATTAGTGTTACCATCCGTGTTAGAGCTTAGTTTAGTGTTAGCTTTATCATTAGGTTTAGATTTAGAGCTAGGCTGGGTCTAAGTTTAGAGTTAGAGCTGTGGCTAGACTTAGGCTTATGGTTAGGTCTGTGACTAGCATTAGGGTTAGTGCTAGGTTAGATTTAGTGTTGGGTGTGCCAGGACAAAGGCATGCAGTGCTCCATTTTCCCTCCACAGTATATGCTCCATTTTCCCCATCAGCACAGCCTGGTGTCCTTCCCATCCATGTTTTCCCTCCTTTGGTTGAGCCAGAGGCTCTCTGGGACCTGCCACGTGCTTTGGTTTTGCCTTGCACCTGTCCTGGCCTCACTGGAGAGTGGGACAGATGCTGAGGCAGCAACACTGCTGGATGAAACCCCAAAAACTGGAATATTTTGCTAAAGCTCAAATGTGGAAAAACAGTGCTGGCTGTGGACAAAGCAGATGTTGAGGCATGAGAAGTGTCCATGTGGAGATGCCAGCCAAGCTGCTGAAGGCCAGGATTCTCCCAAAGCAGGCAAGGGCCCTAAGGCACTGAGGGAACTCGTGGGTGCTGGTTTCCTTTGGTCAGGACACCTCCTTTCCCGAGGTGCAGGTGGATGCAGCAGCAGAGCCGGGCAAGCTCTCGCTCCAGAGGATGCCACAGGAAACAAGTTGCTCATGGTGGGAGCTGGGTGTAATTAACCCCACAAGGCTTAGGAAGAGGTTGAGGGGGCCTGCTGTTGGGTCTGACTGTCTCCAGGGGAATTATGCCCCTGGGAATGGCCATGGGTCCCTGTCAGGCACCATGATCCTGCACCTACAGATCAACAGGACACACCTGGAACTCCTTGGGGTGGGATTCATGCTGTCTTGTGCCATGCTGTGGACTGGGCTGAGGGGCCACCAGTGCCAGTACCTTCACGTGGTTTGGGAACCCAAGTTTAGGGCAATGTCCTTGTGGGCCCCATATCCAGTTTGTGACCATCTCCCCCACTTCAAGGAGACAGAGCAACCTGTCCCACTGTGCTGCTCCTGTGGGAATGCAGGGATGGAAAGGAGGTCTCATTCCCCCAGGAATGGTGTGGGAGCTGGCTCCTGGGGTGTGTGGGTATGCTGTTTTGGTGGAGGTGGAGGCTCTGCGAGCGTGGGGGCTCGGTGCTGTTGGAGAAGCCCTCTCCCCCGCGGCGGGGGCAGGGACAGGGACAGCAGGTCCGTGGGCTGGCGAGAAGTGCAGAGTCAGGCATGGTGTGCTTTGCTGTGCACAGAGCCTGGAGCCAGCTCCATGTGCCAGCTGGGAGTGTGGAGCTGCAGCGTGGGCTGGGGACCACAGTTATGTCCCCCATTCCCCTCCCTCCTGCAACCCCAAATCTGCAGGCACAGCAGAGAACTGCTGTGCTCCCGGGAGGGACGGCTCTGGGATCCCTGTTTCCATCCTTACCTGTGCAGCTCAGTTGGATCCTGCCTCCTGAACCAGCCCTGTCATGGGGGCTGTGACACAGGGAAGGGGACAAGGCTGGGGACCCTTGTCAGGTGGCACCTCAGCTGTCCCACCAGTGCTCTGTCCAGGCACACTGTGGCAGGGGAGCTGCAGCCAGCAGTTCAACCACAGAAAAGCCATTAATTAATGGAAAGCACGATGGAGGATTAAAAGCCTGACATGCTCCGGCACTGGTCCCAGTACCTGTGGGATCTTGGCTGTGCCAGAGACCAACCCAGAAGGATGCACCAGGGAAGATTTATTTTGGATATTAGGAAAAATTCCTTCCTTGCAGCGGTGCAGCATGGGCTGCCCAGAGCAGTGGTGGAGTCCCCATCCCTGGAGGAATTTAAACGTTTTGTAGATGTGGCACTTGGGGATGTGGGTTAGTGGTGGGCTTGGCAGTGCTGGAGGAGTGGTTGGACTTGATGGTCTCAGAGGGCTTTTCCAACCTCAACAATTCTGTTTCCATATTCCATATGGCATCTTCATGCTTGTCCCAGGGCTGAGCTGCATCTTTCTGCCAGCTCCACCTCTCCCCCAGTACCCACACCAGCCCCACCACTGGCAGTCAGCACAGCCCATCCCCATCCCCAGTTGCCCCCTCCCCTCCTCCGAGGGAAAGCTGAGGCTTTGGAAGTTAAAAGCTCAACTCAGCTCTGGGAAATGGGCTGGAAGTGTCAGACAGAGGCACTCTCACCCTGATGAGCCTCCAAGGCATGAGTGGCCTTGAGCTGTGTCCTCTCTTGTCCCTCCACAGATGGTTCCCACTCCCTGCACTAACTCTGGCTCCTGGGAATATTTGGATCATTTGGGAAGAAGTCCTGGCCCAGTGAGTGACTCCCACTTGTGCCATGTTCACAGATGGAGGAACCAGTTAGAAATCTGTGGGAGCCTGGGAGATGATCCCTGCTCCTGGGGAGCTGTGGTTCATGGAAAGCATGGGGTGTGGAAAGCACAGGCAGGTTCCTACCTCCTGCTCTATTCTCACTATTTTTAAGGGAAAAAAAATGCTGAAGAGAAAAAAAAAAAAAAAAAAAAAAAAAAAAAAAAGGCAAAAAAAAAGCAAAGGGTAGGCGATGAACACATGCTGAACCACCATCAACAGCAGCTTTTTTCCCCCTCTAGTTATCAACAAAATGGACTAATTGAAAGGTGAGCTGGCAGCATCTCTAGTTTTGCAATTATCCAAGGATAATTCCCCAGGGATTCAGAGTAACTCTGTGTCTTCTCTCACACCTTGCTATGCTCCTGCCTGGTTTGGCTCCCTTGGTGTGCTGGTGGCTTTGCTTGTAGGTCCCCACGGTGGTGGGATTTGCAAGGACTTCATGCAACAGAGATAAAGATTTGCAGGACTGCCATGCAGTAGGGACAGGGATCTGCAGCCTTGCAGGGCTGCCAGGCTTTCCAGCCCTATCACTGAGACCAGCTGCATTCCTGTTGCTCCTGGCAGCCCCAGGGATTTGCAGGGATGCTGTGGAGTGGGGATAGGGATTCACAGGGATGCTGTACAACAGGAAGGGGATTTACAGGAATGCCATACAACAGGGATTTGCAGGGCTGCCATGTAACGTGGACAGGGATTTGTAGCCTTGCAGAGTGCCGGGCTTTCCAGCCCCATCACTAGGGCCAGCTGCATTCCTGTGGCTCCTGGCAGCCCGGAGAGCTGCCCTCCCAGCCTGGCAGTGGGGACAGCTGCTTGCACAGGGCCTGATGCTCCAGGGCGGAGCACCCGGAGCAGTTTGTTTGCCAAGCAAACAGGGCTCAGCCTTCTGCAGCCGGATCAGCAGCCTCCACACGTTTGCTCAGCAAACAAATCCCACCCGGCAAAGCTTTGGTGCCGCCGGCGCCTTCCCGCCGTGCTCCTGCCCTGGGGCTGCCCAGCATCCTGCAGCACCTGCCTTGTGTTCCGCAGGTCTGGAATTGTGCAGGGCTCACGACGGCTTCAAATGAAACATGGCAGCTCAGCAGCAGCCATCCCTGCCTTCCTTGCCTGTAGATGCCAGGGTGTTGCTTAACCACGTGTGCCCACGCTGGGATCTCTCCTGTGGATGTGCAGGGTGAAATGTTTTTGCTCTGGACTGAGCAATTGCAGGAATTTTCTGCTGCTGCTGGAGGCTGGGGAAGATGGAAGCTGTGTTGGCAGGTGTTGGCCTGGGAGGCTGGCTGCTCTGGTGACGGAGGAAAGGTGTCTGGGAGTGTGGGGATCCTGGAATGCCACACCAGGGCACCATGCCCTACGTTGCTGCTTCCACCACTGCTCCAGGCTCTCCCCTGCCCCTCCTGTGCCCCAGACCACGTTCCCTCTGGGGTCCTTATCCCCCCATAACACACTGCTGAAAACAAGGGGTCTATTGAGGTGGGGACAGATGCCACCTCCCCCCTTCCCTTTGCCTGGAGACTGTGGGATGTGACCCCAGCCATTTCATGGGTGGGTTGGATGCTGCTCCAGCTGGCATCTTTCTCTGCTTCCCATTTATTTTCCCCTCACAGATACACTCTTTAGCCCCTGCTGCCTGCAGAACCAGAAAAAAACCCTTTGCCCAGGCACTTTTGTCCACCTCAGGGGCACATTTTCTTCCTGTTTCCTCATCCCTGAGGTGCTGGAGGCATATCCTTCTTTTTACCTTCACTCCCAGAGCAGCAGGACTGTGGCTTGGCCAGGGTGTGACTGTGGGTACTGAGCATCCCACCTTACTGCAGCATCCCTGGCAGAGTGGACAGGCACTGGGGTCACCACTGTCACCCCATGGGGACACTGCTGCCCTTCCAGAGAGCTCCCTGGCACTGGGGCCAAGCCATCCTCCAGCCTTCCAGCTCCTCTGAAGTCACCAGAGTCACTTGTGCACTTATAGGCCACTAAGTGCTGTAATTACAGATATGCTTTAATTAACATAATTGCGTTTCTACACAAATAAAACATTTGGCACAGTTAATTCCAAGGCTGCAGCTCCAAACACGAGGCTTCCTGGCCCCCCTGTGGAGGTGGCAGGGGAGCTGGAAGAGAGTGGGGTTCTCACCTCCCTGCCAGAAGATCCCAGTCCCAGCCAGGGCCTGAGCCAGAGCCTCCCATTCCCCACTGGAGTGTCCTGCCCTGGTTTGGTGGGGACAGCTGTGCTGGCAGACACTGGGATTTCTGGGACATGGCACTGGGATTGCTGGGGCACAGTTCTGGGTTCAAACACAGCCCTTGGGTGGTGGGGAAGTAGCACTGGAATTGCTGGAGTATGATACTGGACTTCCTGGCATACAGCAAGGGAGTCACTGGTATGCAGTACTGGGCTTGCTGGAACACTGTATTGGGCACAGTGGAACAGAGCACTGGGATTTCTAGGATGCAGCAAACCCAGTGGCTGGCTGGGACACAGAACTGGACTTGCTGGGATGCAGCCCCTGGATTGCTAAGACTGGGTTTGTGGGGCCATGGTGCTCCAATTGCTGGAGCATCACATTGGGCTTGCTGGGATGAGCCCTGGCTTTGCCAGGACACAGCTGGAGCCCAGCTGTGCCCTCACAGCTGTGCCAGGGGGTGATCCATCCCATCCCATCCCATCCCATCCCATCCCATCCCATCCCATCCCATCCCATCCCATCCCATCCCATCCCATCCCNAGGTTTTTGATGAGACAGCTATCCCCATCCCATCCCATCCCATCCCATCCCATCCCATCCCATCCCATCCCATCCCCACTGGGTGCTCTGCCCTTCCAGCACCCTGAGACCTCTCACTCCCATTCCCTCTTTAGCAGACCCCAGAGCTCACCACGCTCTCAGGAGTCTTTGGATAAAGGCTGGAACTGGCGGCAGCGTGCCAGCCCTTTGCCAGGAAGATGCCAGGAAGATCTGGGAAAATGGCTGGTGCTCATGTG
>WEIU01009852.1:255665-279723 GCA_013389925.1 Aegithalos caudatus | reverse complement strand
GGGGGGGGCGGTCCGGTCCCGGGGGGACCCCCACGCCTTCCCGCAGCAGCGCCAGGAGCCGGGCCGCGCCATGGGGACTCTCCAGGACACTGTGAGCGACCCTGGGGAAAGGGGTACCCAGGGGGTCCCGGGGAATCCGTGGCATCGGGCTGGGGGTCCATTCTGTCCTGGGGCATTTGGGGGTGCGATGTGCTTGGGAATGTCCGGGGGTTCCGTTTGCCTGGGGGGGTTGGAGTCCCCCCCTTTCCTGCATCCCCTCGCCGCGCTGGCAGTGGGAGCCTCAAGAGGTCGGCTGCGTATTCCATGCTGCGGCCAGACCTGGGGGTGGGTGTGCTGGGAAGGAGGGAGCCCCTTCAGCACCCCCAGCAGGACCCAGCTCTGAGCCCTCCCTGCACCAGCTGCACATTTTGGGGAGATGGAAGCTGCATCCCAGTATGTGGGTGGGAAAACACTTGGTCCTTCCTGCTCCTGCGCCTTCGAGCGCACCCAAATTTGGGGAGGGGGTGATTTGCGGGGGGGTTCTTTCCCCCTCGCGACTGTCTGTCTGTCCTCCCGGATGGATCCCTGACCTGTGTGTCGATGTTTTGGATGTGAAAAGCGTGGCCTTGGCCCCCCTGGCCAGACGGGGCTCGGGGGGCTCGAGGGGTTCGGGGGGCTTCGGGGCTGCGGTCCGAGACAAGAGCGAGAACCCGGAGATTCAAGCTGGGAAAAGAAGGGAAGGAAACGCTCTCGGGAAATTGCCGAAAGCTGCTGACGGAGAGAAAGAAGCCGAGCAGGGCCAGTGCCCCGGGCCGGGGGGAAATGAGCCCCTCCTCCCCCTCCGGATGGGAAGGTGGTGGCCTGAGGACATCCGAACTGTCACTGAGCACGGGGGTGGCATGTGGGACTCGTCACAGCGGGGTATGGGGATATGGGGGTCCCTGGGATCCCTCTCGGTCCCAGCCTCCCAGAACACAACTGGGCCCGACCTGGGAGGGTGCTGACAGCTGGGCAGGCTGTGAATCCCAGCACAGCCCTCCACAGGGATCTGGGGGTGGGGGGGGGGGGGGGGGGGTAAGGGAGCCACAACTCCCGGCCTGGGGGGTACAAACCCCACCCAGATGGAGTGCTGGGACCACCAGTGCTGGGATGGCAGCGAAGAGGACAGGATGGGGCAGAGATGCAGCCCCAGCCATCCCCGGTGTGTGAGGCCACAGTGGAGGTGGGATGTGACCCAGGATGAATGAGGAGTGAGTGGTGGGGCTGGATCTTGCCCCTTCTCCAGCACATCCCAGGCCAAGGTGGGTGAGGAACAGCTCATCCCCCATAAAACACCACGGGACTCTTGTCCCCATTGGTGTCCTGGGTACTGAGTGCACCTGGAATTCCCATCCCCGAGCCTGGGGGGCACATAGGGGCTATATAGGGCTTGGGGCATTGTTATCCCCAACACCCTGCCGTGGGGTGAGGCTGAGAATGTCTGTTCCTCCTCTCCCTCCCTGCCACCAGCTCCAATGCAATTACCTGCAGACTGGATCATGAATCAAGCCCTAATTGATACATGTTCACAGCCCGGAGAAGCGGGAGGGGTTGGGGGGGCTCCACTGTCCCCAGGGATTGGGAGGAGCCGCACTCAGGCCCCTTTACCGACCTGCCAGGGACTGGGGGGCCTCAGCCAGCGTCCCGGGGCTCCTACTGCCTCAGTTTCCCCCTGTGTGGGGCCAGGCACGCTCAGTGGGCTGAGGACCTGTGAGGGCAGCAAGGGGACATGCGTATGCAGGCGTTTGTCCTTGCGTTTCCTCTGGCAGACACAAACACATCAGCAGGGCAATAAAGGGGAGGAAAGGGCCGTGGCGGCTGCTTTCCATGACATGTGGCAGGGCTGGCTTCCTCCTGCACTCTGCAGGGCCAGATTCCCAAACCGGGATAGGGCTACACCCCAGTGTTGCCCAGCCAGGTGGTCCCCACAGGCCAAAGGTGTGGGGGTCTCAAGGAATGACTGCTTGTAGGTGTGGAATCAGCCCATGCTGGCACTGCAGTGTCCTGGTGCTGAGTTTTGAGGGGCACCAGGGTTTGGGATGTAGGTCCCAGTGCTCTCATGCCCCATGGCATCACTCTGGAAGGGAGGTCTGAGGTGAGAGTGCCCTGCTGCACCCCAGGCAGGGGAGCTGGGATGGGGGGGTGTTCCTGCTGCACCCTGGGCAGTGAGAAGCTGGGATTGGGATGCTCCTATTGCAGGGTGACATGGTGGCTTCTTCCCCCTGAGTGGGATAAGCCCCGTGGGTGATCTTGGCTTTTTGGAGTCGAGCTGTGACATTTGGCAGGGAGATGATGGGCTGGAATCCCCTGAAAGCCTGGGTCTGGAGGATCCTCTGGCAGCCGAGTCCATGGATTTGGGGACTGGCCTGGGACCTTTGCAGCTGAATCCTGTTGCATACCCACCCTGACCACTCCATGGATGTGGGGGAGAGGATGGTGGGGACCTGCCCAAGGGAGCCAGGGGGTGGAAAATGCCATGGATCAGAGCTAGCTCCCAAGTCTCCCTCCTCTCGGTGCAGGAAAGATCACTGCTCCTGGCCTGGCTCTGTTAGATGCAGGATGTCTGGCACCTTTGGATGCCCTGGCCACAGCTTTGGAACCCCCCACAGACAAAGGGGGGCTGGAGGCCAGGCCCCTGGCTGGGCGCTGACACATTAAACACCAGCACTGTGATCCTTTCTGGCATGGAATGGGCTTTGGGCTTCTCCTGGCTGTGCCTCCATTTCCCCATCTGAGTAGGGAGACACTACCCCCCCTTCCCCAATTCCTAGACCCCTTCCTGGCAATTAGGAGCTGCATCCCACCACCAAACCCTCTCATGCATAGAAAATAAGAGTAGTCCCTGTACAGATAGAGTGGAATCCCCTGAGGGAGGGTGGGGGGGGGCAGCTCTGCCACCCCCCAGCCCCCCACACCCTGCTCCGGAGCACTGCCCAAATCAAATTCCTTCCCAGCTGCAGATGGCCAGGAATTCAATTTTCTCAGATCCCATCAGAGGCTGATAAATGAGGTCCCTAATCACTGTGCAGATCCCATTAGTGCCAGCAGTGCCAGGAGGGGATGCACGGATGGATGTGGGAATGCTGCATCCCCCTTCCCACCCCACCGATTCCTATCCCCCCAAGATGTTCCTTGAGCCCCTCTGGCTGCATCCCCAGAGCTTTCCCATGATGGTCCCAAACAGAGCCAGGCAGGGAGACCCCTGCATCGCTAATCCATGAGAAAACATCTAGGAAAATCCTGGAAACCCAGCTGGGTGGCTGCTGTGGATGGGAAGGGGACTGTGTGCCAGGGAAATTTTTTCCAGCAATGCCGTGTCCCAGGAATGTGCCTTGTGCCAGCCCCCTCCCAGCACTGCCACTGCCAGCACCCGAAGCTTGGTGCCAGCTGAGTGCCAGGATATCTCTGTCCTCTGGGGTGAAAGCACCTGCATGCCAGGGATTCTCCTAACCATGGAGCAGTTTCCCTGCAGCTGCTGTAGGAGGATCCATATGCCCCTCCCTGACACGGGTTAGGGACAAGTGACAGGGGCTGAGTGGGGTCCCCTTTCCCCCTGTCTGACATGGGTTAGGGACAGCGAGACCACCAGCCCTGACCAGCTCCTTTTTAGAGCAGTGAACTAATTAGTGACAAACTGGTGACAGATCATTAGGCCAGCGGCCGAGCCGGCTGTTCCAAGAAGGCCACGATGTTCTGGGGACGGAAATCCTTGAGGAGTGTGGCTGCTGTCCCGATTTGTCCTGCCCAACAAAGGGACATCAACAGGAAGCAACCTTGACTCTGGCCCTGTTCTCTGGGCCCCAGGAGGCCGGGCCAGGATGTGGGGGGACAGACCAGGAGCACCCCAAGGGCTTGTGAGCTGCCAGAGTTTAGGAAATTTGCTTGGCTCAGCAAAACATCCCACTCAGAATGTGAGGGGTCCTCAGGGAGTGGCATCTGCCTGGCTGCAGGCTGCAGAAACTCCATGTGCCAATGTCCTGTGCAGTGTGGGCATGCTAGGCTCCAGTGAGGCTGATGTAGGGGTGAGGAGGAAGAGGAGGAGGAGGATGGGGTGAGGAATGCACTGAGCTCTGGGGAGACACTGGGCTCAGCATGGCTCATTCCACCTGGACCAAACTCCAGTGCCATCCGAAGCAGGTCTTGCATGGCCAGGACCCTTTGCAGGTAGGGAAACTGAGGTAGGAAACCTCCACAGAAAGGGAAACTGAGGTATGCACGGGCATGCAGGGCTACTTGTGTGCTTTTTTTTGGGATGGCTGATTCCACAGATTTGCATCCTCCAGCCCTTGGAAGCCTCAGCCTGGATCACTGGGTGCCAGGGTGGCTCCATTACAGGGTCCTGCACCTCAGCCCTTGCTTCCCACCCAAACGTTGCACCAGGACCCCAGGCAAATGACAATGAGGAGACAAGAGATATCCCAGAAGTGTTTCCTTCCTGTTTGCCCTCATTATCCCCCTGGAAAAGATGAGGTAATTAAGGAGCTACCGTGTTACAGGTTGTTGATGCCTGATTAGATTAAAGCAATGTAATTTGGGACTAAGAGTGGTGCTGGGAGGAAATGGATGGATGGCTTCCCAGCTGGAGTTGGGCAGAGCTGCCAGCTCTACCTTCCATCCATCCCTCTATCCTCTGTTGCCCTGGACCTTGCTCCAGGAACACTGCTGGAGGGTTATCAGGGGTGCTACTTTGGGGGACTAGGGATACTTCCTCTGTTTTCTCACCCCTACAGAGAGGACTTCCTGGGGAATTGTAGCTGTGGAGCAGAGGGAAGGAGCCTGGAGGAGTGTGGGGGGTGACAGGGATGGGATGACAGGGTGTCAGCAGTGTCACTCAGCCCGTGGCAGAGCTGAAGGGTATCAGGGATGCTCCTGGGGGTGTGGGAACAGGGATGCTGCCTCTATTTCCCCAGCTTCTGTGGGTAGGATTCCCTGCAAAATTGTGCCTTTGGGGCTGGGGGAAGTGGCAGGGGACAGGGTGACAGGGTTTTAGCAGTGTCACTCTGCCCACAGTACGGCTGGTGACAGCAAACCTGTCACCTGCTGCCTTCAGGAGTCGCTTCCCTGCTCCTTAGCTCACTTTCCCCACTCATATCCCAGTGACAGAAGCTGGTGATCTCCTGCCTTGTCCTGCTTGGTCCTGCTTGGTCCTGCTTGGTCCTGCCAGGTCCTCCTGCTTGTTGTCAGTCTGGTGTTGCCAAGATACAGCCAGAGCTTGGCTATATTTAACCCCCTGGCCAGAGCACGAGGCTGAGCAGCCAGGGGAAAGCAGCCCCCCAGGACTGGAGTGGGGCTGGGGCAGCTCAGCATTGCTGGAGGTGGGAGAGGAGGATGAATCACGGCTCAGGGATATTTTGGGATATTTTTAATGCCGCCAGATTGCTCAGCAAATGCTTGGGCAGGGCGGTGCGGGCGCAGGCTGGGTGTTTGCTGGCAGCTGTGGCTCAGCTTGGGGGGCCCAGGGGGATCAGCTGCTCCCCGTGGTGCTGTCACCCTGCAGCCATGCATTGGAGAGGTGACAAAGGCAGGGACATCTGTCCCCATGCACTTGGAAACAGCTCTGGGTGTGATGGGTGGGGGGGAAAAGGGGGGAAGCAGCATCTTCCTCCTTGAAGGGGAGGCAGGAGGGGAGAAAGTATCCCCTTCACTTTTCCTGGAAAGTGGAAAGGGCTGGGAAAAGGCAGAGCTGGGGCATGGGAGAGAGGGTGGGTGTCTCTTCCTGCAGGGCTGCAGTGGGTAGGAAGCCCTTAGACTTGGACAGGGATGGGTACCCAGGCACCTGTGGTGGAACACAGGGAGTGGTGAGGGGCTGTGCCAGTGGAGGTAGGTTCCCTCCTAGGAATCCAAATGGGATTTTGCTTTTCACCTGTCAAATGTAACAAGATCCAGAGGCTGGTGGCTAAAAATGCATCCTGTCTGAGGAGACTGCAGTGGGAGGGAGCCCTAAGCCCCCAGCCCCAGCTCTTGGCATTGCAGTGAGGTGACTGTGGCTCTGATTTTCTGAGTCAGAAAATCTGTATGTAAGGTTTCCAGCCTGTCAGTGGCTGATTTTTCCTTACAGACTCAGAAAATCAGACCCATGCGTGACCACATGGTCACCCTCCTCATCCAGGGCTCTGCTTGGTAGGGAATTCCCTGGGAAGCAGCTTCTCTGTCCTTGAAGTCTGCAAAACCCCTGTGAGAGACCTTGGGGCTCGTCAGACAGGCTGCAGGGGGGTCCTTTTCTCTGCCCAGACCTTGCTGTGCTCTGCACGCCCAAGCATCCAAATCCCTTTGCAACCTGAGCCTGTAAAATCCATTGGGAAGCATCTGCATGGGATGTGGGTGCTGGGATGTGCTGCACACTCAGCATCTTGGATGCTCTAATTTGATTTGGGGCCAGCAATTGGGGGTGAAGTTGTCCAGACAGAGCGATGTCCAGCTCCATCCCAAAGGTGATTGCTCAGGCAGGGGCTAATAGACTAATCCACTGCCAAAATTAATTGGGCTCATTTTCCTTGCGTTCACAGATGGATAAAGTCCCATTGGAAGGCAGGAGCCGAGTGAGCTGTGAGGGCTCACTGTGCCATGGATGCCTCAAGCTCAAGCTCAAGCTCACCTCTGGCAGATCATTTACTTGGAATTTTTACAGCAAAGCTGGGCTGGAAGCTTGGCAGGGAGATGATTCATTTCCTTGAAGTTCCTTGGAGAGGGTTGTGGCAGGAGTCTGCCACAGAAGCCTGGGCTGCTGCCAGCATCCCCCTTTAGAATCAGCACCCATGGGTGCTCTGGCAGTGATGGCAGGATCCATCTGGGATCCATCCCTTTGCAAGGCAGCGTGGGGCTCCTGCAGCCCTGCTCAGCACTCCTTGGGGAACAGGATACCCCCAGGCACCCAGTATTGCTGCTTGGCTCTCTGTGCCTGTTCTTCCATGCTTATGTGCGGCAGGTCCGGGTCTAGAGCTCTGCCTCATGCAGTCTACTCACCAAGTTCTCAGGTGTGTCCCCCCTCAGAGAGAGACCCCAGGTTCCAGGTACCCTCAGCAGGGCTGGACATCCCAGTGGGTGCCTCACTGCACTGGATCCAGCCTCTGCCTGCTCCCAGAGGCTCCTCTTCACCCTTGAGGCCTCCATTCATCCCCCAGGAGCAAGGCCAGGAGAAGAGGTGCAAGCTCAGGGACCTGAGACCCTGTGAGGTCAGTGTCCTCCTCCTCCAGGCCCCCACCCTCCACATGGCAGGTGTGAAATGAACCTTTCTGGAGAGGAAGCTGGCCAGGATGGGATTTCTCTATTTCATAAACATCTAGAGAAGATGAGGGTGCCATGGGGGATAAACCAAGTTTCCACAGCTGGTGGTGGGGCGCAGGGGACAGGCATGGCTGATCCTCTCTGGAAAAAATCATGTTTCCACTGCTGGTGAATTCCCTCTGCTGAAAAAAGCTGCTTTTAAAGCCCAGCAGGGCATGTGGAAGCCTGGGATGGTGGCTGGGGAGCCTGTGCTGGGGGTCCCCACCACCACATGCATGCGGACAGGATGCTGCTGCAGCTATCCAAAGGGAAAAAGAGAGCAAAGAATAGCAGGGGAGAAAAAGGGCCATTTTCCATGAGGGAGAGAGCAGGTAGTGCCCTGGAGGCTGGCCTGTGGTGGGATTTGGCTTTGCTGGGGTGCAGGCTCCATGTTGGAGCAGAGACAAATACTTACTCTAAGGAGATGAATGGTGTCATTAATCTTCCACCAGCTCCAGTGGGAATATGGAGGCAGATATGGCTCTGGTATGGGATGCTGGCCAAGGAGAACTGGCAAAATTCCTGACAGCATTGAGGTGCCATGGGTCACCCTGGCAGTTCAGGAGTCTGGCAGAGTAAGCCCAGCACCCTTGTTCTCTCAGGCCAGAGAAAAGGTGACAACAGTCCTGGGGTGGGTGTCCCACAGGGCCACGTGTGTGCACCATGGGGACAGGACAGGGATAGGGTGCTGTTCTCCTGCCCTGCAGGTGCAGCATCCTCAGCTCTCTGTCAGCAATGCCATGCTGTGTCCCCTGCCCACACCCAGTCCTTGGATTTGTCCCCAGAGCCCTCCCTTCATGCCCATTTCCAGGCAGCATTTCCCTCCAGAGCTGCTGGGTGTGCAGCACCTGGGATGAGGGTGTTAGACTCTGTTCCAGCAGCTAGGAATTGCCATCCATCTGTGCTTTCTCCTGTTTTAGTGAAATTAATTAACCCCCTGTGCTCGCTTGGGAAGTGTTACCACAGCTCTGTCCTCCATATAAGCTGGGATGCAGAGCAGGTGCTGGGAGCTCTCCCCTGGGAAAGCTTTGGTTCCCTGCCCCACTGGGTGCAGGCACAGGGCTGTGTGATCCTGGCTCGGTGGGTCCCAGTGACATTCCTGGTGACAGGCATGGGCTGGCTCATGGTTTCATCTCTCCACTGGTGCTGGGGATGTGTGTGCCAATGCAGCCTCATCCAAACATCCCAACATCTCTGGAGTAGTGATGGATCTGGAGGAGCCCCCACCCAAACTGGAGTAGTGCCTGGATGGTGTGGATTGCTGGGAGTAGGACACAGGGGACTCCAGGAAAGGGAAAGGCTGTTTATGGCAATGAGTGGGATGTGGCTGTGGCTGTGTCCTAGCAGAGCCCCCAGAGTAGGTCTGCAGCATCCTCGGGGCTGAGGGACGTGGGGTGACAGGGGGAGAGGGAACTGGGGTAAACTGCTCCGGGGTGGAGGATGTGGACTGGGAGTGGGATGGGTGGGATAAAAGGAATTAGTGGGATGAAGTGGGTTATGCAGGATGAGTGGGACAAGTGGAAGGAGTGGAATGAGCCATTGAATGGGATGAGCCGTTGAGTGGGATGAGTGGGCTGAGCTGGATGAATGGAACATGCAGGGTGAGTGGGATGAGTGGGATGTGCAGGACGGGTGGGACAAGCAGTTGAGTGGGATGAGCCATCAAATGGGATGAGCTGGATGAACTGGATTAATACAGTGAATAGGCTGAGTGAAACGAGCAGGATGAGTGGGAGAAGCACTTTAGCAGGATGAGTGGATTAAGTGGAATGAGTGTGATGTCCTTCCCAGCCCACCCTCACTCTCCCTACCTTCTTGTTAGGCTGCAAACCCTCCTGCCAACCTCTGCTGGGAATATCTTCTTTTAGCTCCTGCAGCTTTCCCCTGCTGTTTCAGGGATGGACCTGTATTCCCAGCCCTAATAAAGCTACCACCCATGTCCAGCTGCCACCTGTACATCCCCACACCAAGAATGCCACCGGCATTTGCTGGCTGAGCCAGACCCAAGGGACCCGCTCAGGCTCTGCCCGGACAGAGGGACGGCAGGACAGCCACCTGCTGAGGCCTGGCTGTATTCTACAGTGCATGTGTCTCCAGTGTGAGTAAGTGACTGGAGATGCGGCCCTGTTGGAATAACATCCAATGCCAATGTCTTCAGCTGGAAGCAGCCTCACCACCAGCCAAGCTCCCAGTGCCACTTGGATCTGTCCCCATGGCTGAGTGGGTGGGTGGCATGGCCCTGTCAGGGGCTGCTGTCCTGGATGGGCTCATGGGGTGCACGCCAGTCCCCGGGTCTGGTTATCAGGAATGGAGCCTGGAGCCACCTGGCAAAGCTGGGACCAGAGGAAGAGCAAATCCCAACACCATTATCCAGTGTCTGATTTGCAGCATCTACTATTTCCATCACAACATCATCCTTATCCCAGTCTCCCAGACAAAGGCTGGAGGCAGGAGCAGAGCAGAGCCCGCTGTGCCCCCCCAGCTTTTCCATGTGTCTGTCCCAACACCTCTGTCCCTCCGTGGGGTTGTAATCCCCAGATGAGCTTTAATCCATCTCCTTACTCCATTTCTCTTTCCACTCGTGCTTTATGGCATGGCTAGCACTGAGGGCAGTGTGACTCAGTGCCCAAGTGTCCTCTCCCTTTTTGGGGACTTCCCACCTCCCCACATGATGGACATGGACCATCACAGGAGGGTTTGGCTCCAAAACAGTCACCAGGCAGGCTGGAGGCAAGGGTCTGGGGGCAGAAGGATGGGTGCCACAGTGCCCTTCCCCACGGCATCAACCCCCAGTGACCCCCATCCCTGCTCCTGTCTCTCTGCAGGATGCTCTGCTGAGCCTGGGTGCTGCGCTTGATGCCACCAGCCTGCGGGACGCCCTCCGCCAGGCCCTTGTCACCCTGCTGCCCGCTGTGGTACGTGGGGGTGCTCCTGCAGCCCCTGGGAGGCTGGGAGGAATGGGGAACAGAGCATCCTCCTTGGCTGGGTGGGGTTTGTGGGGTCGCTGAGACCACCCCCTGGATTGGGGACAGCCCTGGAGGGAGTAGGGGGTGGATTCTCCAGTGGTGGATGCTGGGGGCGGGGTCTCTTTATCCCCATCCCACTGCCGAGTTCTCCCCCTCTATGGGCCTGCCGTCACCTCCAGGGTGCTGACGGTGGTCCTGGTGCTCATGGTGGCCCTGGGGGTGCCCTGATCCTGGTGACCCTGCTGCTGGTGGTGGCTGGGCACTGTGCCAGTGTCATTCCGTGGGTTTGCACGGTGCACACTTGTGCCTGTGAGGGTGCACACCCGTGCATGCCTGCACATGTGCAGGGCTGCATTTGTGAGCCTGTGCACGTGCAGCTGCAGGTGTGCAGGTATGTTTGCGCACACCGCAGCTGTGCATGTGTGCCTGCACACACGTGTGTGCTCCCCTCTCCCCAGGAGCATGTCTATATCTACCTGCTGGATGGGGACACACGGCTGCTCTGTGACGACCCCCCCCACGAGCTGCCGCCCAACGGGAAGCTCAGGTGAGCTCGGCCTCCCCAGGTCTGGGCACACACGTGGGGCCCAGCTGGTGTGCAGGGAAGGCAGGAGCGTTCCCATCCCTGTCCCCATGCTCTTTCCACCTCCATCCTTGTGCCCAGCCCCTTTCCCATCCCATCCCATACTTCATCCTGGATATGCACCCATGTGCACAGGGGCTGTGTGTATGTACAGGGACACACGTGTTGGCACAGGGGCTTTGTGTGTGTGCAGGAGGACACACATTTGTGTCCAGGAGCTGTGCCTGTGTGCAGGGACATGCATGTGCACGTGTGGTGCACAGTCCTGTCCCTATGCCATGGGTGTCTCTGCCCAGGGGGTTACCCCTTCCTGGGGGTTTACCTTTCCAGGTGCCCTACCACCATACTCAAAGTATCCCTGTCCCCACAGGGATGCTGTGCAGAAGCAGAAGCGGCTGGAATGTGGGGGGCTGCTCCCTGCCGAGCTCCCTGGCCGGCACCTGGGACCCCTGGCAGCACCCCTGGCCCCTGGCACACAAGGTGGGAGCTATGGGAAGGGTGGTCTTGGTGGAGATACATGGGGGTGTGGGCACAGGGCTGGGTGGTAGTAAGTAGAGGGAGGAACAGGGAGGGGAATGGAGAGGTAGGAGATGGATGGATGGATGGATGGATGGATGGATGGATGGATGGATGGATGGATGGTCGGTCCATGGGTGGTCAGAGGCAGTGGCTGAGACAACAGTGTGTGGGTAAGTGATGGATGCACAGACAGGTGGGTAGAAACAGGATGGATGCCTGAGGGACAGCTGAGCACTGGGACTGAGGGGTGTTCTCAGGGACAAGTAAACATGGAGGTGGGCAGATGGATAATGGATGGATTGGAAGATGGATAGATGGCTGCCTGGCTGGGTCATGACACATCAGGACATAATGGGGATGTGCACCCCAAGAACTGAGTTCCACAGCTCCAGGCTGCCCCTGGGGCACACCTGGGACCAACACTCTCTTGCTTGCAGTGCTCATCATCCCGCTGGTGGACAAGAACAGTGGGAACGTGGTATGCGTCATCCTGGTGAGTGCAGGAACGCGGGCAGGGCTGTGGGGACAGGGCCTGGACATGGGGTCCTGACATGACTCCTGCTCCAGGTACACTGTGGCCAGCTGAGTGACTCAGACGAGCAGAACCTGCGTGCGTTGGAGAGACATGTGAGTGGCTCACTCTGAACTGTGGGGCCTGCCCCCTGGGGACCCACCACCCTTTCCCCCAGCCCTGCTGTGCCTTGTCCCTTCTCCCCAACCTCGCAGGCCCTGGTGGCATTCCGGCGCCTGCAAGCCCTGCAGAAGCTGCAGCCCTGGCCCCAGGTCAGCCTCTCCACCAGCTCCTCCCAGACCTCTCTGGCCAAGCCTGAGAAGGCACCTGACAGCAGCTATAGTGACCTGGACTGCAAGATCCTACAGCTCTGTGGTGAGTGGGGGGACACTGGGAAGGGTGGGGTGTGTGGGTAGGGTGAAACCGAGCACTGTGACCCTCATACAGGTGAGCTGTATGACCTGGATGCCACCTCGCTGCAGCTCAAGGTCATCAACTATGTGAGTAGTTGCTCCACCAGCCCCCTGTCCCCACCTGCCCCCAGCCCCAGGACACGCCAGGGAGCCCTCTTTCATTTCAAAGCAAGAAAATTCCCCAAAGACAAGAAAAGCCTCAAGCATCAGCTGTGCAGTCATCAGTGGTGATGAGAGTGAGCAGCCCTCTAACAGCCAGCAATAGTCTCCAGAGTTAACAGTGCCATCCTCACCCCAAAAACTCCCTAAGAGAACGTACAGGTTCCTCTCCTGCTCTCTGTCACTCTGTACCTCACTATGACCCTCAGTAGTGTCCAGAGTGACCAGCCTTGCCCTTGCCATCAGCAGTCTCCAGAGTGAACCTGCTCAGTCATGGGGAGAAGGTTCTGGGGAGGGGCACCTGGCTCCCTGTGGTATGTGTGGGCGCCCTGGGCACAGGGATGCAGAGGAGGGGCTGGATCTGCCTGGGGAGTGCTCAGGGCAGACTGGGGTGCTGATCCTCCCCTTACTCCCCAGCTGAAGCAGGAGACCCAGTCCTTGTGCTGCTGCCTCCTGCTTGTCTCTGAGGACAACCACCAGCTCTTCTGCCAGGTCAGTGCCACTGGGCCGGTCCCCCAGCTCTGACCCCCACAAAGGATTACATTGTGTCATCCTCATGGGCAACCCCTTCTTCCTATCTCTTCCAGGTGGTGGGGGACCGTGTCTTGGATGAGGAAATCAGCTTTTCAGTGAGCAGGGGGAGGTGGTGAGGGGTCGGGAGGTCAGGGGGGTGGGCAATGTCTGCCACGTGCTAACATGTCCCCTCTCCCCACAGCTCACCTTTGGGCGCCTGGGGCAGGTGGTGGAGGATAAGAAGCCCATCACCTTGAAGGACATCAGTGAGGTGGGTACCAGCTGCATCCCTCCCACACCTGGGGACATGGGTGTCACCACAGTGTCCCGTGGGGCTTCCTGGAGGGGGCCAGGGACGCTTGTTCCAGCCCCATCACGCCTCTCCCTGCAGGAGGAGCACAAGCAGCTGAGCAGCATGTTGGGCTGCGAGGTCACCTCCATGCTCTGTGTCCCTGTCATTAGCCGGGCCACCTCCCAGGTGGTGGCACTGGCCTGCGCCTTCAACAAACTGAGCGGGGAGAGGTGAGCAGCATTTTGGCTGGGACTCTCTGTGGGGCTGCACCCCCTCACTTTTGGGGTGCTGGAGCTTTGTCACCATGGAGAAGGGGGGGACCAGTGGGGACGGAGAACTGAGGTGTGCCCCCGCCAGCTACACAGACACGGATGAGCACAAGATCCAGCACTGCTTCTGCTACACCTCCACGGTGCTCACTAGCACCCTGGCCTTCCAGAAGGAGCAGAAGCTCAAGTGCGAGTGCCAGGTGAGCACGTGCAGGGCTGTGTCACCTGTGTGTGTGTGTGCCCCATCTTGTACTAGTCACTGATGTGTCACTCTCTGTCCCCTCAGGCCCTGCTGCAGGTGGCCAAGAACCTCTTCACCCACTTGGGTAGGTGCACGGGAGAGCAGCCACAGTGAGGGAGTGGAATGGGGAATGGCTGGCCCACCCCCACCCCCAGCCCAGGACGGTGGTGGCACTGGGGTCTCTGTCCCCAGCCAGAGAGAACCTTGTCCCCTCGTTGGTTACAGAAGGGTGACACAAGCTGGCAGAGAACCTGGCATGCACTGATGCTGCATGGCTGTATGCATGCATGTAGCATGACCACAGAGCTCTTAAAAACACGTGTGCACACATATGTGCTGCTCACACATGCACATGCCCCACACAGCCCCCATCCCTCCGTGCCCCCCAGGCTTCCTGCCAGGATCCTGAGCTAAACCCTCCTCCCCTGCTTTCCCTGCATGAGTGGGGAAGGAGGGGGCAGTGCTGCCTGGCTGGAGCTCCCTGACCCTTCACTGCTACCCCTGCAGATGATGTCTCTGTCCTGCTGCAGGAGATCATTACGGAGGCCCGGAACCTCAGCAACGCTGAGATGTGAGTGGTGGTGTTGGGGCACGCGGGTGAGGGGACACGGGGGGACACTGAGCTCCCCTGTGGGTGCGAATGCCAGCCGTGTGTCCCGCAGATGCTCTGTGTTCCTGCTGGACCGCCTCAGTCACGAGCTGGTGGCCAAGGTGTTCGACGGCGGAGTGGTGGATGACGAGGTGAGCACAGGAAGGACTTGGGGGGGCCTGCAGTTGTGCCACTCCCCCTACACCTTGCTGGTGATCCCCTTCCCCTGCCCACAGAGCTACGAGATCCGCATCCCAGCAGACCAGGGCATCGCTGGGCACGTGGCCACCACTGGCAAGATCCTGAACATCAAGGATGCCTACTCACACCCGCTCTTCTACCGCGGGGTGGATGACAGCACCGGCTTCCGCACCCGCAACATCCTCTGCTTCCCCATCAAGAATGAGAGCCAGGGTGAGGGAGTGATGGGGGCACACTGGGAAGAGGGGAGCACAGGTCTGGCCCACCAGGTGCCCCAGTCAGCAAGTGGTGGTGCACAGAGGCATGAATCCTGTTCAAGCACAGGGGCACAATCCTGGCTCAGCACTTTCCCCAGCATGTGAGAAGTTCTGTCCCCAGCCCATGGGCACTGTTCTGTCCCCAGCCCATGGGCACCATTTTCTTCCCAGCCCATAGGCAGAGCACTGCCTCAGCACATGGGCATGACCCTGTCCCAATCCCAAGGTCACAGTCCTGTCCCCAGCATCAGGGCACCATTCTGTCCCATGACTGTGGGCATGATCCTCTCCCAGCCCTTGTGCTCATTGCTGTCTCCTGGCACAAGGCCACAGTTGCTGGGAGTGATCCTGTCCCCCCACAGACAAACACAGCACTGACCCCAGCACACAGATATGGTCACAGATAGGACTATGTCCTAGTCCACGGGCTCAGCATAGTCCCTGGGCATGATCCTGTCCCCCTACAGATACTCAGCACTGTCCCCCAGCCCATGGCCATGATTCTGTCCCAGCCTCTGTCCCCAGAATGTGGGTGTCATGCTGTCACCAACCCACAGGCACAGCACTGTCCCTGTACTTGGGCACAACCCTGCCCTAAGCCCATGGACACAGGGCTGTCCCCAGCATACAGACATGACCCTGTCTCCAGCACAAGGGCCTGACACCCCTGCTGTCCCCCCTCTGCTCCAGAGGTCATTGGGGTGGCAGAGCTGGTCAACAAGATCAATGGCCCTTGGTTCAGCAAGTTCGACGAGGACCTGGCCACTGCCTTCTCCATCTACTGCGGCATCAGCATTGCCCATGTACGTGCTGGGGGGTCCTGCACTTGGAGGGGGTCACACACAGGGTGGGCTCCCAGCTCTGCCACAGCACAGAGGGATGGGGATGGGGGCATGTGTGTGTGTGATCCCCAATCCTTGGGGATAAGTGGTGGTGGCCACGGGATGGGGATTCATGGTCACAAAGATGTGGTGTGGTGCCAGGGTGGGCTTGGGGGTGCTGGAGGGTGCCCGCCCACCCCCAGCACTCCCATACCCTGATCCTTCCCACAGTCCCTGCTGTACAAGAAGGTGAACGAGGCACAGTACCGAAGCCACCTGGCCAATGAGATGATGATGTACCACATGAAGGTGAGGTAGCATAAGGACAGGGACAGGGATGGGGCCCCCACTGCCAGCATGAGGCCCCCACACTTTGCCCCAGGGTGGTCACACAGTTGGGTGGTGGTGATACCCCAGGAACCTCTGCTCTCACTGTGGTTCCTGTGGCTTTTGGGACACCTGGCGACCTGGTCACAGTGTGGGCCACTGGCTATGGCTCCTGCAGGTGTCTGATGATGAGTACACCAAACTGCTGAGCGAGGGCATCCAGCCTGTGTCCACCATTGACCCCAACTTTGCCAGCTTCACCTACACACCACGCTCTCTGCCTGAGGACGACACCTCCATGGTGAGGACCATGGGGACAACTCCCAACTGCCACCATTCCCTGCCTGGCCTCAGTCAGGTCATATATCCCAATCCTGGGGTGCTGGGGTGAAGGGACATGGCTGCACCCCTGAGCATCTTCCTGCTGAGCAAGGGTGGGGGTGGCTCGCTGGGGATCTTGCTGGGTGTCGCCATTCCCTGCCACACACCCTGTCCCCTCTGTAGGCCATCCTGAGCATGCTGCAGGACATGAATTTCATCAACACCTACAAGATGGACCGTCAGACACTCACCAGGTGAGTCCCCATCCCTGTCCACTTTCCCTGTCTCCATCCTCATTTCTGTCCCCATCCACATCACCATCCACATTCCCCATTCCCTTCCTCTTCCCCATCCTGTCTTCACACCTATATCCCTGTCCCTGTCCGCATCCACATCCTCATCACTGTCCACCTTCTCTGTCCCCTGGCTATATCCTCATCCCTATCCCTATGCCCTGTCCCCATCCACATAACTGTCTACCTTCCCTGTCCCCATCTCCCTCCCACTGCCCCTCCCCAACCCTTCCCCATCCTCATCCCCATCCCCATCCTCATGCCCGTGCCTGCCTGGTGGACATCTGGCCAGGCAGAGGTCCCTGTGGGGTGAGACCCCCCCTGCATGGCTTTGCCCCCTGCCAGGTTCTGCCTGATGGTGAAGAAGGGGTACCGTGACCCTCCCTACCACAACTGGATGCACGCCTTCTCCGTCTCCCACTTCTGCTACCTGCTCTATAAGAACCTGGAGCTCGTTAACTACCTGGAGTAAGGCCAGGTGCTATCCCTGTCCCTGTTCTCCATCCCCTGGCCTGGCTGGGGTGCTCCCTGCTCTCCTGCCTGCCTCAGTTTCCCTCCTCCCCCTCCCCAGAGACATCGAGATCTTTGCCCTCTTCATCTCCTGCATGTGCCACGACCTGGACCACAGAGGCACAAATAACTCCTTCCAGGTGGCCTCGGTGAGCCGAGCCCGGAGCTGGGATGGGGAAGGGGAAGGGGGGATATAGGGACAGCTGTGGGGGTCTTCACCTCCATAGTTCCATCATTCTGGCTGCTCTACCTTGCAGAAATCAGTCTTGGCTGCACTCTACAGTTCAGAGGGCTCTGTCATGGAGGTAAGATCCCCCAAATCTCTCATTGCCCATCTCTCCTGGATTCTGGCTGTGTGGCAGCATCCTTGCCTGCCTCCTGCCTGCTTTCACGGCCTTGCTTCTCCCACAGAGGCATCACTTTGCCCAAGCCATTGCTATCCTCAATAGCCAAGGCTGCAACATCTTTGACCACTTCTCCCGAAAGGTGAGCTCCCCACCTTAACACCTCTCCCAGGCCACCCCCTACCCATGCTGAGCACCTGCATCCTCTCCAGACCTCCTGCTCCCCATCTCTGGATCCTAGGGGATGTAGGAGCTGGCAGGGGCATGGAGATGGTCACGGCAGCTGCCTTGCCCACAGGACTACCAGCGCATGCTGGATTTGATGCGGGATATCATCTTGGCCACTGACCTGGCCCACCACCTCCGCATCTTCAAGGATCTCCAGAAGATGGCAGAAGGTGAAGCTCCTGGCGTGGAGATTGGGTCTGGGATTTGAGGGGTGGTAGGAACTCCTCCCACCAAGGCTGGGAGGTGGCACAGGACGTTCTTATGTCAGGGGTGATAAAGGATGGGAGGTGGCACAGAAGGTTCTGGCTGTCCCTAAAATCCTTGTGTGTGGCGTGACGGGGGCTATGGAGCTCTGTCCTGAGCCCCTCATCCCAGCCCCTGCCCCACACTCTGCCCACAGTGGGATATGACCCCAAGAACAAGCAGCACCGCAGCCTGCTGCTCTGCCTGCTCATGACCTCCTGTGACCTCTCTGACCAGACCAAAGGCTGGAAGACCACCAGGAAGATTGCAGTGAGTGCCACACCATGGAGCTAAACCTCCCAAATGTCACCTCACAACCCACATAGGCCACCTGCATGTCCCCAGGCACACACGGGTCCCTCCATGCAGGACCCTGGACCATGCAGCAGTCCCTCCAAGCCAGGACTGTGTCCCTGCTTGATTCAGAGCTGTGGGGAGGGGTCTGGAGGGCAGGGGGGATGTGGGATCATCCCAAACTGCACCCCCTGTGCTGACACCTGTCTCTTGCAGGAGCTGATCTACAAGGAATTCTTCTCCCAGGGTGACCTGGTAGGTACCACCTGGCAGGGTTGGGATTGGCCAGTGCTCCTAGAAAACACTGATGGGATGGGGGGCGTGGGCAGTGAGCAGAGAGGTCTTGCTTGGGAATGGGGGGAAAGTGCCACTGGCACTGATCCCCCTCGCCATCCATGCAGGAGAAAGCCATGGGGAACAGCCCGCTGGAGATGATGGACCGGGAGAAAGCCTACATCCCCGAGCTGCAGATCAGCTTCATGGAGCACATTGCCATGCCCATCTACAAGTGAGCCCCAGCACTGGCGCTGGGATGGGGAGGACTCCCCGCCACCCCCACCTCCCTTAGTGTGGGATGGGGTGCTGTGTGGGAAGTCTTGCAGATGTTGGGGGGTGTTCCAAGCAATGGGGATGGGGATGCACTCAGCTAAGGGGATTGCAATGACGTAAGGGGGGTGCAGCCCTGTGCTGATGGGGTGCATCCCCCACTCCCCAGATTGCTGCAGGATCTCTTCCCCAAGGCAGCGGAGCTCTACGAGCGAGTGGCCAGCAACCGGGAGCAGTGGACCAAGGTCTCCCACAAATTCACCATCCGGGGGTTGCCCAGTAACAACTCCCTGGACTTTCTGGATGAGGAATATGACCCACAGGCCCCTGACCCCCAGCTCAATGGCTGCCTGGAACCTGAGGCGGGGCAGCCCCCGGAGGCTGGGGCTGAGTGAGGGAGGTGATGAGGGGGCCACAGCCATGGCTGGGCCGGGAGCATCCCCAAGCCTCATCCCCCAGCCTGTGGGGAGGAGGTTTGGGGGATATCAGTGACTCTGGACTACTACGGCAAGGGCTGTGTGCTGCCAGCACCCACCACTGGTCCTTCCCCACCACTGGGTGACTATCTCCTCCCTCCGGGGCAGGTGTTCAGGTGTCCTGTCCACCTGGTGGTTCCTGGGACACTGCCTTGGTGGCTGGGAGCACCAAGGGACACAGTGGGGCTGGGGGATGGATGTGCTTTAAGCTGCCTTAAGACTGCAGGTCCTGTCCCCATGGGGTGACAATGGGAATGATGTCCTTGGTGGAAGCACCCGTAGAGTGGTCGGTCACCATGACATGGGTGTGCCTGGGTTACCAGGATGGGGGATGGTGTGGGGAAGGATGGCTGTGAGGGACAGTGGGAGAGCTGTGGGGTGGCTGCAGAGCATCTGGGGGATGTTGCCACAGACCATGGATCAGGTCCACAGAAGCAGGTTGGCTCCAGCTGGAGGAGGGAAGAGACACCAGAGTGGGATGGCCACTGCCATGGGGATGTGCCTGCATCCCTTGCTGAGTTCCACACTAGAGAACCAGCTCCGGCCACTTCCTAGCAGCTGCTGAGCATCCATTGGCTAAAAGCCCCACCCCTCTAGGACCCCTGAACCCACTCACCCCTGGAAGGGCTCACGTCTCTCACACAGCCCAGTCCCATGCAACCACACAACCACATCCCCTACAAGGGCTACACCCCTGCTGAGGCTGGGGGGTCCTGCTGCTGGTTTGCATGACAGGAGAGGCTGCGCTCCACAGGGGGTCCACCTGGTCCCATACATGTCCTTGCCGTGTCCCCACTATGTAGGTGTTCCTCTGAGGTGTCCACCTGGGAGTGTCCTCCCTGCAAGCAGCTTATCTGGTGACCATGTTGTGAGCATCCCTAGCTCACAGTGGCTTCACAACTCCTGCCATACCAACCTCTGTGCAAGACATTTTGCGATCCCTCTGGTCTTGCAGACCACTGGACATGAACCTCAGTGGTTTCCTGTGATCCCTCTGGTCCTGCAGACCACTGGACATGAACCTCAGTGGTTTCCTGTGATCCCTCTGGTCCTGCAGACCACCATGCATGGACCCTGCCATTTTCCTGTGGTCCCTCCAGTCCTACTTGGCACCATGCATAGGTGCTGTTGGTCTACCACGGTTGATCTGGTGTTTTCCCATGACTCCCTTCTTGTCCTGGCTGCCATGCATGCACCCCACCAACCTCCTGTGGCTTTTCTGGTCCTGCAGACCACCATGCATGGACCCCAATGCTCTCCTCTGGTTCCTCCTGTCTTGCAGACCACTGTACATGGACCCTGCTGGCCTTCCAGCCAGTGGTCTCTCCAGTCTCACAACCCAACCCATATGGACCCTCTCAGTCCCAGGGGCTCCGCTAGCCTCCAGGCTTTGACCAGCTGTATGTGACCCGGGGCTCTGTCACCCCAGCCAAAGGCACTGGAAACACACACCCATGAGCAGGGGGACTGCAGTGAGCAGCTTGTCCTGCTGGGGCAGAGCTGAAGAGGGGGCTGGGGCTGAGCGGGGGGTGCTCAGCCTTGAGAGATAAGGGTGCACTGAGCCCCCAGGCTGCATCCTTCAGCTCGTGGGAGCTGGATGAGTCCACCACCACACCAGGGAAAGGCGAAGGGAGCAGCAAGGTAAAATTCTGGCACTGCAGGCATTGGTGTTGGTTGTGCTGGGATCAAGAGTGGACATGCGGTCATTTGCCACCCCATCCCCACTCTTCTGCAGTATCCCATGGCACCATCCCATGTGGTGCCACAGCAGGTTCCTCCTGGATTTGGGCTACACAGTGGCTGCTTCTCTCCTTGGCTTGTCTGTAAGCAATGACTTGCCTGTGTTCTTGAGATACCTGGAGCATCTGTCTGCAGGAGCAATGGGATACCCCAACACTGAGCTGCTCCACGTGGATGAAGTGACCTGAATTCCTTTTGCCTTACCTACTCGGAGATGCCTTTAGTGAGATGCTTTGCCCGAACCCTGGTGGGACCCACCTGGTGACTGAGTCTGTCTGCTGGCCCATGGCTTTGCCTCCAGGACCCCCTTAAGCTCTTCTCCCCTTCCCCACACTGCCATAGGGGGTGGGGATGGTCCCAGAAGGCAGCAACCCCCCAAGCTGCAAGAGGAGGACAGCAGTTCCATCCCCGCTGTGATGCTGGTACAGCCCTGGCACCAACATGCCAGTAGGTACAACTGTTCAAGGACAGGCCCTGCATCCCAGTGCTCATCCAGGGATGCTCTCCATCCCATAGATGTGGGGGTGTCCTGCACTTGGGTTCTGCATCCCGAGTACCACACCACAGTGGGGGCCTGCAGGGATGCCCGTTTCCCAGCTGTATCCCACTTTTCCAGCCCCTGCTGCTGGTGTGTGTAGGTAGTCAATGCTTTCCCAGCTCCTGCCCCTGTATATACCCCTCTGGATACTGGGGAGTGCAACTTGCACCCAGCCCAGCTCACCCACGAGTGTGCACAGGTGTGTGTGGGTGTGCAAACCTCCAGCTTTTCTGTCCTGTCTTGCGGCACTGGTTGTTCTGGACTCCAATGGAGCCTGAAGAGGAGATAACTTCTCTTTCTTCCTCTCCTCCTCCTTCTTTTCTTATTCTCCTGCTTGTCTTCCTCCTCCTTCCTCCCCTCTTCCCTCTTCGTCCTCTTCCCCCTACTGTTTCTTCTCCACCTCCTCCTCCTTCTTTATTATTATTTCTCTTTTTTTGGTGGGTTTTGGTTTTCCTAAATAAATTTCGTATGTCAACCTCCCCGTGACAGGTTGGTGGGTGGCCTTGTTGGGGTCTGGGGAGCTCCAATTAAGACTTAGGAACCCCAAAATCAACCTCGGGGGAAGAATCAAGTTTGGGTCATGTAGTTCTGACCCCCCAGGAAACTCCAGCCCCTTCCCTGGATGTTCCACTCTTGTGGAATGCTCCAGTGCCCCAGGATTCACTGATCCCCTCTGAATGCTCCAGCTGCTCTGGTCCCTTCCCAGTGCCATTCCCTCATGAAATGTTCCAGAACCCCAGGATGCTCCAGTTCTCTGGGATGCTCTTTCCTTCCCCATCTGCCAGGCTGGAACCCCCACAATGCCTGGACAGGAGCCATGTTGGGAGACAGCAAGCCTGGCAGCAGAGGCAGCTGGGCCCGTGGCAGGATCCAGCTTGGGCTGGGACTGAGCAGGATCCTAGGCTGGGATGCAGGATGAGGCCTGTGTCGGGACCCCTCTGTGCCTGGGCTGGGACTGGGGCAGAATCCAGCTGCTCCTCTGGCTCCTTGCACAGCCCCAGAGGCAACCCCCTAGTCTGCCCATCATCCATGTATCAGGGCTGTGGTTTTCATTCCCGCCATCCAGCCAAGGAGCAGTTTATTACCCAAGATCAATGCAGCACTTTCATCACAGCCCAGTCTGACAGCTTTATCCTGGCCGTTTAATACCCAGAGGGAAAATCCCTGGAGACTTCGGTGCTGGCATGCTCTGGTGCTCCATGAGCTGCCAAAATTGGAGTGAAAAACTGCCCAAACTACCAAATGCCCCCATCCTGATCCACGTGCCGGTTCAAATCCTGGGATTAAATCCCTTTAATCCATAAATCCCAGAGCAGGGTTTATGGCCCCCAGCCAGGAGCTGCCCCACTTCCGCCTCTGCCCCCGATGGCTCCATGCCCATGGGTGACAATCCCTTCCTGGACGCATAAGGGTATCACGACCTTCCCTCCAAACCCTGACCGCAGCCTCGGCTCGTCATTGTTTTCTGTCCCTTTTTATCCCGGCTGGTGCCTAAGGTGGGGTGCAGGTTTCCCCAAGGATGGGGTAGAGCAAACACCACGCGCCCATCCTCGGCCCCCTCCATCCGCCCCACGGTGGCCGTGGGGGCGGGACAGGGAGGGGATGCTCCAGCTGGGGACTGATGTACCGCTGGAATCACCTGAAACCCGTCCCCCACGGGCTGCTCTGCGACAGGAGGCGGGCGGGAGGGAGGGGGACGCAGCCAATGGGGACGGCGGCGGGGAGGACGGATGTGTTCCTCCAGGGAAGGCGGATTCCACTGGAGGAGGGGAGGGACACCTCGGGGGCGGGGCGTGCGCGAGTTCGTGTGTGTGTGTGTGCGCACATGTGTACATGTGTGTATGTGCGTGTGCGCGCACACCAGGTGTGCGTGTGCACATGGGCTGTACGAGCGCACGTGTGCGCGCGCACGTGTGTGCAGCTGGATGCACGCGCACACATCTGCATGCATGCATGCATGTGCACGTGCGTGTGCACATCTGTGTGTGGATGTGTGAGCTCACGTGTGTGTGCAAGGCGTGTGTGCAAGGTGTGGGTGCGTGTATGCACAGGCTGCATCTCTGTGTTCACAGACACGTGTCCTTTGTGTTCACACTCGCGTGTCTGTTCACACACGCACACAAGTGTCTGTGTGCTCACAAACGTGTCTCTGCTGACACACGGAGCTTCTTTCACACACACGTGTGTCTGTGCGGTCACAGACGTGTGTCTCTGGTCACACATCTATGTACGGTCACACACATGTGTATTTATGGTCACACAGGTGTCTCTATGGTCACACACTTGTCTGTATGGTCACACACGTTTCTCTATGGTCACACACATGTGTCTCTATGGCCACACACGTGTCTATGGTCACACACGTGTGTCTGTATGGTCACACACATGTGTCTCTATGGTCACACATGTGTCTCTATGGTCTCACACGTGTCTCTATAGTCACACACGTGTGTTTGTATGGTCACACATGTATGTCTCTATGGTCACACACGTGTGTCTCTATGGTCACACACGTGTGTCTCTATGGTCACATGTCTGTATGGTCACACACATGTCTATGGTCACACACGTGTCTGTACAGTC
>WEIU01009852.1:213983-255231 GCA_013389925.1 Aegithalos caudatus | reverse complement strand
CGCTCCCTCCACCATCCAGCCAGTAATTTTCCAAGCCCAGCCGGCGCTTCCCGGCTGAGCCCTCAGGATCGGCGGGGCCATGGGAGACAAAGGCACCCGGTGAGTGAGGACCGGGACAGAGCGGAGCATCCCGGGGGGGCATGGCCTGGGCATGGCGGGGGAGGGGTGGGACAGGCGCTGCCCGCGCCCCGCGCTGGAGCTGGGGGTCCCCCGGGGTGGCCCCGCTGCTGGGATATGGTGCCCCCCGGGGGGTAGTGAGGACCCGGACACTGGGAGTGGTAGGGAGATGTCTGGGGGCTCCCGCCTTGGGTCCGTGGTTATCGGGGGCGTCACTGCTCCCACCCCATCAGATTTGGAACCTGGATGGATTTGGGATGGGGGAGGCTGTTGTCATCCCAGTGACGCCAGGGGACCCAGGCCCTGATGTCACTCCCAGCATGCGGTACAGCTGGGGGTGTCAGGGAGCACGTGCCAGCCCTGGAGCGCGGGGACACGAGGGCGTGCGACGCTTTCATCCCATGGGAATGCTGCTATGGGGATGCTGTCTTTTGGAGGCCCCTGTGAAGAGGTGGATGGGGACCCCCCACTGTGCTCCCCAGGGCTCCAGGTGCAGACCATGGCAGGACCCGCTGGGCTGCACATCTTGCAGGAAGCTGTTGGGATTTGAAGGAGAACCTGGTGACCCCTGCCAGCCTTTGCTGGGAGGCCTCAGGGATCTCCAGGGACATTCGCTCACTGGCTGGCTCCTGCAGAGTGGTCATGGAGTTGACACTCCCATTCTTCACCCCAGTCCCTTTCTGTCCCCTTGGCCATTAATCATGGAGGACCAGAGAATTCAGGGTGCTCCTGCTCACCCCTCAACACCACTGCCCTCCCTTTGCTCATCCCCTTGTCCCCTTGGCATCAGGATCAGGGGGTTTCCATGCAGCCTCTGCCTCCCGTCCCCACCCCCATGGCCATGACAAGAGAAGGATGAGGGGGTCTGGCCCTGCATGGGCAGAACCTTCCAGAAACATTGCAGTGTTTTGGGATGGCAGGATGGAATCTGTGGCTTCATGTTGAACTCATTTTGGGAAGCGGCTGTTGCTGCTGCCAGCCTGCTGGGTGTTGGTGCAACAGCCGTGGCTGACAGCATCCTCTTCCTCCCTGCTCAATATCCTGAATTATTGATCAGGGGGCTGGAGCACCCCCTGGGTTCCCCGCAACGTCTGGGTGCAAATCCTGGGATGCAGCTGATTTGGCCTCCAGGGTTTTTCGGGTGCCATGGGGAGCTTGGTGAGCGGCATTCCCATCAGCAGGCGTGCCGGCAGGAGAGGCATGAGCTGATCTTCTCACTGGCTACGTAGCGTGTACAGAGGGAGCCGAGGGGTGGGGGCAGGAAAAATTAGGCTGACAAATCCCTCTTCCTCTCCAATTTGGATCTCCAAACCCAAATCCACTGGGTTTAATCAGGAGGTTCAGCTGTGGGAACTGATTTATGATCTGATTCCCCAAAAGCCCATTTCTGCTGATTCCTGCTGTGGCGCCCCACTTTTCTTGGGAGTCACCAAGCCCTGAAGCAGGAAGAGCTGGAGGAAGCGACTGGGTTGGTGGCTGTTTGCATCATTGATCACCTTTCCCTGCTGTTCCCACTCAGCACCCAGCCAGGGCAGCTGCAACCCCTCACAGGATGCCCAGCTACTGGAATTACTGGCTGCGGGGATTCCTAGGCTGTGGCTTGAGGGTGGTTTCCTGGTGGCTGGGAAGTAAATCAGAGGCCACCTTGGCTGGCATTAAGCACCCTTTGCACCTTTCCTCTGGCCCCATAGTCCCATCCAGCCCCTACGTAGCATTCCACCCTGGCATCTTTCTGCCAGGGCAGTGACCTTTGCCTGCCACCACACCTGCTGCTCAGTCCCTCTACAATCCCATTCATCCCCCTGGATGAAGCCATAGGATCTGGGAGCAGGACAGGGATCTCCACTGAGACGAGAAAGAGCCCTAGAAGGTGGCCCAGGACGGGAGACTCCTGCTTTCTGGGTGTTGTTCGGAGAGCAAACTGGTAATAACAGCAGGATCCCGACACATCCTGGATCGCGCAGCCGAGGCGTTTCCTCGCCAAGGAAGTTGGTGGAGCTCTGACCCAGCTGTGGCAGGCTGCTGCTGAGCGTGGCAGGGGATAGATAGATAGCTAGATGGATAGGTGCAGCAGGGATGCAAAATGCAGCACTGGGCCTGTGGGATGCTCTTGCTTTGGGATTGGCTGGCATGGTTCTCCAGGCTCATCCCGGCACAGCTGGCACCGGGCTTCTGGCTGCCACCACGGGGTTGTGCCGGTGCGTGTGATGTGGTTTCGGGTGGTTCCGTTATCCCCGGAGGTCCCTTCCAACGTGGCTCTAGCTAATTAGATCTGCCAGCCAACCTTGTTAGTGTGAGAGCTGGCAAAACCCCTGAATTCTCCACCCCGGGTTCAAAGGCAATCAATGGTGTTACCATCAGATCCTGTTCCGATGCCCAGGGGAATCAAATCCTCATAAACCTTCCCAACCAAGATCCAAGGGACCCCACTCAATTATTGGCCACCCAATAAAGCCATCATTAGCCCTGGCTGGGTGCCTAACAAGCTCATTAAGGGATGGGATCCATGACAGGGAGAGGGCAGGAAAGATGGATCTGGCTGTGTGGCAGCATGACAGGCTCGGGGGGCACTGGGACTGCCAGCCCATGACGTGAGGCCCCAAGCCCCTGATGGGCAGCGGCAGAGGCCACTTCCTGCCTCCTGTCTCCAGTGTTTCGACACCAGGAAGGGCTGGAGGGGGAGGGAAGGCTTCACACTTCCTCCTTTCCTCCCTCTAGATCCGGTGGCGGGTGAGGGTCACCCCGCTGGCAGCAACAGGCTCCCGTGTCCCCGTGTGTCCCTTCCCTTCTCCCACTGGTGCCTCAGGGTGGATGTGAGCTCCTGCAGCTGTGGTGTGGGGCCAGGCAGGGCCGCTGCACCCAAAGCTGAGGGAGGGCACCGCACCCTCATTACCCACGGTGTGGAGCCAGCCTGGGCTCCTGCGTGCACAGTGCGGAGCTGGGTGGGTCTGGAATTCCATGCAGCTCCCGCACCCATAACATGGGGCTTCTGCACCTGCAGTGTGTGTCTGGGCAGGTGGCAGGCTCTGTGGGGCTCCTGTTCCGGCGTGGGGCCAGCAGGAGCGTGTGCCAGGCAGTGGTGAGGAGTGGCTTCCCGCAGTGCCTGCCATCGATCTCGCTCGCGCTGCGTTCATTAGCGGCTCTGTCAGTGTCCCAGGGGCTGGGTGGGAGCATCACCCGTGTCCCAGGGGTCTGGCAGTGGCACCCACAGAGACTCCAGCCTTGGCTGCCTTTCCCGGGGCTTCCCAGAACACCTCAGGTTGTGATCCAGCAGGCTGGAAGCTCTTTGGGGTTTCCCTGGGGAGCTGGTCTGTGGAGTGTGGGGTGACAAGGGGGTGACAGGCCATCAGGGGATGCTGCTCATCCTGCTTTGAAGTAATGCCTCATTAACTATCCATGAAAATCCTACTGTTAATTGCTCTGGGATCTCAGGAGGATGCATTCATTGCCACTCCATCTCTGACTCTAGAGACTGATCCCCCCCATGGCTTTCAAACCCCAAAAACTGTGGGGTGCTGATGCTCTGCCGTGGCAAGTTGAGGCTTTATCTCCCCAGGTAATTTAATTGGAGCAGCATTCCCATTAATTCAAGCTTACCTTTCACCAGCACAGGATCAGACCTTCACCAGCAAACCCTCATGACAAACACCCTGCTGTGGAAGTGCTTTCCCATTTTGGCTGGGAAAAGACAATCCCCCAACCCCCACAGGGAAAAGCCATCCAGGAAGAGCCAGCAGGATGTTCCTGACATTCCCAGTGGTTTGGGACAGCCAAAAGGATGTCCCCAATATTTTATCTGTCTGGCAGAGCGTTCCTGTGGCTTGTCTGGGGACAAGGGAATGAGGGCCCCCAGCCCCCACACTCCCTTATAGACTAGATTCTGCTTCCTGGGCAGAGCTTGGCCAGGCTGTGCCAGGTCCCCATGGCACTCAGGAGAGAGGGATGTGGAGACTTGGGCATGCAGGAGTGCAGGGACACACATATGCAGGGATATGGAGATGCAGGAGCAAAGGGAGGTGAGGACAGAGGATTTCAGGGATATGGGAGTGAGGGGTGTGCCCACACATCTCCTGATTCATCCCACCCCCAGGCTAGCACCCTCCGCTGCTGCCTTCCCTGCCTGCCCCTTGGCTCGGTGGGAGCAGCCGCAGGCACCGGGGTGGCTGAGGGTTCATCATCCAGTAGCAGCCTGGGACATTTTGGCAGAGCCAAGCAACTGCCCTGGGAAATTGTTTTTTTTTCCAGCCTAAAACCACTGCTAATCTTCCTGGATGGTTTTAATGGAATTTAAAGACGAGGAGGGATTATCTGAGGAGAACCCATTATGGGTGGCTTTGTGCCAGGGCAAACTCCGAAAAATCTGGCAGCGCCAGGCACCCTACCTGCCTCTGCCCACTCCTTGCCTGCAGCAGACAGGCTGGGAATGCTCTGGCATTTCCCAGCAGTGGCATGTTGGACCCACATCCTTTCTCCCATGTCTCTTTGGGGTGTTCCAGAAGGATTTTGGGAGTTGAGAGGGGTGTCTGGGGGCCAGTCCCATGGTTTGGAATGGGAATAAAAAGCCCTGGGGACAGGAGTACCCAGATTTTTCTTGCTTCTCCAGTGGCTTTGGGATGCATCCATGTGAGGTAATGGTGAGGTAGTTCATCCTGTGGGATGCTCCCATCCTGTGTGCCTTGACCCATGGTCCCACACTCTGGTCCCCAGGGCCAGGTGGGTGCTGGGGTGCTGCTGCCTTTCACAGTGGCTTCTGGGCACCATCCTCAGGCAAAGGGGTGATCCTGACGCCTCCATTATCCAAAGCTGGGTCCTGGCAGTGGGTGCTGAGGGTTGGATGCACTTGGCACCCAATGGTACTGTGCCAGTGGATGCTTCTTCCCCCAGGGACCCTTCCTGAAGGGGAGAGCTGGACAGCTCCATGGGCAGGGAGCCAGGAGCAGGGTGGGGAGTTCAGCAGTGGAGGGTTCCCCCTTCTCCAGCACTCACCCCCCCCCCCCCCCCCCCTTTGCTGTTTTGCAGGGTGTTTAAGAAAGCCAGTCCTAACGGGAAGGTAAGGGGGACATGGGGGGAAACCATGGGGTCACAAGCATGGCCGGGAGTGGGGCATGGGCACATCCCTGAACCCCAGATTCCACCCTGCACACTGCTGCCTGCCTCAGCGTCCTGCCAGGGCAGCAGGAAGGGAAACTGAGGCACAGTGGGGCTGGGAGAGGCTTTTGCAAGGTCGGGGGTCACGCAGAGAGGTTTTGGAGTGCTGGGTTGCAGGTGACCCTGCCTGTGGGGGTTTTGGGTCTGGCAGCAGGAGCTGATGCAGAAAACCTGCCTACCAGCTGCCTGCCCTGTGCCTCAGTTTCCCTGTCAGGAAAAAGGTGAGAGGGTGACACTGGGGGGCTCATTCCTGCCCGACAGTGATGTACAAACCCCTGGGGTGTCACCCAAGAGTCCCCAGATGCAAAGTGCCTCCAGCTCCTGGGATATTTGGAAAGGTTCCAGGCTTTGACTGGAACGGGGTGGGCTTTTGGGTACCACAGTGACAGGGTGACACTGGGGATGATGAGGAATATGGACCCAGTGGGTGGTAACAACATGGGGGACCCTGAGGGGTCTGCTCTGTGCACCCCTGACACCCTGTTCCCCCCTGCAGCTCACTGTCTACCTTGGGAAGAGGGATTTTGTGGACCACATCGACGTGGTGGACCCCGTGGGTATGTGGTGGCAGCAGGGGGATCTCAGTTGCAGGGAGATGCATGCCAGGGTGGGCTGGGCTGTCTGGGAAGAAGGATTTTGGGGAGCAGAAAATAGCTGATTTGGGATAATATTCATGTCCTGCTGTGGCTTTGCATGTGCTGGGTGTGGTAGGTGCAGACTGTCCCTGCTGGCAGCACGTTCTCCCCAGGCCACAGCTGGCAGCTTGCAGGTGATGACTCTGTGTAAAGGTGGGGCATGTCCCCCAAACCCTGCCTGTACCTTCCCCTCTAACAGTACCAGCATGTCCCTGACCCGGACAGTGTGTGTCCCCCTGCCAGCAGTGTCCCCCCATCCCAGTGGCATGTCCCCTGACCTTGCTATCGTGTCCCCTAACCCTGCCACTGCATTCCCTGCCCCTGCCAGTGTGTCTCCCCTGTCCCCATGATGTGTTCCTGATGCAGCTGTTCCGTTGCAGATGGAGTAGTGCTGGTGGATCCTGAATACCTGAAGGAGAGAAAAGGTAATGTCTACCCCTGGAATCCCTGGGGCCACAGAAGTGGCACAGCCACAGGGTGATGCCAGCATCCCCACGTAGTCCTATACAGGCATTGGTATTTCCGGGCCCTTTGGTGACATTTTTCCAGGCCCCTGTCCCCATGGCAGGTTCCCTCTCCTGTGGAGAATGGAGGTGCTGTTGTGGGCATCCCAAGGCACAGCTGGCTGCTGAATCCTCATATTCTCAACATGGCATGTCCTCAAGCCACCACTGCTTCCCAGTGCTGGTGGGATTGGCATGAGCCAGGATGCCACTTCGCCTTAGTTCCCCCATGCCATGATGGTCCCCTCCACGACCCACACCCCGCTACCAACCTCCCCCTGTCACCCCCTCCAGTCTTTGTGACGCTGACCTGCGCCTTCCGCTATGGCCGTGAGGACCTGGACGTGCTGGGGCTGACCTTCCGCAAGGACCTGTTTGTGGCCAACTCCCAGGCTTTTCCCCCGGTCCCGGAGGACAAGAAGCCCCTGACGCGGCTGCAGGAGCGGCTCATCAAGAAGCTGGGCGAGCACGCCTACCCCTTCACCTTCGAGGTAGGGTGACACCGGGTGCTCTAGGGAGCTGGAAGGGACAGTGTTCCCTGTGATGGGAATGTCAGGGTCCCACCTGGCCCTGTGGGGTCGTGGTTGGGGCTGAGGTGCTATCTGTGGTCAAGATGCAGCTTTTGGTGGTGGATTTTCAACCTCGTGGGCAGAAAGCAGCCACCAGTAGGGAAACTGCTGGTCCGTGCCAGCTCCGGGAGACGCTGGGGATCCATGCCAGCATTGGACAGCTCTGGCAGGGAATTGGGTGTGGATAGATCCTCTGCTTCATGCACCTGCTCCTCTGATTTCTCCAGCACAGCTTTGGCAATGGTGGCCACCCCCTCTGGAGCTCTGTGACATTTTACAGTGCTCCATCCTATGGCCTCAAAAGTGGCCCTGAAACCCTGATTTCTCAAAATCCCTCTGATTATTTAAAACCCTCTAAAATAATGTATTTTTGTAACACTTTGGGCTTTGGGAAATGCAATAGTAAAATGAGGAAATTCTTCCTGTATTTCCTTCTTTCTGCTGTAGATAGAAAAGGGAAGTACTGGTAGCCCCCCAAAAAGGTCCTCACCCCCCTTTCCCTTCCAGATCCCCCCCAACTTGCCTTGCTCGGTCACGCTGCAGCCAGGCCCAGAGGACACGGGGAAGGTAAGGTACCCCCATATTCCCATGCCACTAGGCTGTGGTGAGTGGCCACTGCTGGGGTCACCTCCTTAGGGAGTGCAAAGGGGTTTCCCTGCCTCCTTCTCCCCTGCTTGCTGGTTTTCAGGCCTGTGGGGTGGACTACGAGGTCAAAGCTTTCTGTGCCGAGAACCTGGAGGAGAAGATCCACAAGAGGTAAGCAGAGAGGATCCATCCAGCCTGGATGGGAGCGGCATCCTCCTGGTGCTAGCAGCAGGAAAGGGGCACCACAGTTTTTTACCCACCTTGGGTGAGATGTTTTCCAAGGTGGGGCTTGGATGGGGATGTTTTCCAGGATGGGGCTGGGATGGATCTCCAGGGTAGGGATGGGTCAGAGAACATCTTGGGGCTGGGATATCCACCACTGTGCAAGGAGCCCAACACTTGCTGTGGGCAACCTGACCTGGCCATGAGGTTTTCCCCTTGTAGCTCTGGTGGGCATGCAGACAAGACCTTCCATGGCCTCTTTCTGGCACAGCAGACCAGAAGAAAAGAGGGATTTGACCCAGAATGGACCAAGAAAGAGGGTAGCCTGTGGGCAGCTTGAGTTCTCTTGCTGTCTTCCCCCAGAAACTCGGTGCGCCTGGTGATCCGTAAGGTCCAGTATGCCCCAGAGAGACCCGGCCCCCAGCCCATGGCAGAGACCACTCGGCAGTTCCTCATGTCAGACAAGCCACTGCACCTTGAGGCATCCCTGGACAAGGAGGTGGGCAAGGACTGGGGAGTGTACACTAGTGGGGTGACCCTGGGGATGTCACTGTCTATCCTGTCTGCTCTGCTCCCCTACAGATCTACTACCACGGGGAGCCCATCAGTGTCAACGTGCATGTCACCAACAACACCAACAAGACCGTGAAGAAAATCAAGATCTCAGGTGAGGAGTGGGGCTGTGTCCTCCACCCCACTGGTGTTCCTGTCCCCATCCCTGTGGGGGCCTTCCCTGATCCCCATTGCTGTGTCTCACCCCAGTGCGCCAGTATGCCGACATCTGCCTCTTCAACACTGCCCAGTACAAGTGCCCAGTGGCTGTGGAGGATGCTGAGTGAGTACTGGCTCCTTGGGAACATCATGAGGGGCTCTGGAGGCCTCAGGGGGGTCTTGGAGAAACCTTGGAGGTCTCCTGCCCCAGTGCAATCCCACTGAGATATTGCACTTGGCAAGCAGAGACCAGTGGGAGGAACATAGAGATGGAGACCTTTTTTTCTGGTGGCGTCTTGGGGACGTCACCCTCTGCATCCTCCAGGAAGGAGATGTTCATCAGGCTGGGGCAGGGATGGGAATATGTGGAGAAGTTCACCAGGCTAAGATGGAGGTGTCTGGGGTGGCCTGTGGGAGCTTGGGTAGCTGGGGCGCTGGCTTATGGTGACAATCATCTCCAGTGACATGGTGGCCCCGAGCTCGACGTTCTGCAAAGTCTACACCCTGACACCCTTCCTTGCCAACAACCGGGAGAAGCGGGGGCTGGCGCTGGATGGGAAGCTCAAGCACGAGGACACCAACCTGGCCTCCAGCACGCTGTGAGCCCCTCTGCCCCCAGGGCTCCTGTCTCCCCTGCAGCATGGGGGCAGGACCTGGCCCTGGTGGGCATCCAGTCCCTGCTCCAGGGGTGATGCTTGGGGTGGGTGGAGGAGATCCCATGGAAGGATCTTCAAGAGGACAGGGGGCTGGTCCCCATGGCCATTCCCTCACTGATGCCCACCTGCCCCTTCTTCCAGGTTAAGAGATGGAGCCAACAAAGAGATCCTGGGCATCATTGTCTCCTACAAGGTGAAGGTGAAGCTGGTGGTGTCACGAGGAGGGTGAGTGTTGGGCACCCACCCACCGTGCTGCACCTCCTCTCTAACCTTGGGACTGGTCTGTGCTGCAGGTGGGGCCCCATCATCCTTAAAGCTCCCCTGGGATTAAGCAGCACGGGCGGGACAAAAGGTGTGTGGGGGTTGTGTGTCCTTGGGAGGGGACAGTGACTAATGTGTTGTATCCTTTGACTCATGCCAGCCTGCTGGGAGACCTCGCCTCCAGGTAACACCCCACTTCCCCCAGCACCCCCCAATCCTCACTGCAGCCCCCCACTGCACCCCCCAACCCCTCAGGGTGCTACCTGATCCCATGCTTGTCCTTGGGATTCCACTGTGTTGGGAATGCTGTCTCACATAAAGCAAAAAGCCCGGCAGAGGTGGGGCTGGGGTGGCGAGGCTGGGAATGCTGGCAGGGTTTGAATCCTGCATCCTCCTACTTGTACTGGAGTGAGAGGTCTGTGGGTGCTGCTGGGGAGAGTGAGCAGGGCACAGAGGTGGCTTCATAGGGCAGAGCATCTCTGGATGTGGGGAGACAAGTCTCTGGGGCTTCCCAGGTCTTCATCCTCACATCACTTCTCTCCCACAGGGTCCTAGGGGACCACGGGACTACTTGTCCTCTTCTGGGACACTTTGTCTGAGCTCTGTCCAACCTGCCCTGGTGGCAGCTCGGGGCTGTGCTTAGGCTGTCACACCCTGAGATCATCATGCCCACTGAGCATTGGGAAGACTTGGTGCATCTCCTGCCATTCCCATGGCACTGCTAGCTGTAGCCTAAGCCCAAGGGATTTGGATTCCCCCCATAGCTGCTAAAGACAGATTTTTGCCGTGCTACTCTCCCTCCTGATGCCCCTCTACTTCCCAGAGGGCCTGTGCTGATCCCTCACCCTGGGGTCCAAGCTCAATCAAGAGGCATGAGAGCTGCTGAGCAGCTCCATGGAGGATAACATAGGGGTTTGTCCAGCTTTGGGATCTCTATAGCAGCTGTAATGGGGGGTGCTGTTCTGCTCCCCCTCTGCAAATCTGCCTCACTCTGCCTGTAAAGTGCAGGCAGCCCCGTGCTTTACCCCGGTGTCTCTTGCAGCGACGTTGCAGTGGAGCTGCCCTTCACGCTGATGCATCCCAAACCCAGGGAGGAACCAGTACACCGGGACAGTGAGTGTCTGTCCCTGGGTGACAGGGCCAGCATCCCTGGGGCTGGGTGGGGGAAGAGGGGGCCAGTGAGATTGTGTGGAGGGAGATTCGTGGCTCTTGCTGACCCTGTTCACAGGGCCTCAGTGTTAAAATCATGGGGGTGCTCCCATCACCCCAGTGCAGCCAAACTCCAAGGGGTTGCATCCACACACTGAACAGTGGTGACCACCCTAGGGGAATCTCAACCACCCCAGTGGGATGGTAGTNGGGGGTCTCACCCACCCTGGTAGGAGGGTGGAGACGATCCTGGGGAAGGTGTCACCCACCTTGGTGGGATGGCAGTCACAACCCTGTGACTAATCCTGTGTCATCTCTTTGTTCAGTTCCAGAGAATGAAGCGCCCATAGATACAAATCTGATAGAGCTCGATACAAAGTAAGAGACTAAAATACTTCCCTCCCCCAATTCCCACATTTCATGTGGGAATGTGAAACATGGCGGTTGCATAGCACCCCCCCAGTCCTGTAACACCTGCTGTGCCATGGGATTGGCATGTGCGATTAACCCCACGCATGTCACCTGTAATGCATGACGCGTGCTGTTCCCCTCTCTCTTCTCTCCTCCTTTGCCCTTTCCTGCATGGCTTTCCAAAAAACAGGAGAAACTGCAGTAAGAGGCCGCCGGGATCGTGTTGGGGGTGTGGGAGGTCATTGCCCTGGCTGGTGATAGTTTGGGAGGTTTTAGGGTACTTTATCCCCCCAGCTACTCCCTGCCGGTCTGCGGTTCCCCCAGGGTGGGGCAAATGCCAATGGCTCTGGTAAAGCTGCACCTGCTGGAGAGCTTGGGGGCTCTTTTCTGGGTACATTGGGCAAGTATTAATAAGGCTTTGAAAACCGGGGCTGTTTGCTAGGGATGGAGGGTTTGGGGGCCCCCTGAGCTGCTGGTGCAGGTTGAGCTCACTGGGCAAACTGGGACAGCTCTGTGGGACAGGGGGTGTTTCACCTTGCACCTCACCTAATCCCTCTCCCTTGTGTCCCCACTAGCGATGATGACATTGTGTTTGAAGACTTCGCCCGCCAGCGACTGAAAGGCATGAAGGATGACAAGGAGGATGAGGAGGAGCGGACAAATTCCCCACAGCTCAACGACAGATAAGCGAGCCCCCCCTGCTCGCCACCCTGCCCCAGGGACACCCCTACATTAGGCTGCTTCTCTTTTCTATAATTAATTAATTTTGTTTTCTACCTGTACTGGGAGCCTACAAATCGCCCGATGGCCACAGGACCTATAACCGTCCAGCTGTGCCGTGTTGTCTCTTCATCCAGCTGCCAGAGCTGCTGTTTCCCGTGCAGGGCACGGCCAGGGGGGTGCTGGTGGCAACGGGGCTCACTATAACCCTGTCCCTGTCCAGCCTCCTGCCACTTATCAGAGTCCTTGCCTATGAGCTGCCTCTTTTAGGAGTTTTATATAAGCCCAGTCTCAACACCAGTTTGCTATGGGGAAGGGGGTTGCAGCAGAATGGGGGGGGGGTGGTTTTTTTAGGCAGCCTTCTCATGGGAAAAGGCTTCTGTGCACCTCGGTGTCCCTTCCTTTCACCCATGGCCAGTCCCCCTCTGTCCGGCCCTGCTGCATGTGTTCCCTCCCTGGGATGCACGAGCCTGGCTTTGACTTTGGCCCCTGCCACAGCTGCTCCAAACAAAGGGGATGGGCAGCACACACCCTTCTCTTTCCCCAAGTCCCCCCACAGTGGCCAACCCCAGAGGTCCTCCCAGCTGCATCTCTTCACACCAGTATAATCTCCTGGAGGAAACCAGCTCAGAGCTGGAAGCTGCTGGGGCCAGATTAAGTAGGCACAGGGGACCCCGTCGGTCAGTGCCATCCACCATGCACTGCTTGCTCTGGGAGAGGCCTCAAATGCCTCTTCACAGCCATGGCAGTGTTGTGGCGGAATAGCCTTGTCCCCAGTGGGATGTTTCCAGGGATACTTTTGTCCTGCCGAGCTGCAAAGCCCTCCTGGTTGATGTTTTGCTCTGCCTGCATGGGATCTAGCACCTATTTGGGGGTAGGGGAGAAGCAGAGTGTTTGCCACCCTAATCGGTGTTTCAACAGATGCTTGTACCTCCTGGACTGGTGGTGCCTGGACCCCCTCTCCCCTCCAAGGGTCTCTGGTCTCCCACCACCCACTGAGAGGCCATTCCCACTATTTATTGTGCTGTTGCAATCAGCGTTGTCATCTGAGAGCATTTTGTGGGGATAGCTCCAACCCCCCACCCAGTTTGTGGGGTGCTGAGCTGAGCCCACCCCTGTCCCCCCATAATTTTTGGGTAAAGCTGATGGGCAGCGTGGTACTTCTTTTTGTAAAGTGGTTCCTTTGTACTGATCATTGATACCTGCTGCTTTGGTTTCTCCACCCTGTCTGTGATGTTTCTGTGTTCTGTCGAATAAATTATTCTAGTTTATTAAACTCAGAAAAAAAAAAAAAAAGAAAAAACAGTAAAATACAGTCCCAATGCCTGGACACTTCTGTTGGCTAAGGATGGGGGAACTGGCACAGGCAGCAAGTCACAGAACCATAGATTGGTTTGAGTTGGGAGGGACCTTGAAGCTTATCCAGTTCCATCCTCCCTGCCATGGGCAGGGACACCTTTCCCTAGGCCAGGTTGCTGAAAGATCCATTGAACCTGGCCTTGAACACTTCTAGGGATGGGGCAGCTTCTCTGGTCAGCCTGTGCCAGGGCCTCACCACCCTCACAGGGGAATTTCTTCCCTCCTGCACAAGGACCAGGAAGCAGCAGCTACCTGCCCTGCTCATGCCACCCCATCCCTCCACTGCTGACAGCCTCCCTGGTGTGAGGAGACACGAAGAGAGGAGCCAGGGGGGAGATGAAGGATTCTGTACCTGCAGCAGGGACTGGGCGTTATTTTGGAAATGAAATGCATGGCCATGCAGTACCTGATGAGCACGGGGCACTAACGAGCTGCTTGATAAACAAGCCATGTCCAGTCTGTGTCCCGCTGAGGAACTGCTCAGAGCTGATGGTTGTAAGGATCACACAATCATGGAGGTTGAAAAAACCCTCTGAGATCCAGTGGTTCCCCCAGCCCTGCCAAGGCCATGAAAACATGTCTCCAAGAGCCACATCCAAACATCTGTTAATTCTAGAGGGAGCTTCTCATCCCCGTTAGAACAGCAGGAGCCAGGACTGGGGAATGAGCCAAGTAACACCTCTGTTTTTATGGGCCTGAATTCATGGACAGGCCCTTGTAGAAGGGCTGTGGTTTGTCCCCTCAGAGTCAAGGAAGGAGAAACCCTGCCTCAAGTTGTGCCAGAGGAGGTTTAGATTGGATATTAGGGAAAATTCCTTCCCTGACAGGATTGTTCAGCCTTGGGACAGGCTGCCTAGGGCAGTGGTGGCAGATAATTAAATCCCCATCCCTGAAGGGATTTAACATGTGCAGATGTGGCAACTGAGGACATACGTGGTTTAGTGGTGGGCTTGGCTGTGTGTGGGTAAAGATTGGACTCCATGGTCTTAAAGAGATTTTCCAACATGAATGATTCCATGATTCTATGTCCCCAGCTGTGTTACCTTGCTCAGGGGTTAAAACTGTGGCCTCGGTGAAGACATGCCTTCTGGAGGACCTTTCTGTGGTCCCAGGGAGAGCAGAGGTTGGACACATTCATGTCCCAAGCAGCTTGAGCTCCTTGCCATGCTGATGCTATGGGCAGGAGGAGAGACTCCTTAAGTTCACTTCATGGGTGTCAGCATTTGTGCCAGAGGCTGTCCCAATCTTCCCTGCTAAAGACAGATCTGGCTCCAGCAAAGCCAGAGTCTCCACAGGCACACAACCAGACTCTCATCCCACACGGGCATTGCCAGAGGCTCCATGTGGTGCATTCCTGGGAGCAATGTCCCTATTGCCCAGCACAACTCTGCAGATCCTTCCTGTGTGCATAATCCCTTCCCACAGCATCTGTGAGTACTTAATAGTTTTGACATCTCCAGTCTCCTGTCAAATCTGGTTCAAGCTGGACAAGAAGGCTTAAGTTATTTTAGGGAAAAAAGGGAAGTTTAAATTACTACAAACTGCAATATTGCTTAAGCCCCATTTTGAAAGCCAAGCAAATTTGGTTCCCTGTCCTCATTGCACTGTCTGCATCACTGATGTGGGAAGGCGTCAGCTCCTCCTCATGTCCTGGCAAAGGAGGCAGTGAGGAAGATGTAGCTGGGGTACTGGGAAGGCTCTAGTGGTCTTCTCTCCACCTCAGAGCCCACCTTCTCCAAGGAGGGGGCTCTCTCTTCCCTCCCTCTGTGGGTGTTTCCCCCAGGAAGGAGGAGCTGCATGATCTGAGTCTGCAGCTCTGTCAAATCGCCTGCTCTCAGGGGTGCTTGAGGAAAATCCACTGGAAGTGCAAGATCCCTCTCTGGGAACCCTTCATGTCTATGTACGACATGCTGCCCTTCCTGGGGCTGCTGTGAGTCCCAGTCATGGGGCAGAAAGGCCCCTTGTAAAGGCAGGAACCTGCAGGGGAAGGGCACGCTTGGCTCTACCACAGCCGGAAGGAAGTGACTCAAGAGCTGATGGAGAGAGCAGAGAGTCAGGAGCCCTCCCTGCTGCCTGCACTGGGGTAGAAATGTTAGCAGGCTCTTGGCCAGAACCCATTTCCCCCAATTCAGCTCTGGCTCAGATGGATTGGTTTTGCTGTGGACCCTTGGCAGTGGAAAGGATGCTCAGGCACTCCTGCAGGAGAGCTCAGCTCCTCTAGGACTCAAAACAGGCTTTACCCTTTGCTGATGGTGGTGACATAGATCTATGCCTTTAGTAGGTGACAAAACATCAACATCCCCAGCCTTGGGCAGGACATGTTGCCCCTGCTTTATGTGCTGCCAGGCAGAGTTTTGGGACCAGTGGAAGTGCCCACATGGCTTGTCCTGGGAGAAGAACGAAGCAGGTTCCAGGCTCAGCTGCCAGGCAGACAACTGTTGCCATGGCACAGAGTGAGTCAGTACAGCACATTCCCAGTATAAGGTTTCCCCAGGGCTCTTGAAGCACAGCCTTCACCCCACCTCGCCTGTCTTCAACCCCTCCTCACCTCAGCCGACACCCAGAGCAGAAGGGAGCTTTTTGCAGGGTAGGTTATTACTTCCCAGTTAACACCTTGGTAACAGTGTGGGTGTTGCAGGAGTCTGCCTGCTTCCTCAGCCCAGGAAATCACATCAGTTCCATCAAATCTAAACGTGCAGTTGGTGGGAAAAGAGCCAAAGGACACCAATGCCTTTGGGGAGCATTGGGGGAGGGGCAGTGTTTGGAGTAGCCTGGGGCTGGAAAGGTTGTTCCTGTTCCTTTTGCAGGCTGCAAGCAGGAACACAAGTGGTCACGGTGAAACTTCCTGAGCAGAGGCCACTCTTGTGACATACGTGCACGTGATAAATGTCAACACCCCTCAGGGGGTGCAGCTTCCTCTTGGTGCTTTGGGCCTGGAATACAGTGGGTAAATATCCCACAGAAGAGCCTATTTCCTCAAACTCCTGGGTTTTTTCCACAAAACTGGAGAATGGTTTGGTTTGGAAGGGACCTCAAAGCTCACCTAATTTTAACTCCCTGCCATGGGCAGGGAGATGTTTCACTAGAGCAGGCTGCTGAAAGATCCATCCAGCCTGGTCTTGGACACATCCAGGGATGAGACAGCAGCAGCTTCTCTGAGCAACCTGTGCTAGGGCCTCCCCAACCTCACTAGGAAGAATTTCTTCCCAATATCCCATCAAACCCTGCTCTCTGGCATTCAAGCCATTCCTTATCTTGTCACTCCAGGCCCTAGTCAAGTCTCTCTTCTTTTTGTTCCTCTCCCTTTCTGCAGACACGACACGAGCCTATGATCAAACCACAGGAGGACGTTCTCTGCCAGCAGCTACAGCTAAAACCACAGGCACAGCTCTCATCTGAAGGCTGGTATACAAGAGAACAAGTAACAAGCCAAAACTTTTACTATTATTAAAATAGAAATTTACAGTTGTTCTGCTCACTGCAACAGTCTCCAAACAGTATCTGCAGGTAAACACACACCCTGCAGGCCACACAAACTAGAGCAGAGGCAGGAAACGCCCCGACTCACCAAAACACCACCTACCCACACTTCCCACAGGGCTGAACCCAGTCCCAGACATGCAAGGAACCATCACTTGCTGCTGACAACAAAGTTCTGGGTTTCTGCAGGTGCCATGTGTGCACAGTGACCAGGGGAAGGTCCCCGCTGCCACCTGCTCCGCCAAATGCGTGGCCTTTGTGGATGAAGACGGGCTCTGCTTCCCTGCCAGAGCTGTCCCAGCTCTGTGTGTCATACACATGCACGGTGCCATCAAAACCTTAGATAAAAGGAAATTAGAGAGTGCAGAAATTAGTTGCTTTGCTCTAGTCCAGCTGGGCTCAGGATCACCTCCCAGTAGTAACAAGGAAAAATGGCCCAGACTAGAAACCTCTGAGAGCAGCTCTGCCTCCGAGGAGAGCGTCTCAAGGACGCAGCCACTGCAGAGAGCCCAGACTGGATCCCTGAAGTTTGTGGATTCATGAGCGTGAACATGCAAGGCTCTGGTCAAGAGGCAGCCTTGCTGCCCAGCTGGCATTATCAATGCTGTAGCCTACAGCCAGGCTGTCACTGGCACTATCAGGGCAGTACTTGTGGTCAGCTTGGGGCCCTTGATCTCACAGAAGGGCAGCAGGCATCTTCCAGAACCCACCCAGCCCCTTCCGGAGTTGTTGGAAAGAGGCAACTGCAGAGGACGATTAGCTGGCATCTCTGCCGGCTCCAGGGGCAGCTCTGAAAAGCCACCCTGTCACTGGGGGTTTTAGGTGGAGTGAACTGGGCCCTGACAAAAATATAAATCAAAACGCACCCAGAAAAGGAGACCTCTGCCCTAAGCACCTACCTGAAATGGCAAGGTAGCCTTCCAGAGCAGGAGCCCAGGAGACACACAGGAACTCTGCACCTGAGCCAGGAGAGGGGACTCTGGCCTTTGCCAAGGCCAAAAACTCAGAGGTTTTCCTGAGGTCCGTCAGGGTTATGAGCCCCCTGCTCGAGAGGCGAGCCAGGGGCTGGGAGCTGGGCTCCAGGCCCTGAGCTCCATGGCTGGTGCCCATGCACCAGTGCTCCCTGCACGGTGCCGAGGGCGCTGGCGCAGCCTCCACGAGGCTCTGCGGCTGCCGAATGTCGGCCAGGCACAGCCGGCCCGTGGCGCAGCACAGCGCCAGAGTGTTGCAGTCCAGGAACGTCAGGCCGCTGAGCTCCTCGCTGCCTCTGGAAGCTGGAAAAGAGAGGCAGGTCTCAGGTTCAATGAGGAGCATTTTCAGGAGATCTGTGCTGCAGTATTGCCTGAGAAAGAAAGCAGGATGTATGCTCAAGTGTAATGTGTCCAGCTCCAGGGCCCCCAGCAGAAAGATGTGGAGCTGCTGGAATGAATCCAGAGGAGGCCATGGAGAGGCTCCAAGGGCTACAGCCCCTCTGCCCTGGTGACAGGGTGGGAGAGCTTGGGGTGTTCAGCCTGGAGAAGGCTCCAGAGAGAAGAGAAGGAGCCCCTTCCAGTGCCTAACAGAGCTCCAAGAGAGCTGACGAGGGACTTTGGACAAGGGCCTGCAGTGACAGGACATGGGGGTATGGGCTCCCACTGACAGAGGCCAGGGTTAAATGGGATATTGGGCAGAAATTCTTGTCTGTGAGGGTGGTGAGGCCCTGACAAGGTTGTCCAGAGAAGCCGTGGCTGCCTCATGCCGGCAAGTTGGTCAGGGCTTGGAGTAACCTGGTCCAGTGGAACCCGGCTCTGCTCATGACAGAGAGTTGGGAGATGAGCTTTAAATGTCTCTTCCAAACCACTCCAAGATTCTGTGAATCCCTGTGGCATCAGGACAGTGACAAACAGACCTTCCTTTTCCTCAGGGCTGGAATACTGCCACTGGACACACACATTCCCTCTTCCATCCCCAGTGATGAGCTCTGTGGGGACTGAGTCGCCCTGCACAGGTGAAGGCAGAGAGTCCCCAGACCCCCAAGGAAACCAGACCTACACCCACCCCTTGTAGTAAGCAGGCTGTCACCTCTCTTGTTTGGGACAGCACACACCACCCCTCTGTGAACCCAGTTCTCCACATCAAAACTATCCACAGCACTCTGGTAGTGCTCAGATTTGGAGCAGAAATGTGAGAAATCAGTGTAATGTGAGTGGTAAGCATCTGGAGATGGACCTGACCATTGTCACCTCTTTCCTCAAGACAATATACTTGTGGCAAATGTCTTTTAACCCCTTGCATATGTCCAAAAGTACCTGCTCAGTAAAATGTTTGCTACTCAAGCAGCTGGCATTGCTTTACCCAAACTCCACCTTTCCAAAAATAAGACATTAGGCTTGCCTTGAATACCTGCTGTGTAGACATTTTTCCTTGATTCAACCTCTGTAATCTGGACTCTGTCAAGTCTTGATCCATGAAGGACCCATGGGGCTTTGGCTGAAATGGTGGCAATTTTAGCCCAGGATTGCCCAGTGCCATTTTCTGTTGCTAAGGTGCTTACACATTTAATAACATCTATTAGGAAGAGACAGAAACATGTAAAACACATTGGGAACCAAGCATTCCATCCAATTAAGCTGCTTCACAACAATAACTCACATAGGTAAAACTGACCTACAAAACCAGTAAGAAATCTAATTATGCCTAACCCCCTCTTCAGGGTAAAACTGCTTTCCAACCCATCCAGCAAGGACTGACAAAACACTGAGAAAAACAATCAAAATTTGTGAATCAAGATGTTTATGTTCAATGAAGAAGTTTTCTTCTTCCTTTGCACTTCCTTTCTGGTGGTTTACAAGTATTTCTCAGTAGCAGCCTGAACCACAGTTGTGATCCGTTTTGAGAGAAGTAAGGTGGATCACAGTCTATCCCAAAAGGCAATGGCTGGAGCTTTATTTCTAACCATTGGAGTTATTAAAGGGGACACTGTGCCAACTACATGCAGTACAAGGCTACTGCAACAGGCCTAAACATACAAATTCTCTGACAAGGTTTATGCTATTCAGTCCAAACAACCAAAACTGGTGCAGACCCTTGTCTTGTACCCTTCTCCAGCCTGTGTCACACAAGGGTGGTGGACAGGACATGGAAGTGGCACTCCTGTCCTCATCTGACACACAGGAAGAAGGGGAAGCTAGAGATGTGAGAGGCAACAGTAGCTGCACTGAGAAACTGCTTGAGCTCAGAAACCCTTACCTGAATCCTCTGCTGACACCTGCCAGACCTGCAGGGAGCTGTCGGGTGGGCCACTTGTTACCAGCAAGCTGAGGAAACAGAAGCGTCTCACAAAAGGCTCTCCTCAGGAGCAGACAAAAGCCTTGTTTTCCCCAGAAAAATCGTTCTGCTGCTCCTGTAAGCAGGAGCTCCTGCCTGTGCTTGGAGCAGAGGGGTGGCTGGAAGGACCATAATCCCAGAACTCCTCATGCAGGGATGCTCCACACAGCCCATGCAAACACAGTCCGAGGCAACAGTGTTTATGAGGATATTTTATGAGGATCTGATGAAGAGTGGCTGAGGGAGCTGTAAGGGCTCAGCCTGAAGAAAAGGCAGCTCAGGGGGCACCTTTTTGCACCCTGACAAGAGGGTGCAGCCAGGTGGGGATTGGGCTCTGCTCCCAAGGAACAAGGGACAGCACAAGAGGAAATGGCCTCAAGTTGCACCAGGAGATGTTGTTGGATACTGGGAAAATTCCTTCCCTGAAAGCGTTATCCAGCCTTGGCAGAGGGTGCCCAGGGCAGCAGTGGAGTTGCCATTCCTGAGGGATTTAGAAGTCGTGTGTGGCACTTGGGGACATGGGTTAGTGGTGGGTTTGGCAGTGATAGGGGAATGGTTAGAATCAATNGGTGGGCCACTTGTTACCAGCAAGCTGAGGAAACAGAAGCGTCTCACAAAAGGCTCTCCTCAGGAGCAGACAAAAGCCTTGTTTTCCCCAGAAAAATCGTTCTGCTGCTCCTGTAAGCAGGAGCTCCTGCCTGTGCTTGGAGCAGAGGGGTGGCTGGAAGGACCATAATCCCAGAACTCCTCATGCAGGGATGCTCCACACAGCCCATGCAAACACAGTCCGAGGCAACAGTGTTTATGAGGATATTTTATGAGGATATTTTATGAGGATCTGATGAAGAGTGGCTGAGGGAGCTGTAAGGGCTCAGCCTGAAGAAAAGGCAGCTCAGGGGGCACCTTTTTGCACCCTGACAAGAGGGTGCAGCCAGGTGGGGATTGGGCTCTGCTCCCAAGGAACAAGGGACAGCACAAGAGGAAATGGCCTCAAGTTGCACCAGGAGATGTTGTTGGATACTGGGAAAATTCCTTCCCTGAAAGCGTTATCCAGCCTTGGCAGAGGGTGCCCAGGGCAGCAGTGGAGTTGCCATTCCTGAGGGATTTAGAAGTCGTGTGTGGCACTTGGGGACATGGGTTAGTGGTGGGTTTGGCAGTGATAGGGGAATGGTTAGAATCAATGGGCTAACCAGAGGGCTTTTCCAACCTAAATGATTCTATGCTTCTGTGATTTAATTATCACATTTTCCAGAAGGACTAGACTAAGAATGATGTAGATAGCCCATAAGTAGTCAGTGGAGACCTGTGTAGGAAGAGAGACTGAGCAAGGGATATAAATCAGCCAGAGGTGCTTGTTTGGTCTAAATCCAGAGCAGGAAAAAAAGCTTCTGAACCTGCACACAGGGTCTTGCAGGGCAGTGGCACCAGTCACCAGTGTCCTACTCTGCTACTGGGCTCCTCCAAACAGTGCCAAATGCAGAAGGAAAGGAAGGTAGAGCAGGAAAACTCTACAAGGCCCTGCTGTGAGAAGTGGGGTAGGGAGCAGCAACATCAGCAGTTCTTGGTAAATCACTGGCCCAGACTCACACTGGTCTCAGAGCTGGCAGGATTACCAGCTAGGTTGGGAAGCAAGCATGGAAAAGGAGTTTGCTCTCAGTGGATAAGTCCCTTTTCCATCTCCAATACACCCTTGTGGTCATACCTGGTGTCTGGCACGTGTTTCAGGCTGTACACTGGGCGCTCTGAAAATCCCCCACATTCTACCTTGAAATCCCTCTCTGGACACAGGCCCTGGAAATGAGAGGCAAAGCCATTTCTGCACACAATGGTGCACAACTTGTGCACAGTTATCACAGAAAGTGACAGATACACGAGGCAAACTCTTGCTTGGTATAGCTCTTCCCTGTCCAGTGCTGCCTTTTTCAACAGGAGATATAGGACTGGAGGATCCCAAAATAATCAGAGAGAACAAAAATCTGGAGAAAGCTGCTGCCAAGAGCTCTGCCTGTGTTTGCTGCCATCTGTGCACATCTGGCTCGGGCGCTTTCTACTTACCCATTGACCAAACACCACCTTCTACTCTAGTGTGGAGGACACCCACCCAAGGGCCAACCTTGGTGCTCTGCAGGGTGGCTCCCCATGCCTGGGCTGCTCTGCAAGCCCCTTCTTCACTTGGCTTGCTGTCCTCATCTGTCCCCTTTTCCCATGAGATGCTTTCATTCACATACCTGGAGATTAAGTGTCCACAACCCAAGCTGTCTGCAGAGCAACTGCAGGATAACTTGACTAGACAACAAAGAGGTGTGTTTTATAAACAATGTGCTTTACAAACAATGTGCTTTACCTTTCAACCAAATCTGCTCCAATCCCTGGCTATGCCCTTGTCACAGCAACAGATAATAGCTCATGAAGGCCACCAAGCCCTGGCTTGGTCTCTGAAAACATCAGGCCAAGGAGGTCGGAGAGGTCTGGTGCCACCCTGGCTGCAACACCCACCTGGGTCTCCTTTGTCAGCAGCGTTGGCGGTGGGATCAGCTGGAGGATCTCGTTCCCATCAGACTGTCCATACCCGGCTACACAGACACCTTGGTGGGGTGGGCATGAAGAGCCAGGAACACGGTGAGGGCTGTCCCCCTGCCCAGCCCAGCCTCCCTGAGACAAACCCGAGTTACCGCGCAGTCCCGGACCCCCAGAGCCCAGGCTGAACAGCTCCAGCCACTTATCCCCACCTCTGGGGTCCTGGCCCTACACCCTGCCTCCCCTCCGGGACCCCAGCCTGGCCCAGTCCCACAGCCTGCCTTCCCCCTTCTCCCTCTACAGGGCCCCGGCCCGGTCCCTCGCCTCCTTCTTTCCTCCCGTTAGGCACAGCCACCCCGCCCCGCCAGAGCCCAGCCCGGTGCCTCTCCTCCCCTCAGCACTCCCCGCCCGGCACTCACGGTTCCCGCGGGCCCATTCGATGAGGCGGGTGGGCGCCTGGAGCTCGAAGGTGTGCAGGTCGCGGTACCTGCGGGGAGAGGGCGGCTGTGAGGGCGGCGGTGCCGGGGCGGTGCCGGGTGCCGGGGTCGGGGGGTCCCTCACAGCCGCAGCGACTGCACCAGCCACTCGTCCGCCGCCTCCATGGCAACGCCGCCCCCGGCGCGCTCCTGACGTCACACGGGCGCGCCGCAGTGACGTCACCGGGGCAGCGGCGCCGCCATGGGTGAATGAGCGGGGTGTGACGGCAATCCCGAGTGGCGGGATGGGCTGGGATGGCGGGGACCTCAAAGCTCACCCCGCTCCATTCCCCTGCCGTGGGAAGGGACATCTTTCACTAGACCAGCTTGCTCCAAGCCCCATCCAACCTGGACTTGAATTCTTCCACGGATGGGACAGCCACAGCTTCTCTGGACAAGCTGTGCCTGGGCCTCACCACACTCACAGGGAAGAATTTCTTCCCAATATTTCATCTCATTCTGCTCTCTGTCAGTATGAACCCATATTCCCACGTCCTGTCCCTCCAGGCCCTTGCCCAAAGTCCCTCTCCTGCTCTCTTGGAGCCCTATTAGGCCCTGGAAGGGGCTCCTCTCCCCTCCCAAGGCTGAACCCCAGCTCTCCCAGCCTGTCTCCAGAGTAGAGGGGCCCCAGCCCTTGAAGCATCTCCATGGCTTTCTCTGGATTTGCTGCACAGCTGCGTGTCCTGATGTTGGATGTGTTACTCCTAAACATAAAGCCTGCTTTCCCCCTTGTTCTGTTGCTCCAGGCCCTTGTCAAGCCTTACTCCTTTCTTTTTTTTTGTCTTCCTTTTGGTCTGTTTTCTTTTACAGATGTGGCACAAGCCTATGATCAAACAACTGCAGGATGTTCTCTGTTAGCAGCCACAGCCAGAAACAGTCACATCTTTCATTTGCCAGATCATATCCAACTTTCATCCATTCCACTGAAGTGGAATCTTCAGTGCTTCATGCCTGAAATTCTTTTCCCCCTTCATGGCAGGGGTTTGGAACAAGAGAAACTTTAAGGTCCCTTTCAACCCAAACCATTAGATGGTTCTGTGACTGTGGCAATGACATCTTTCAAATATCAAATATTAGGTACTTTCAATTGAATGCAAGGAGTCACATGTTCTCTGACATAAATATGTAAAATTACAAGAAAATAGAAATACAAAGTGGATTAAATCCCATCTCTTAGTTGAGATGCCATGGATCACTCTGTTAAGGGGGAAAGACTGTATCTCTTCTGAAGATTATCACCTAGGGTAAAGAGATCTAAATTAGAGAGAGACATATTCAGAAAGAGCAGGAAAAAAGGCACAGATTGCCCATAGAAGCTGTGGCTGCCCCATCCCTGAAAGTGGCTTGGAGCAACCTGGTCTAATGGAAGGTGCCCCTGCCCATGACAGGGAGGCTGGAATGAGATGTCCTTGCAGGGAGTAGGATGAGCCATCTGTGAATAGAACTGTGTCTGAGTAATGTGAGGGAACATCAGTTAAATCAGTCTCTGGGTTATTTGAAATGTGCATTACTGGCTCACACTGGGAGGTTCTCCATCATCAGGTGGATGGAATAGGCTCACTGGATTTAGGGTGATGCACCTTCTTAAATCATTTTATGCTTGTTCTGGTGTTAGAGCTGCTGCTGCTGCGCCCAATTTAATGCAGTGTGGTGCTCCCACTGCAGCTGGGTCCAGGTGTGGCCAGCTCCTCTCTGTCTCTTCATTCTTGGTTGCTTTAGTCAGAGACTCAATTCCCCCAACCTTGGAATCCACAGTCAACCAAACACCTCTGAGAAAACCTTGTATCTGCTTTTTGTGACCGGACATTGGAGCTCAGTTATTGCCTCTATTATTTCTGTATTTATCATTTGTTGCCCCTTCCACAAAATAAAGTCCAAATATTTCACCTTCCTTTGGCACAGCTGAAGCTTGGATGGACATACCATTACCTTTCTGCTGGAACAATACATAATGTACAGTGTACACAAGTAGAGCAATTTTATCCCTTAATTGCAGTGCATTAGGAGCCAGAATTCTCTGCAGACACAGATGGATGTGAGGTGGATGAGGTTGCATGGTTGTGTCTGGAGGGTGGTGGTCAGTGGCTCAGTCCCGATAGACATCAGTGACCAGGATGGACACCAGTGACCAGTGGTGTCCCTCAGGGGCCTGTAGGTGGACCAGTGTTATTTCAGAACTTTATTAATGACGTCAAACAAGGGGATTGAGCTGACCCTTGGCCAGTTTGCAGATGGCACCAAGCTGAGTGCTGTGTGTGACCCACGTGAAGGATGGGATGTCATTCAGAGGGACCCGGACATCTCGAGAACTGGCTCATGGGAATCTCATCAGGTTTAACAAGACCAAGTGCAAGGTGCTGCATCTGGGTCAAACCAAGTCCAAGCACTAATCCAGACTGGATGGGGAATGAGAACAGCCCTGTTGAGAAGGACTTGGGGGTGCTGGAGGGTGAGGCTGAACATGCACTGACTGTGTGTGCTGGGAGCCCAGAAAATCCTGTATGCTGGGCTGCATCCAAAGCCCCATGAGCAGTAGGGAAGGAGGGAATTCTGTCCCTCTACCCCACTTAGGTGAGATGCACCTGCAGAGCTTCATTCTGGGGTCTCAGCACAGGAAGGACATGGACCTGTTGCAGCAAGTCCACAGGAGGTCATGGAGGTGACTAGATGGGTGGAGCACCTCTGCTAGGAGTAAAGGCTGAGAGGATTTGGAGTGTCCAGCCTGGAGATGAGAAGGTTCTGGGGAAACCTTAGGCCCCGTTTCAGTACTTACAGGGAGCCTACAGGAAAGATGGAGAGAGGCTATTTACGAGGTCATGTAGTGACAGGACAAGGGGTAATAGCTTCACACTACCATAGAGCAGGGTTAGGTGGGATATTGGGAAGAAATTCTTGGCTGTGAGGGTGGGGAGGCTCTGGCACAGGTTGCCCAGAGAAGCTGCTGCTGCCCCATCCCTGGAAGTGTTCAAGACCAGGCTAGCCAGGGCTTGGAGCAACCTGGTCTAGTGGAGGGTGTTCCTTCCCATGGCAGGGAGTTTGGAATGAGATGATCTTTAAGGTCTGTTCCAAACCAAACTATCCTGTGATTCTGTGATTCAGCTTCCTGAAGACTACAACAGAACGTAAAAGCATTTTTTCATTTACTTTTTTTAATAGCAAAAGTATTTTCCATCCCGTGTGTGGTAGTCTGGGTTCTTCCTTTGGAGTTACTGGATCCTGGTGTGTCTCTGAGTGGCTGCTCACCTGCCTCTGGCCTCAGGCTCCTGCCCTTTCCCACCACGCAGCTTGCACACTGTGTTAAATTTATTCTTTAACAGTTCATTTCCTAGTCTGGGATTTTGAACATTCTCCTGGTCTACAGCCACGTTTCCATATTCTTTCAGTTAAGCTTATAAACCCATTTGACCTGCAAAAAATGCATAAAACGATAAGAGGATAAGAGAGAATTTATTCTCCACACACTATTTTGAAGTGTGTTTTTTTGTTTTTTTTTTTGTTTTTTTTTTTTTTTTTTTTTTTTTTTTCCCCAATATTTGTTTACATTTTTCAGTGAGTGACAGAGTGGAAATCGAAGGAATGCCACTTGGGTTCCCTCCCAAGGGAACAGAGAGGTGAAATGTCACCATGGGCTGATAACTGAGGAATGATTGATTTGATCTACAAACTGTTACATGCCAAAAAGAGTTGTCATTCTGCAGTGTCATGGAATCTCTTCCTGCCTGAGCACCTGGCCACTTGCCTGGCCAAATAAACAGCAGAAAGTTCTTACAGTTCTTTGTCAGTAGACAAATTAACGAGCAGAGGGTTGAGGAGAAGGTGGAAGGATGTCAGCTGTTGTGTGTGATGGGTTTGTGGAGAACTGTGAGCGACTTAGAACACCTACTGTTTAGGAAGGCAGCAAAATATCTCTATGTCCTGTCCTCTCAGGACTGGAGCTAAGCCACATATCCATGCTAAGAGAAGAGGAGGATTTTCCCAAGAGGGCTTTGATGAGCTCAGAACAACACTTCATGAACCATCTTCATGAACTCTTTGCTGGCTGCTTGGCCTCTGTGCTTAATTGACTTGATCTGCAGCTGGGAGAGTAGTCTGATAGGCAAGAAAAGCACAACTGGAATGATAAAAAAAGGCAAGAGAAGAGAAAATAAATAACCTGACATGGCCAAACAGCAAGAGAAAAAGAGACATCTGAACAAAGACTAAAGTGTTCCAAAAGTATAGATGGGGAAATTGTTGGAAAAATTAAGCTGAGACAGGCAGTGTGATACACAGAGAGATTCCACCAAATTGTGCTGACTGTGCAAAGGAGGAGGTGCTCCACTCTCAGCACTGCCTCCAAGTTCTTCCAGCTTGTGATCCAGAGGGGTCCATGTAATCACAGTGACAATCCTTATGGTCACACACCTAAAAGACAACATGCACTTTACAGTGTGAAAAATAAATTGTAGAGGTGGGCCTGTGTTTGTCTGGGGAATAGCACAGCAGAGACAGGCTGGATGAAATCCATCTCCTAAGATAAATTTGTTGCTCTGCTTTAGCTGCTGCTCTAGTAATGTTCAACCTGTTGGGTGCAAAGGTGACAGACTGATGCCTCTGGTCACGGGTTGCCATGGGCTATGTGGCTTGTACTGATTGTTGGTGTTTGCTGTGTTGGTGAGAGGACAGTGGGAATTCCCAATCCATCTCTGAGGTCATGGTTATGCTGGAAAGTGCTACAAAGGAAGCAGGGAAGAGAGGACAGCATATAGGTGAAATATGTCTGTAGTTGTCTTTTTGCAGCTTAATAGTAGTGCTTTTTGCATTTCTCAAGCCATTTTCACCTCAAAGTTGAAAAACACTTTTGTACTCTTTATTAATTGCAGAGCATCCATGCTCTTTTAAGTGTTCTGTTTCTGCCATGACAACATTCACAAGTATGTTCAAAATGAAATTGTTACCTTCAGTTTCAAAACTACAGGTTATCCTGCAAGATAGACTCATGACTCCCTCAGTTGCACATTTATTTTCCCTGTCCAGGCTGGACTACTCAGTTCCTGTGTTTCTCGGTTCTCATTCATGGTCTGTGTAACAGCTTTAAACTTCTGGGGGTGCAGTGAGGGTGTGACCCATAAATCCACTCTGTTACTCCCCTTCCCAGCAGGGCAGGGAAGAGATTACCAAAAGGCTCTTGGATCCAGATAAGGGCAGAGAACGATCACTCATTCATTAATGTCTCAGGCAAAACAGACTTGATTTGGGGAAATTGGTTTAATTTTTTATCATCAAATCAGAGTAGGATAATGAGGAATAAAACCCAAATCTTAAAACAGTTTCCCTGTATTCCTCTATTCTTCCAGTCTTCCTGAGTTCAGTCAAGGCTCAACTTAACTGGCATGGAGTCCTCCAGCTGCTGCAGGTGGATCTCTGCTCCCCCATGTCCTTCATGAGCTGCAGGGGCACAGTGACCTCACTATGGGCTATCAGCTGCCAAGGAATCTCAGCTCTGGCACCTGGAGCACCTCTTGCCCCTCCTCCTGCACTGATCTTGGACACTGCAGAGCTGTTGTACTCACATATTCTCAGTCCTCTGTCCGACTGAAGTTACCCAGTTTTCTTTACTTTCTTGAATGCTTTGTCTGAGAGGTGCTCCCAGTGCTGCTGATTGGCTCGGCCTTGGCCAGCAATGGATTGGCCTTGGAGCTACCTGGCATTGGCTCTGCCAGACATGGAGGAAGTGTCTGGCATCTTCTCACAGAAGCAACCCCTGTAGCCTCCCCACTATCAAAAACTGGCCACCAAACCCAATACACAGGAGTTGTCAAAGAGTCTGAAAGAGTCTGCTCTGCAGAGCAGGGGGAGGACTTCCCCCAGGACAACTGCCGTGATTTTGGGTCATGCTACTTTGTGGGTCTGTACTCAGCCTGTGCCTGTGGTGTACCCTGAAGTGCTGCAGAAGTGAGCCTTGAACCCTCTTGTTGCATGTTAGTTTGGGGTTAGAACCCTTCTTTCTGGGAGACAGCAAAAAGCCAGCATTACTTCAATGACTTTGAGAACACTGATGCCAAGAACATAACTTCTGTTGACCGAGCAGAAGGAAAGCAGACCTTAGATCCTTCCAATTACAGCTCAACAGACTACCAGTAATTTTTCTTACTGGCCCACAGCAATAATAAAGGACAGATAGTTGCCAGTCTTCCCACTGTTCTGTCTTAACATTCATGCTAACACAGACAGACTGGTCATCTTCAGTAATACTTCTCTGAGAGGGGGCAGGTACCTTGAATTGATGTCAGAAAAAAAAATCCACCAGTGAAACAGTTTTGCCAGTGTTAATGTCTGAAAAGTAGGGTTTATATAAAACAAAGTGCAGCCTGTGTTGTAGAAATTTCCATCACATTTGTAAGGAAAGCAAAGTGACAGACCTGAGCAAGCGTTTTTTTAATAAAGTCTCTCTGACTTCACCTAATTTAAATTCAGTAGCAATGCTGGATGCAAGGAAGGAGGAAGTGTTAGGTTGTGGAAGTTGGTTTTTGTCACTGATGCTGGAGACAGGAATGTGACAAGAACGCACTGAGTTCATGCAGCAACGGGCGAAGTTTATTGAAGCCTTTTATACTGGTTTTAAATTTCCCATGCTTACAAAGGTGATTGGTTAAGGGTCTTAGCTCTGCCCATCTCACTGGCCAATGATGCAGGTGCATTCATGGTTCAAAGGGATTGGCTGGGGTCCCCTGTTTGAGTTTGAATCTGACCAATCACTAACGTACCTGGGAACTTACTTCTGTTCTCTAATGTTCCAGGCTGACTGAGTTGGTGTCATGGCCAATTCGTCTGTGCAGCTCACAGACCAGCTGTAGCTGTCACAGGTTTTCACAGTATTTGAGGGAACAAGGAAGAAATGAACACTGCCATGAAGAGCTGAGGGTGGCCGGGGCAGGATCTGTGAGGACAGTCATGGGTGAAAACCAAGATAATCCCTGTACTGCTGACCCAAGAATGGTTCTTGACTTCTGAGACTTCTTTTAAGAGACAGATTTACACTTTGTACACTCTGTTATTCAAAGGATACTTAGGTGTTTTTGACTCAGACCTTTTCCATTGCATTTTTTTCTCACTACAGTTGTTCATAAGAGCTGCCCTGATACACGTTCTGTTCCTACAAATCTGCAGAAAGGGGCAGATTTATATTAACAAAATGATTCCATGACAGATGCTATGAAAAGACATTAACTGGCTAAAACTAGTGAGAAACAGTGGGCCAAGTCTCTTCAGTCATTAATTTAATTATTTAATTTCATTCAAGATTTTTTTTTCTCCAAACAAACATTGGTTTAAAGTCTTGGTCTGTCTTAGGTACCTGGTCCTTATTGTCTCTTAGCAACAAAATGGGAGGAACTTCCCTAAGAGAAAGAAAACAAAAGGAAAAACCCTAACCTCCAACAAAGCATAAAATTATGATCTTATGTTCCAGAATCAAGACAAACCAAAGGGGAGACTGAACTGGGTTACAACATGCATAGAAACCTCTTTTCCCTCAGGAATGGAGTAATTAAGAGTTGAAAATAAATGAAGGTAATGTCAGTATTAGTAAAAAGTACCCTATGTTCCTGCTCTATTGATATTCTTTTCAAGGTACCTGCCTGAGACTGGTGGGGGACTGGGGCTGGGGGACTCTTGGACTGACTCTGCCCAACCATTCTGAACTTACTACAGGAATGCAACACCGTTTCACCAGCTTCCACAGAAACTCCCTTACTGTCCTGCCCTGATCACAATGTGAACATGACCTTGGAAGTACAGATATTTGATGTGTGCGGTGAATAACTTGGGATCTGGGAGACCCAAATACATCTCTTCTGTGCCACAGGTGAGTGAAGGAAAGAGATTTTCAACTTTTTGCCTTGCAAATTATTTATTTTTGGAATGTATGTTTGCATTTGGTGCTGTGATATCCATGTCTCCTGAAAAGAGAAATGTATTAAAACCAATACTGATGAACTCCTTCCCTTTTGGTGAAACTCAGCACCTCTGTTTTCCTTAGAAATTTTTTTTCTTGCCATATACAATCAGGAAAGTCATCCTTAAGTAGGTCACTGGCTTGTCAGGAACTTGGTCTTCTGTGTGGTTTAAAGGGAAGAAGTTGGTCCTATTCCTGGGACTACACCTCAAATTAATTTGAATGTACAACATATAAACATTGACTTTGATTGGTTGCCTCAAAAGAAGAGCACAACCTTTTTCCCTTCTAATGAAAAAAAATTAGCAGCAGGAATATTTGAACATTAAAGAAATGCAGAACAGCGTTGTCTTAATAAAGTTAAGACTCACCTTAATTACAGCTGAAAAATAAGGGGTTTGGGTAACAAGGAGATCCTTTCTTGGGGAAAAACCCAACCATCATTCATCTGCCCACAGGCCAAGTGTGCAAGCATCAGCAATGCATCCTGCTAGCAGCGATGTTAAGGGATATCACTGGCTTTCTCTCTACTTTAAAGAGAAGAGTAGGATATAGGATAGGATATTCAGTATAATACAATCCTTTCAATATTTTGCTAATTCAATAAAATAGAATTATTCAAAAGTATTTTTAGAAGATTTGGCAATACAATATACTGAATTTGAAAAAATAAATGTTCAATAAATTCTGAGTTATTTTACTATGCAGAAAGCTTCTTTCCCCCAAAATGAAGGGAAAAGGAACAGAAAAAACAAAATCCCAAATTAGAAACAAGCTGCTAGGTCCTAAAAAGCAAGTGAGTGAAATAAGTGATTGAACACAGAATCATGGAAGGGTTAGGTTGGAAGGGACTTCAAAGATAATCTCATTCCATCTCTGCTGCCATGGACAGAGACGCCTTCCACTACACTAGATTGCTCCAAGCCCTGTCCAACGTGGCCTCATCCTATCAAAAAGGTTTAATTGAAATCTCAAGTTGTAAACCAGATATATAAATTATTATATCATTAAAACAAACAAGCCCAGTGGCTTGTATATATGAAAATGAATAAAGCTAAAAATGAGATGGAAAATATTCCATTACAGACAGCGGTACTAAAATCAGAAATGAGCTGTGCCCTCTGTGTGTGTTCATGAGTGGAAAAATACAACAGAGGACTCCAAAAGGGAAAAATTAATTCTTGTAACAATTTACATGACAAATATGTGCTGATTAGTACATGGACTGATTAAACTGTTACATTTTTCTCCCCACACAAGGTATCACTGGGACAAAAGACTTATCAGCATATACATGTAATAATTAGTAAAAGAAGCAGATGAAAATATCCTTGTTCCATGCTTATTTCCCCAGAGCCTGTGTGTGAGTTGAGTGATTAACATGAAGTTCTCTTACAGCAGGAACTGGACATGGTCACAATTAATGTGACTGAGAGCATTCTGGCACCTGGTGGCCAAGGCCTTTAGGGTCCAGGCCAGGTGGGGAGCAGATGACACTGCCCTGTCCTGGTTCTTGTCTTGATGTGCCTCTGCAGCTTTGTGCACTTGCACACCTGGAAGACCCCACCTTGCTGAGCTGCCTCCAGCTCCAGGCCCCCAAGACGAGAAGGACATGAAGCTGCTGGAGTGAGTCCAGAGGAGGCCAGAGAGATGGTCCCAGGGCTGGAGCCCCCCTGCTTTGGAGCCAGGCTAGAAGAGCTGAGGGTGTTCATCCTGGAGAAGAGAAGGCTCCAGGGAGACCTTAGAGTCCCTGCCAAGACCTAAAGAGGCTGCAAGAGAGCTGGAGAGGGAATTTGGGCAAGGGGCTCAGGTGACAGGACAAGGGGCAATGGCTTCACACTGCCAGAGGCCAGAGTTAGATGGGATATTGAGCAGGAATTCTTCCCTAAGATGGTGGAGAGGCACTGGAACAGGTTGTCCATAGAAGCTGTGGCTGTCCCATCCCTGGAAGTGTTCAAGGTTGTATACATCTTGGAGCAAACTGGTCTAGTGGGAGGTGTTCCTGCCTATGGCAGGGGGAATGGAATTGGATAAGCTTTGAGGTCCCTTCCAACCCAAACTCTTCTGTTACTCTATGATTTTACAAAGACAATGAGAGCTGGCATCCCTGGCAGCCCATGGGGTGTGCAATGACCTTGGGCTCCATGCTTATCCCTGCTTTGTTCATGCAAGAAACAGTTTCTTGCTTAAGCTGAAAGAGCTGGGCATGCTGTTTATTTTCATGCATTCCAGTAATTTAATTGAACATTCTGTGTCAGTCATTTTTGAGTACTTTGTGGCTGATGCACCAGCTCCTCATTGGTGCATTTACCCGGGAACGGCGGGAGATGGAATATCATGTGGTGCTGTGGAGGACTCAGAGCAAGAGGGAGGTGAAGAGACAGGTCAGTCACAATTAGCTACCAGGAAGCATTTAGTATCAATAATGTGAATTCCCAAGCAAGTGTTTTAAAAGTGTGGTGTCAAAATTATCTTTATGCTTACTTCAGTCATACTTGAAGCAATTGAACTGTTGAAGTGGGTGTTACAGCAATGAGGAACACATTGGTTCCTTCCATCAGGCACAGATAATTTTTCCTTTTCCCAGGGCAATGGCTTGGACAGCCAGCCAGTGATACAGAACGGTGATCTTTATTACCACATCATTAAAACTCACTGTGTTCAGGAGGTTTTTTATGGACATGAACAGATGTAGCATCATGGTTTTGTTGCAGGTATTAGCTTTATAATGAAAGGGGGTAGGGCCGCATTGGAATAGTGTCTGGTGGGCACAGGCAGGATCTGGAGATCAGAAACCTCCTGGAAATGAACAAATTATTCTGCAGTTATTGACGTAGGTTGAGGAGCTTTAAAGCTTACACCACATTGCAAAAGCCCAAAGTGGTGTTACTCAAACTAATCCAGAATTTCCCTTAAGTACAAGAACACGGAGCAATTATGCATTAGAGAAGGATTAATGAATATAATGGGTAATCAGCATGAAAGCAGAGAGATCCAGAGACAGAGCACAGTTGTAGGTGGAGTTTTCTTGGCAGCTGGGGGATTACCTGGCACTGCCCATGCTAAATCAGCTCACTGCTGCAGGCTCTTGCATGTGCTTAGACCGCTTTTTAATCGTTACATTTGATACCACAAAAACTGCGTCAAAGGGAGAATTGAGTGGAGCCAAGTATTTCTTGTTCGTGCCCTTTGCGCATTTATCTCCTCATGGGCAGCTCTGTGGTTAAAATCTGCTGTTGTGACAGGCCAGGGCTGGGTAGAGCTGATTGGCTTATACAGTTTGTACATCCAGCATGTTAATTGCTGGTAGCACTTGGCTAATGGGTAATTAGAGTATTCCCAAAATCACAGAATCACAGAAGAGTATGGGTTGGAAGGGGTCTTTAAAAGATCATCCAGTCCAACACCCCTGCCATGGTGTCTCAGAGACAAATTTTAGGAGAAAACTACCCTGGAAGTGTTTTGTCTAAAGAGAAGGGCTCCAATAATCCCTTTTTGCTGTTGAGAGGTCACCGATTCAGCTTATGTAGCTGGAGTAACTATGGGGGCTGAACACTCTTTGCTGAAAGAGGTTGCAAACCCAAATTTGTTTAAATTGCTTTCGAGGCTCGTTCACCTCCTCTCCCACCGAAAGCAACCATTTTGGATCATGCATGTAAGGGCACACACCGACCTTCCAGGCCCTGTCACAGAGGGAAACTGGAAGGCAGATGCCCTGGTCGTGCCTGTGCACCATGCCAGCGTGCTGGACATTTTTTCACAGCTGAAGCTGAGCCATGCTTTCTTCCACCAAAATGTTCCTGCTCTGGTGAGAATCTTTAAACTGCCACAAAACCATGCACAAACAATCATGGCCGCTTGCTGCACTGTCAACAGTATCAAATCCCCTTTTTAGGCTCCAGACTTAACCCCCGAGGTCTGAATAGTTGTCAGTTGTGGCAATCTGACATTACCCACTTTCCTGAGTTTGGGAGAATGAAATATGTCCATGTGCCAATTGACACATTCTCGGGAGTGATATTTGCCTTCACCCATGCAGGAGAAAGTGCCAAAGTCATTACCAAGCACTTTCTCCTCATATTTGCTACTTTGGGAGTCCCTGAGCAAATTAAGAATGACAATGGCCCAGCATATGCCTCAAAAAGATTTAAAGAATTTCTCCATTGGGGGGTCAAACATAACACTGGGATACCCCACTCCCCCACAAGGCAGTCGATTGTTGAAAGGCACACCAAAAAATCAAACAAGTCTTTAATCAGCAGTGGGGAGGGACAGAGACAAGCTCTCCCATTGAGAGGCTCTGCAAGGCTCTTTACACTATAAATTTTTTAACAGTTAATTTTCAGAGCCTACCCATCCTGTGCTCAGACATTTTTCCAATTTGACTCAAGCCAGACTTAATGAGAAACCAACTCTGCTGATTATGGACCCTGAAACTCACCAAATAACAGGCCCCTTTCCTCTAATGGCATGGGACAGAGGCTGTGCCTGTATCTCAACACCGTCAGGCCCCAGATGGCTCCCAAGTAAAAATGTCAGGTCTTGTCTTGGCTGAGCAAACACAAATCCACCACCCATTAACCAAGACTCTCCCGAGTCAAACACAGACAACCCCAAGGACCACACCAACACAGCCTGGAGATGGAGGTGCCACAAACCCACCACACGATTTCCAGCTATCCGTCCCATTGCCAGGAACATGACAGCCAACAGTGTCAAACATGGAGATACCTGACAGACTTCTAACCTTAATCTGGACGAGTTCTCCTTTTCCTTCCTCTCCAACTTGTTACCTCCTCTGTCCATCCCTGTATCCCAGTTTTCTTTCCCCTAAACCTAACTTTCCCTAACCCTCTCGCTTAACCCTGTTCTTTTAGTATAAGAAAGGGGGAAGAGAGGGTTGAAGTGAGGGAAGAAGTGAGAAGAGGTTGGGAAAAAGAAAGTTCAAGCTTAGTTACATAAAGTACTTAAATCCTTTTTATAGAAGTACCTTTCCCAACCACTCAACCATCAATAAATACAGCCATGACAGCTAAGAGAGTGCCTGAGGTGATGCTGCTGGCAGTGGCCCTGTTCTTCACCACATTCCCTGGCAGAATCAGGTAGATCTGCTAAAGAGCAAGTGCCAGGCAGTGAACAATTCCAAAAGCACCCAACTGAAAAAAAGGACGAGGAAGATACAAACAATGGAAAGAATGCCAAGCAAGCTGAAGGCTCATTTGGACCTGTGGGACATATGGGATGGGTTGATTTCTTTTTCTGTGGATTCTTTTAATCATCTTTGTTGTTTATGTATGTTCAGTTGTTTAAAACATTGTCTGTTAAAGTCTCTGGGGGAAGCCTTCATAATTAATAAGGAGAAGGGGGAAAGGGGGAGTGGAGGCCAGTGCACCTCCTAAACCAGAGCACCTGCGGCTCCCTTGGAGGGATGCCCCTTAATCAGAACAAGTCCCTTCATGTTGGGAGGAGAAGAAGCTGCCTCCTCCCAGAGTTCTTTGGTTGTTATTCAGATGTTCCCCAGTACTGCTCTCCTGGTTGGCCCGTTGGCCTCCCCGCCCCTTTCTTCCTTATATGTCCTTCCCCTAGAATGTTCTCCCTTCCTTGAAGCCCCATTGGCCCTGGTTTGGTGAAATCCTCCGCCCACATTCCACCCCTGTTACCCCATTGGTTCTCCTTGTACATTGCCCCGCCTCTGCACCACTTTCCCCCTCACCCATTGGCTCCTGTTCCCAACTCGGCCCCATATAAAAACCCTGGTCCCTCACTCGTGTCCCTGCCTTTGTCCCTGGACTCCTCCACATGAAGATGGAATAAAACCTCCCCATGGAACTCTAGAGGAAGACCTTCCCTTTCTTTGCTGCCAAGGGACTTACTACAGCTATCCAGTGTGAGTGTTGAGTGATTGCTTTAGAGTGCCTGTGACTCCTGGTGGCTCTCCACTTGGGGGCACTTCCAGAAGGTTGTGGCACCTTTCTACCTCCACCCCCTGCAACACTGAATGCCCATGTGTGAAAGTAAAAAAGAAGTAAGACTGTTTATTAACAAAATAAGATATCTGCAAATTAGAGGAAAAAAATTGAACCTTACATCCTACCCCCACCTCACCGTATGGCCAGGAGGCAAACATGGTGGCTGCTCTTCACCTCAGGAAAGGGAGGAGAAAAAAGTTCAGACAGCAGCTGGGAACCTGTTGGATTTCTGGCATGGGTCTTCTCACAGCACATGAAGTTGGTGGAGTTTAATGTCCCTTCTTTTGCTGTGTGAGAAACGACCACTCACTTAAAAATTTTAAAGGCATATTAAACCTCAACAACACAACCAAGGGACTGAATAAAATAAAAGGGACAGTGCTGGGTCCTTAGCTGGAGCCAGAGGCACTTCCAGAAAATGGCAGTTCTGCCTTTTATGCCCCTCGTGTTGCATCAGCCAAATATGTATTCATTAGCGGTCCTTCTATATCCCAAATTCTGCCAGTTGACTCTTTGCCGTCCATTGGTGGAGACCTTTTTGCAGTCTGATTGGAGGTGAGATGCCATGCCAAGCCTCTCCAGCAACAAGCTTCCCCCATTCCAACTGCCCCACGCAAGGGGCACATGTACATGCCTCCCTCCACATGGCTGTGACAGCTGTGAACAACCAGGGTTGTCTGATGGCAACAACACAGAGGGAGAAAAAGGGGATTATAGGGAGAACAGAGGGTGTCCAGAAGCAACCTACAATAACAGAGTTACACATCAAAAGAACCTCAAATCTCAACAAAACCTCCCTTAACACACAATATTAATCTTTTAATTGTGAGAGACAATCATCATTCTACCCATCTGTAACAGCTGTCTCAGTCTTTCTTGGGGTCTGGACTGTCTGTGGCCACCCCGGCTCCCAAGCTCCTCAGATTGAGGAAAAACAACAAACCAAGACAGTTCAAGTAAAAAGATATCCCAAAAGGCTGCTGAAAGGATTGCCACTGAAAAACCTCCAAAACCCACAAAAAACTCCAAAAAACCCCCAAAAAACCTCCTAAAAAAAACCCCAAACCCAAAAATCCAGAACCTTCTTGCCTAAATAGGTGAAATTGATCCATCAAAGGCAACAAAGTAATGATCTGTGTAGTCACCTATCCTGCCAGAGAGAGGTTGAACAGAGCCCCTGCCCATGATTCCCAGGCTCTGGCACTGCCCCTGCTACAGCGGCCATTTCTGGGCACAAAGCAGGTGATTAGGGAATTAAAGTGTCATCAGAAAATCACCTCAAGACACATGGGCAGAGACATCCTCCACTAGACCAGGTTGCTCCAAGATGTATACAACCTTGAACTCTTCCAAGGATGGGACAGCCACAGCTTCTATGGACAACCTGTTCCTCCCACACCCTCACAGGGAAGAATTTCTGCTCAATATCCCACCTAAGCCTGCCCTCTGGCAGTGTGAAGCCATTGCCCCTTGTCCTGTCACTTGAGCCCGTTGTCCAAAGTCCCTCTCCAGCTCTCTTGCAGCCCCACTAGGCCCTGGCAGGGACTCTAAGGTCTCCCTGGAGCCTTCTCTTCTCCAGGATGAACACCCTCAGCTCTTCTAGCCTGGCTCCAGAGCAGGGGGCTTCAGCCCTTGGACCATCTCTCTGGCCTCCTCTGGACTCACTCCAGCAGCTTCAAGTCCTTCTTGTCTTGGGGGCCCTGGAGCTGGATGCATTCTTCTCCTCCCAGCATGGTGTTGTTCAATGGCAACATTGTCCCCTCTCTGATAAGGGTCAGTGTACAGTAAGACTGTCCAGGTGGCATTTGTGATCTGCAGATTTGGTCAAGCGTTGAGGAGAATAAGAAGTTTTCCCTACAGGATTGTGGGTGTCTTCTTTTGCACAAGCTGGGAGATGAAAATGAGGGAGACGTTAGCATTCCCCTTGAATAGTTCCTAGGTGCTTTGGTGGTAGAAGAGAGGAGGAGGGTTTGCTATCCCTCAGAAAGACAACTTTTTAAATGCCTTGGCTTTTGCATGGCTAAAAAGATGCTATTGCTGAAAGTAATTTTAAAAATGGAGACTCACCTCTCTATTGAACAAAGAGCATATTATTATAATTATAGTTGTTGTTGTTGTTATTGTTATAAATTATTCTCTTGACCTGGTAAGCTCTCAGTAAATTCAGTGAAGCTAGCAATTTATGAAACTGTGTGAGTGTTTATAAGCAATTTTTTTTCATCTGAATGCTTCATACTGTTATCAGGAGGCAGCATCTCTGAATGTCACTCCTTATTTTGTTCACCTAATGCAATCACAGTGCACTGACATAGGCCAGGCTGTTGCTATAATTATTCCACACTCAGAGGTACAAAAATAGCATTTTAACTCAGCTCTGTTGAAAGCAGGAACAGCAATGACAAAAGTCCTCACAAACTTCAAAAGCATTCATATAAATCAAAGCAAATATACTATTTTTTTAACCAAGGTGTTTCTGAAAACAACCATATCAGTCATACCCAATATCAAATGATGTCAGGATAAACTAATTTCCTTTGAAAACATGGAAACTGAGTTTCTCAACAGAAAAGAAACATCAGAGATCTGCATTTTGGCATTGCTAAAGCATTTTTTTTTGTGTGCTATTTAACCAAACTGTGGCAGTAGAATTTAGATTTGCTATAGAATTTGGATTCACTATAAGGTGAATACTAAACAGAGAGAGAGAGCAGTTGCTGATCTTTATTGCCAGGATGCACAGATGCATTAAATGAAGTCTCAAGGGAATCAGATCCAGAGCAGGACTGTGCAATATCTATCCCAGTAGCCTGCAGCCAACACAGCCTGCTGGTAGATTTGCAGAGAAGTCCATCAGAGAAGCATGATGTGTGGAAAGGAGACTTGAAATTCTCTTGCTATTCAATGAGAGAAAAGCAGGACATAGAAGCAGGAGTTGCTGATGTTAGTAAAATAAGTGATGTAACCTTCCCCCATACTCGTTGATCACAGGACTTCAGAGCAGAGGCACCCAGCCATAGTCCCAAAAACTGGCACCTCCCAGGTGCTTCAGGAGGGAAGGGAAAGGCAGAGCATTGAAAGGTGTTCAGAAGTTTTTCTAAATGAGGAGAATTACATCATCAGGACATCCATTTCTTACACACTAATAAGGAATATTCAACTCACTGCAGGAGGTTGCCCTGAGGTGTTGTATCCATCCTTGGAGGTCTTCAAGATCCAGATGGATAAGGCACTGAGTAATCTGGTTTGACCAGGTCACACTGCCTCTGTGTGGATGAGGAGACTCAACCCAAGACCTCCTGAGATCCCTTCCACCTGGGTCATCCTATAAGCCTATGAGATGGAGCTCAAAACTGTTGTCCTGTTTCAAGCTGCCACCATCCCTTCCCACCTGCCACCCATCCTCTCCCATCTTGTCTCGTCCTACTAGTCCATCTCCACTCACCACCTGGGCCCTCTCTTCTGAAGTCCCACTGGTTACCAGCCACCCCCAGCAGCACATAACAGAATTCCACAAATCAGGGCTCTGTTAATGCTGAAATCATAATTGTTCCCATCAGAGCATTTAAATAGAAACTGCTGTATCATGCGTGCTTGCTGTCTCTACTTGCCCCCAGGGAGCTGGTGCTGGGCCAAGCTCACCCCATCTTCTGCCCATGGCATGGGGGTTCTCTCCTGGACAGATCACCTGGAAGGAAGGCTCCCAGCTTCCTGGGTCACCTGTGACTCCTCAGGTAATGGCCTTGAAGCAGAGCATGGTTGTGAAGAGCACAGCCTTGAGCATGGTTATGAAGCAGAGGGAAGACAAAAATTACAGGGTGACATCAGCCTTTTAAGAACCCTTCAGTGACACCCAGCAGAAAAGACAAAGAACAATGGTCATGGCGTGAGATTGCAGGAGCAAAATTGGAGCAACATGTGAAGGGTCAGAGCCAGGTGGGGCCAAAGAAAAGCTTCTGCAGGTGAGTTTGTGGCAGAGGGAACACCAAATAATCAGTTTTGAGGTGGACAAAGTGATAAAAGCATTGGTGCAGTATTTGGGGGTTCAGGGCATCGTATGAGATAATGATTCTTTTTTGCTTTGGCTCTGTTTTCTTACCAGTGCTGGTGATAGCCCTGCTCCATTTCAGGGACAGTTAATGGAGCTGGGCAGATGTTTTCAGAGAGCTCCCATGGTTGTCTTCATGCCTTTTCCCAAGCATTAACACTTAATTTCCAACTCATTAGTGCATGCCCTGTGTAAATCAAAGCCAGCACACAACTGCTGTATAGTACAGGATCACAGCAGCTCTTCCCAAATCAATTTTGTAACCCTTCATATCTGTGTAATGGGAAATTTTCCCCCTTTCTCCTTTTCCTTCTTTGCCAGAAGCATGATAAGCTACATGGGATTCAAATCAGACCCCAACTGTCTTCCATTTAATTTCTATCCTTGTGAGCAATGTCTCTATTAACCGAGTACTGAGAGGAGATTTTTTTTAATCCATTGTAGCTTTGTTCCTTTTTTAATTTTTTTTTTTT
>WEIU01009852.1:104437-213964 GCA_013389925.1 Aegithalos caudatus | reverse complement strand
TTTTTTTTTTTTTTTTTTTTTTTTTTTTTTTTTTTTTTTTGTGTGTGTGAGGGTAAGAGTCAGAAAGTAAGGATTATTCAAGGAGGAATTGCATACAGAGGTATCTGNCCTTCTCTCCAAATTATTATAACTTTGAAATTATGGGGCTTTCAGGCCCCATATGGGAAAAGGAATAACAGTTCTTTACTAGAATATAAATAATAAGACAAACAAACAACAACAACAGCAGCAACAAATATCTAAACCAGAAACCAAATAACAGCTCTCTCTCGGTTGTCAAGCGCTTTTCCCTGTTGGTGCAGTTCGGGTCACAGCCAGCAGGGGTGCTGGTGGCTCCCGGCCAGGCAGGGCAGGTGTGATGATTCCTCCACGGCTGCAGGGGGCGCTGTGGTGTAAGCTCAGCTGCCTCTCCACTGGCACCTGGGGTGATGGGGAGAGAGCAGGGGGCTCCCTTTGCAAAACTCACAGGGAACAGCCAGTCTCAGTGCCACTCTGGGTAGCGAGCTGAGCAGCAGGTTGGGGGTGGCAAACAAAGAGTAGCAAAAAACACTGGGACAGCTGCAAAAACAGCAGCAGGAGTTGGGCAACAATGGGAGGAGAGAGAAGGTGAAGGGAGGAGAGGGGGTGTTTTTTTTTAAATTATTATTTTTCTTAATTACTTTCTCTGGTTCTCTTGTGTCTTGTGTGATGTCCTGGTGATGGCAGCAGCAACTGGGCTCCTGCAAGCATCCAGGAGGCCCTTCCTCTGAAGAGAGGGAGGGGGTAGGTGGTCCTGGTTTTCCCCTGAGGCACCCAAGCAGATGGTAAGAGTCCCTCCTAGTGAAGTTGGATGTTGAAAGATCCCAGTTCAATGGCCACTCTCATGAGGAGAAGCAGTGAAGAACAAAACTCCACAGCAGCACTGGATCCTCTCTGCAGTGAATCCCCTCCCCTCCCTTGGTAAACAACTATTCTTTCTCAAATAGTGTAGTGGCTAGCATTGCTGCCTTCTAAGCTGTCCACCTGTGTTCAATTCCCAGTCTAGAGAAACATTAGTTAAACTGGAGAGACGGCAAAACACCAGCTGAGAGAGATTGTTTTGAGAAAGAATACTTGTTTACCAAGATTGTTTTGAGAAGAAGCTTTCTTGAGAGATTTTCCCTTGGGAAAAAGGTTAACAACTGCCAGCAGGCTAAAATCTCTCAGACTCAGAAGTATCAGGCCCACAGCTTCCCAGTTGTTTCTGGGCTCTCTGGGGTTGAAGTCATAAAGCTTTTCTTCTCTGTACAAGAAAAAAGCCTTGCTCTCACTCCTCAACTATTTTCAGACTCTCACGGTGTGGTAAATGCACAGCAAAGGTCACATAGCTCCCTGGGAGTGGAGGGAGGCAAAAGAATCTATGCAGATAGCGCAGGGTTACAGACAGATCTCTGTATCACCAAGTGCTGCACTGTTGGTGTAAATGGATGAAAAATGGTGTGAAACCACCAAGAGAATGATGAGTTCCTTCTCCATACTCTGGGAATTTTGCTATGGCACATCCCAGTGGGGAAGCTGTGTAATGAGGGCTCTGCTTGCAGGTACACTCACTTCACAACCTGCAGCTTTGCTTTTTTTAAATTTAAAAACCCCAATAAATCAAAATATGTATCACTCTACTGCAGATGTTATGACATTTCCAACCCAGATTTCCATGGCTCTTAAATTTAGAAACATCCCTGTAAACCACATGACTTTGTATTTCTCTGCTGGGATGCTGCAGCATCACTGTGTGAGCTGAGCAGAACTGATCTGCTTTAAGGAGAGAGATCCAACCTACTCATCCTGGTGACTCTAAGCATTTCCAGGTGCAAACCCTCCTGCATGGAGAAATACAAGAAGCAAGATGACTTCTTAGCCTTGTGAATGGCTTTTTTCCATTGTTGGCTATGGAGGAGCTCAGCTGAAGAGTCTGGCTCTAAGGGATGAGAAGGGGGACATCAAATTATGAGGATGTTGCTTGTAGGCACTCTTTACAGACTTTTGAATCACCCCAATGAGAAAATTGTGCCTTTTTTGGAGGCAAGGAGGTGCATTGGTACATTTACCATGGCGTGTGCTAGTATGTGAGGCAAGGTTTCAACTCCTGCCTAGCAAAACCAAAGAAAAACAACAAAATAAATGAGTTTTGAAGTTCTCGTGTTCAACTGTGACCTTGAAGGAGCCATGGAAAAAGATTATCTGCATTTACAAGAAATTCATGCTGAAAAATTCAGATTGCAAAATACATTACATTAATGCTATCATTTCAAGCTATTGTTTTGTCTTGGCTTGAAAGACAGGTGTCTCCCAAGGAAGGTTCCCACCTCCCTTGGAATGCTTCCCTCTGAATTAATATAACTTTGAAATTAAGGGTCTTTCAGTTGAAGATATAGGAAAAGAAATAAGAATTCTTTACTAGAATATATATATGTATATGAGACAAGGCAAGCAAACAACAACAAACAAAAACAGAAACACAACCACAGCCCTCTCTTGGCTGTCGAGCACTTTTCCCATTGGTGCAGTTCCGGTCACAGCCAGCAGGGGTGCTGGTGGCTCCTGGCCGGGCAGGGCAGGTGCGATGATTCCCCCACGGCTGCAGGGGGCGCTGTGGTGTGATGCCAGTCACCTGTCTCCATGTGGTTATTGGTGGGTGAGCCAGCAGAAGAGATGGAGAAGGGGCTCCCTGTACAAACTCACAGTCCCAGTGCCACTCCAGATGGTAAAGTAGGCTGTAGCAGGAACCTTGGAGTGGTGGCTGGAAACAAAAACTCCAGAGCTAAGCCAGGAGCTGTGGGGGGTTGGGCAGACATGGGATGTTTGGTTTAAGTGTAACTAAAACCTTGATGCAGTGGCAGAAAACAAAGGGGCTGGGCAGTGGCAGCTGGGTTCCCACAAGCGGGAGAGGCTCCATTGGAGCAGGGAGGTGTCCTGGGTTTTCCCATGGGGCCCCCGAGCAGATGGTAAGGGTGTTTTTCCAGTGAGGTTGGGTGTTAATAAGGTCCCAGTTCAACAGTTGGCCTTATAAGCAAGGGTAGCAGAAGCAGTTGGAGGACAAAAGCTCAGCAGTGGCAGCGAATCCTCAGGGCAGCAATTGTCTGGCACCAAACCTCACCTATCTCTGCTCTAATGCCAAGAGAGAGGAGCCAAGCCCAGTCTCTCACCCCCCCAGCCAAAATCTAGAGCTATCTCTGCTTTTCCCAAGAGAATGCCCCTCAGATACAGGAGTGCAGTCAGCTGCATCCCTCCTCCTTGGCTACATCTTTTGTCTCTCTCAAGTACTGTCGTTATCATCTCTTAGGCAACAGATGGGATAAAAAAAGAAAAATCCTAACCTCCAACATGTTACAATGGCACAAAACCATCTGGCCTTTGCTTTACACCCATGTATACATAATTTGCATGATATGGAAGCTGGTGATATAGGAAGAGATACTCAAGCACAGAGAAGCAGAAGCAAACTGAATGGGAGAGGGCTCTCATGATGGAAGAGGAGACCTTCAGACGAATGTGGACACTGATGTGGTATCCACTGATGTAGAAAAGCAATGTTCACTCTCCAGGTAAAATTTAAAAGTTTAATAAAGTACAATAGGAGTCAAAGACAATAAAGCAAAGTTTTTAACAGCTGGGTGCTTGGCATTCAGCCAAGAACACACCTGCTATTTCAGAGACACCCTTTAAATGCCTTTTCTATTACATCAGCCTATTGCATATTCATAAAAAATTATGCATATTTAAACTTTTCCCCAAACTAGTTTACATGTTCCAAGAACTGTTTAGCATGGCTCCTCCTCGGGTCTGCCTTTTTAGAGCACGTGCCTTTCTTGGCTGTGGTTTTAGTCCATTCTTATTATCACCTCCAGCTTGGGTTTTGGTCCAAACCGTCTTTAGACAGCAGGTGCTGATATTGGCCTATCAGTAGTAGGGGTCTTCATCATATGTTCATTGGATGTTATCCCAACCAAGCAGGCAGCTCAATTACCACGAGCATAACTGTATCAGCTATTTCACTACTAGGTCTAAGTTTAGTTAACAGCAGAAATGAAAACTATATCTTTATAGCAAATTAACTTTAACATTATACATATAACATTCATTTTAATATTTGCAAAAAGCCAATATTATAATATGTATTTATAACACTGATAAGCCCCTTGGTGTGCAAATATTTTTATATGGATGCAAAACTAAACATACATTGATTTGATTTTTGGATTTTCTTTCATTTTGAAATGAGGAGAAAAAAAGAATCAAACCATGGTTTTCCTGCAAGGTAATAATAGAATTACAGAATCAGAGAATAGTTTGGGTTGTAAGGTACCTTCAAGATCATGAAGTCCATCCCGCTGCTGTGGGCAGGAACACCTTCCACTACACCAGGTTGCTCCAAGTCCTGTTCAGCCTGGCCTTGAACAGTCCCAGGGATGGGGCTGATTCGCTCCAATGCTGAGTTAAAAGTCATCTCAGAGACTGATTCAGTGAGGTGGGTATTTGCTTTATTTGGTGCCAGGTACGTGGGGGATTGCTCCTCCTAACATGCATACCCAGCAGTTTTACACAGTACAATATATGGTTACATTTCATGCATATTCATTACATTTCTTGGGATAGGAGTGATTATACAAATTACTTCTTGGAAATCATTAATATCATTAGCATATGTGATGTGCAGGCTCAGTGTACGCTGGTGGTCGCAATGGGGAAGGCTCCGAGTCTTTGTCAGGGGTTGTTCTGATCAAGGCTGGCAGTCTTCCTCACTTTGCACTTTTCACCTTTCCTCCTGAAGCATATGCAGTCCTTTGCTGGCTAGTTCAGCATTTTCTGCTGACAATAGGTTTTGTTCCTCTTATCTTGGCAAGGTGCGTTCTGTTTCTCGTATCTTGGCAAGGCTAAGGTGCATCCTGCTTCTTAGGCTTGTGATTAATATTTGCTGACTCTTAACAGTTAACTCATCCTTACATGAGTTAACTACTGATCAACTCCTTTCATGGCAGCCACAGCTTCTTTGGGCAACTTGTGCCAGAGCTTCTCCACCATCACAGGGAAGAATTCCTTCCCAATATCCCAATCTAACCCTACCCTGTGGCAATGTGAAGCCATTCCCCCTTGTTCTGTCACTCCAATGCCTGTAAATTGTCTGTCTTTATCTTTTGNCACCTATCTCTGCTCTAATGCCAAGAGAGAGGAGCCAAGCCCAGTCTCTCACCCCCCCAGCCAAAATCTAGAGCTATCTCTGCTTTTCCCAAGAGAATGCCCCTCAGATACAGGAGTGCAGTCAGCTGCATCCCTCCTCCTTGGCTACATCTTTTGTCTCTCTCAAGTACTGTCGTTATCATCTCTTAGGCAACAGATGGGATAAAAAAAGAAAAATCCTAACCTCCAACATGTTACAATGGCACAAAACCATCTGGCCTTTGCTTTACACCCATGTATACATAATTTGCATGATATGGAAGCTGGTGATATAGGAAGAGATACTCAAGCACAGAGAAGCAGAAGCAAACTGAATGGGAGAGGGCTCTCATGATGGAAGAGGAGACCTTCAGACGAATGTGGACACTGATGTGGTATCCACTGATGTAGAAAAGCAATGTTCACTCTCCAGGTAAAATTTAAAAGTTTAATAAAGTACAATAGGAGTCAAAGACAATAAAGCAAAGTTTTTAACAGCTGGGTGCTTGGCATTCAGCCAAGAACACACCTGCTATTTCAGAGACACCCTTTAAATGCCTTTTCTATTACATCAGCCTATTGCATATTCATAAAAAATTATGCATATTTAAACTTTTCCCCAAACTAGTTTACATGTTCCAAGAACTGTTTAGCATGGCTCCTCCTCGGGTCTGCCTTTTTAGAGCACGTGCCTTTCTTGGCTGTGGTTTTAGTCCATTCTTATTATCACCTCCAGCTTGGGTTTTGGTCCAAACCGTCTTTAGACAGCAGGTGCTGATATTGGCCTATCAGTAGTAGGGGTCTTCATCATATGTTCATTGGATGTTATCCCAACCAAGCAGGCAGCTCAATTACCACGAGCATAACTGTATCAGCTATTTCACTACTAGGTCTAAGTTTAGTTAACAGCAGAAATGAAAACTATATCTTTATAGCAAATTAACTTTAACATTATACATATAACATTCATTTTAATATTTGCAAAAAGCCAATATTATAATATGTATTTATAACACTGATAAGCCCCTTGGTGTGCAAATATTTTTATATGGATGCAAAACTAAACATACATTGATTTGATTTTTGGATTTTCTTTCATTTTGAAATGAGGAGAAAAAAAGAATCAAACCATGGTTTTCCTGCAAGGTAATAATAGAATTACAGAATCAGAGAATAGTTTGGGTTGTAAGGTACCTTCAAGATCATGAAGTCCATCCCGCTGCTGTGGGCAGGAACACCTTCCACTACACCAGGTTGCTCCAAGTCCTGTTCAGCCTGGCCTTGAACAGTCCCAGGGATGGGGCTGATTCGCTCCAATGCTGAGTTAAAAGTCATCTCAGAGACTGATTCAGTGAGGTGGGTATTTGCTTTATTTGGTGCCAGGTACGTGGGGGATTGCTCCTCCTAACATGCATACCCAGCAGTTTTACACAGTACAATATATGGTTACATTTCATGCATATTCATTACATTTCTTGGGATAGGAGTGATTATACAAATTACTTCTTGGAAATCATTAATATCATTAGCATATGTGATGTGCAGGCTCAGTGTACGCTGGTGGTCGCAATGGGGAAGGCTCCGAGTCTTTGTCAGGGGTTGTTCTGATCAAGGCTGGCAGTCTTCCTCACTTTGCACTTTTCACCTTTCCTCCTGAAGCATATGCAGTCCTTTGCTGGCTAGTTCAGCATTTTCTGCTGACAATAGGTTTTGTTCCTCTTATCTTGGCAAGGTGCGTTCTGTTTCTCGTATCTTGGCAAGGCTAAGGTGCATCCTGCTTCTTAGGCTTGTGATTAATATTTGCTGACTCTTAACAGTTAACTCATCCTTACATGAGTTAACTACTGATCAACTCCTTTCATGGCAGCCACAGCTTCTTTGGGCAACTTGTGCCAGAGCTTCTCCACCATCACAGGGAAGAATTCCTTCCCAATATCCCAATCTAACCCTACCCTGTGGCAATGTGAAGCCATTCCCCCTTGTTCTGTCACTCCAATGCCTGTAAATTGTCTGTCTTTATCTTTTGGTAGGCTCCATTGAAGAACTCTGAGCTGCTGGAATGGGAAGGGGCTGCAGAAGGGGGGCTGACATCCCCAAAGATGAGGTGGAGTAATTTAAAGGCAGTAAGATGTAATAAGTAAGAAAATTTGCTGTTTGGATAGAGAATAAGGTATTTTGCATTGCTGTTCTGGGTAACATAATATTTGGGTATTGCAAGTATTTGGGAGTTTGTATTCATCAACAGAGTGCCTCTCGTAGTTCAGTTATGCTTGGAAAAATGGGTGCTCAGAGCCTGCTGCTTCTTCTGCTTGATGTAATTCTTATTGTTTTTTGTTTCATATATAGCTGAGATGAGGTGTGGAGCAGAAAATGCATTATAGGAATGCAATGTCTTGTACAAGGCAGCTGCGTGACCCTGTGGATATTAGGATAATGCTATTGTTGCAGATAAATAATATTAGTTGTAAATGTTAGCTGTTAGGCAAAGTTATTATATTGTCAGATGTGATGAATGAGGGAAGTAGAAAAGTATTTAGCATCCCATCTTGGGACCTATATTCTGTGAATGTATTCTTCATTGGTTGCAGGCATCTCAGCCCTCCCTGCTCTGACCTTCCCCTTGGACACAGGTGCTAAGAGCCAGCTGTGGAAGGTATTTCCTTCCTTTTTGAACAGCCAACAGCACTCCCAGGTGAAGAAGTCCAGTTCCTCAAAGTGATGGAAAAGATCACACTGTAAAAGGGGAAAACTGTTTCAGAACTATGTAAAATCCTCTGGGTGGCTTTTCTTCTTTTACATAATGTGGTGGCTTAAGACCAGATGGGAATTTAAATAAGAGAGGGGCAAAGGCAGAGACTATGGGTTGAGATAACAATTTACCCAAAGCAAACAGCAATGAGATGAACAGTATGAATAGTAACAGAAATATTAATAACATGAGTATAAAAGAGAGTAGGTGCTTTACACAGCAAAGATGTTCACTGCCTTGACTCAGTTCATGTGGCCACTAGGACAGACAAGGTGGCAGGTGTTCCCACAGCCTGGCAGGGACATGCAGTTTTTCCTGAGACAAAGACAAGAATATTCCGTCCAGCTTTGGGCACCGCAATATAAGAAAGATATTAATGATTAGAGAGAATACAAAGGAAGGTAATGAAGATGGTGAAGGCCCTATGAGGAGGAGCTGTAGTCACTTGTTCTGTTCAGCCTGGCGAAGACTGAGGGGAGACCTCATCCCAGTTACAACTTCCTCGTGAGGGGAAGAGGAGGGGCCCTGATCTCTGCTCTCTGGTGACCAGTGACAGTCCTGAGGGAATGGTCTGAAGTTGGGTCAGGGGAGGTTTAGGTTGGATATTAGGAAAAGGTTCTTCACCCAGAGGGTGATTGGTCACTGGAACAGGCTTGCCAGGGAAGCGGTCACAGCCCCAAGGCTGCCAGGGCTCAAGAAGCATTTGGGCAATGGTCTCAGGCACAGGGTGTGACTCTTGGGATGTGCAGGGCCAGGAGTCGGACTCGATGATCCTTATGGCTTCCTTCCAACTCAGAATGTTTTGTGAATCTGGGAAGATGCCAGTTATTTCTGCAGTCAGCGTTCCCCTTCCCCAAGTCTAAGACAAAGAAAACCAATGATGGACAAACCCCCCAAGCCATCTTGTCCAGGCTGTGTTGCTCTGACTTCTCAGCTGTGCTTGGCTGTGTCTGGCAGTATTCAGCTTGGTTTGGCTCAACTCAGCTCAGCTGTTTGCTGCTGCCCTGTTCCCTGTGCCTGCTTCCAGCACTGGTGCCCCTGTGCATGCACTCTGCTGGACCTGGGTGTGTTTGCCTCTTGGAGCTGTGTTCTCCTGAGGGATGAGAAGGGACAGGCAGCAGGGGGAGAAGGGCAGAGTTCACAGTGGCAACTGTGGCAGCTTCTCTGAAGAAGAAAAGGAAGAGAATGGCACACCACTTCTGGTGTGTGTTCACCTTTTCCTTCCTCCTAAAGCTGCACCCTGGTTATTATTTGAGTGGTATAGAATAGCAACCTGGCCATGCCCACATGGCACAAAGCTTTGCCCATTCTCCATACCTGTGAGAAAAACTAGGACATTATCCCCACTGATTCTGTATTGTCTACTCATGCCCAGATCCTATGCCTTTCAACTATATACATAGACATATAAATATACACAAGCACAGGTATAATTTCTGTAGTCTTGGCCATCCCTCCCAGATGTCTGCTGAGTTCACTCAGTCCATGACTGTGGGTTCTATCCCTCCTGGATGTCTTCCAGGGCATGAGGACTTGTGTGCTGTTGGCTGGTTGCTGCATCAGGAGCTCCCAGCTGGTGTATCTGGAGCAATCCATCCTCACTGGCTATGGCAATTGTGACATACAGTATCATTCAACAACCAATATTATAGAATTTAACATTACAGACTGTTCTGAATAATCAGATTCCTATCCAGGTTCATTATGTTTCCCCATCCCCCTACATTACCCACAAAGTACACCCAGGCCCTTTAACAAAAACAGTCCCTTTAACAAAAACAGTCCCAAGGATGGGTTTGCCTTTACTCGAGAGAGGGTCAATCCAAACTGTCTTCCCTAACACATTTTCTTATATGCACCATGAGGACTTTATCCCTTTCTGTGGTTTGTAAAGGATTTGATGGGGCAGGGCTAGCTCGATTGGCAGAGCCTCCATTCTTAGCTAACCACATGGCCTTCTCTAAATATATATCCCAATGTTTGAAGGTACCACTGCCCATTGCTTTCATTGTAGTTTTTATCAGTCCATTGTACCGTTCAGTTTTCCCAGAGTCTGGTGCATGGCTTGTGAGAGTATGATACACCCTCTCAATCCCATGGTCTCAGGTCTCTACAAAGCTGTTTTTGAAATAAGTTTGTTGTCTGACTCAGTTCCTTCTGGGGTGCCTTGTCTTGCTTTTCAAGGCCCAGGATGGTGGTCTGGGCAGTGGTGTCAGCCACAGGGTATGTCTCCAGCCACCCAGTGGTTGCCTCTAGAACTCTAAGCAGCAGAAACCCTTTCCTTAGTGGATTTCTGTGAGTGTGATGTAACCAATCTGCCACATGGCCATGCTGGCAATGACAGGCTGCACTTGGGCTCTTCCCTTCACTTCAGGGTCCTCTCCTTCTCGGGAAGTCCCAGGAAGGTCCCCTCTTTCTTGGGGCTAAGTTCCAGTGATACTGCAATGTGCAAGGGGGGACAGAAGTTCAAGCCATGACTTTATGTCAATAATTTCAAGGGACAAATGTACTGGAATGATGCCTTCCAGTACAGCTCCTGTAGACAGTCCTTGTGAGGCACCCAGAGGGGACACCTGTGGTCTGGGGGAGGTTTATTCCCTTATAGTCATAGAATCACAGAACCCTTAAGGTTGGGAAAGCCCTCTTGAGAGACCATTGAATCCAGCTCTTTCCCCAGTACTGCCAAGTACAAGTGAACATGATTTAGAGGTGGTTTGGTAGTGCTGGGGGAATGGTTGGACCTGGTGGTCTCAAGGGGTTTTCCAACCTGAATGCTATGAACCTATGCCCTGATGGCTTGGGAGACTCCCATCTGGGATATACATCTCCACAATGCTGGACTTTGCACAGCTCCCTGTTTGATGTGCTGTCTGTTTCTCATCCTTGGGGCACTTGTAAACATCCATGCAATCCAAATAATAGCTGAAATTCATATATTTAGGGCTTTTTCCTCAGGAACACTTGTCTCTGAGAAATGACTTTTTGAGAAGAGTCAAACTATCCTATATATATCAGGAGGGAAATGCTGGAACCACTGGGTAAGGATAATCTCAGTTTTATGATGCTGCAACCAATACGGGATTATTATACTGAGTTTTCATGGTTATTCTTTAAAAAGGATGTTAAAACACAAAGAGGGTTGGAGAGAAAATCCAGAGAATTTTTAAAAGTTTGGAAAGTGTGTCTTACAGTCTGAACCTCTGGGCACTCATTTCATATGCAAGAGTTGGATCATCATGTGTGAATTTACATAGGCCACAGGGATCTGGTGTCAGGCAAAAAATAAAAAAAGGTCTTGTGGTAGGAAATGAATTACACCAAAGTGGGAATAAGGCTTAAGTTTTTAACCATGAGAGTAAAATAAAAAGAACATTTTGCTGGTCATTAGGAATTGTTCTTCATTGCTAAACACTGTGTTAGGGGGAGGATTTCAACTGAAAACTGAAAACAATTGAACTAGATCAAATATATTGTTGTGTTGCAAGGAGATGTCAGCTCTCCTGGACACAAAGGTCACAGTCTGCAAAAGTTGGGACCAAGGGAGAATTTATGATACGTGGCACCTCTAACTCAGGCCAATCCTGGAATTCCTCAAAGCTCATTAGAGACTTCCTTGTCCCATGAAAGCCTTTGATGCACCCAGGGTGGTGTGCTTGTTAGTGTGTCAGCAAGGTCCCTGGTGGTAATCTCTGCTCTGACATTTGTGCGGGTCTCCTCTCTTGCAAACAGGATCAGTGCTGAGTTTCCACGTGCTAACTCAAACATGGGCATCTTGTCTTCCCTGACCAGATCCCATGGTGCCTCCTCAAGTGGAGGAAGAGCACCTGCCCCTGAGCATGGCAGCCACTTTTAGACAACCAAGATGATGCTGTGCCATTGCCTGTGGTGACTCTTACACAGCTTCTGCTCACATGCTTGTAATAGAGAAGATGCTCTGATCACTGGGGACTCAACAGGAAACAGTGATAGTCTATAGACATTTCAAAACAAACATCTTCCACCCAAATCAACCACTGTGTTTAGATTAATTCTTTCTCATTCCTTTTCTCAATGAATTCCAATCTATGTGTACATTTTGGGTAGTGAACAGCACAGGAAGGTCCATGTTGTAGACAGCACATCTGGCTGTTCTCTTCTCCAGCACCCTTGGCTGGAGGTCCATTGCTTGGAGCCAGGTAAGAGATTGATCCCAGGAGGGTGATATCACTGCATGGGGGAACAGAGACCCTTCTAGGCTTACATGGACTATTGAAGCAATGGGTTGAATCTGGACTGAATCATCATCTCAAGTTAAAAATATTAATGAATGAGTGAGGAGATAGCACAAGGCTACCCCCATATCTCTGTTGCACATCCCAACACCTATAATGAGCTTTGAAAGGTTCTGTTGGACAGATCCCATGGGAAAGGCATAAATTTCAGTCTGCTAATCTCAGAAAAATCCGGGCATGTCTCAAAAGGGCAGAGATTTGCACTAGACTAATGGCCTGCTCTGGAGGAAAAAGGAATTGAATGAACTCTAGATGAGCAATCCCACTTTCTGATGCTTGATAGCTTTGACAGTTGGTGGTTAATGGTGGTTTATTGTCTGTTGCTTCATGTTGGCTTCCCTACTGCAGGAGCCTGTGAATCAGGCTGTTCGATGTAAGAAGTGGTTGATAGCACTCTATTGCACAGACATGGTTTCATCCAGCTGTGTCTGCTCCCTTTTTAATTATCTTCTACTTTCCCCAGAGTTCTGTAGTCCTGTGAAATGATTTTGTAATTTCCTTATGTGGGAACAATGAGGTCCAAGGTCACCTCTGTCCTTTGTAGGGAAAATAACTTCTGTCACCCCAGAAAGTCTTAAATGGAGGAATTAAAATAATACATCCTTCATGGTGGAGAAAAGTGCAAAGAAACATGGTAATGCTCTAGTTCAGCTTTATTTATTGCATTAGTGGTTTAGTCACTGAAGGATAGAGGACAAACTAGAAAATTATAAATATAGCAAGCTGACTAAAAGAATCATGGAAATAGGCTGAAATATATTAACAGTGTATGCCCTAGTTTGGGGAAACTACACAGAATTGCTAAGGTGATGATGTCTTAATTAATCAGAGGAGTGAAATAATAAATAAAATAAAGGTTTCATTCCTCCTTTGGAGTTGATCTGTAGTATTGAGCCAATGATGTGGACAATGATGTGGAGTGTGATGAGGCCAGAGGGATGACCAATGCTGTGACAGTAATAGGGAACTCCAGTGTCTGGAAATGAGCACTGAAGTGTGGCTTGTCCATGTGGCATGTCCAGCTGCCAGCTGGTCACAAAAGCAGTGGTGACCCATGTTTTTGTGTCTGTAAGCTCGTGAAGGGGTCAGTGTAATGATGGGCCCAGGTGTTAGCAGGGATCCAGGTGCTCACTGCTAGCTGGATCTCACTCTTCCTGTCACCTTGGCTGGCTCATGGGGGAGGTTTCAGGTGGCAGGATGGTGGTCATAAGCCTTCCAGTGCTTAAAGAGGCTCCAAAAGAGCTGGAGAGGGACTTTGGACAAGGGCCTGGAGAGACAGGACAAGGGGAATGGCTTCATGCTGACAGAGGGTGGATACTGCGAGGAAATTTTTTCCTGTGAGGGTGGTGAGGCCCTGGCACAGGTTGCCCAGAACAACTGTGGCTGGCCTGCCTGTGGAAGTGTTCAAGGCCAGGTTGGATGGGTCTTGGAGCAACCTATTCTAGTGGATGGTGTTCCTGTCCATGGCAGTGGGGTGGAATTGAATGATCTTAAACCTTCCTCCCAAACCAAGTAATTCTGTGATTCAATGATGATCCCATAAAACAGGCTGATGTTCAAGGTATTTCCCTAAGGAAATTTGCAGAGCTTCTGTGAGGAAAACCCTTATTGGACCAAGACTTGTAGAGCTGAGCACTTTGCAAGATACAGCTCAGTCCCTCTTGCCTCTAACTCATAATTAAGATGATTTGGATTCTCTGTTGGAGATGTGGAGTTTGTCTGTAGATAGTATCTTCTTCAGCTTTGGGCACAAAAGTCAAGGATTTGACCCGCCTTGCTTTGGGTGTTCTCCATTCAGTGTCTCTCCATATGGACTGGCCATTTGGGATCCCTTTTCTGGTCTGTGGGGAAAAGGCACATTTGGGGACATGCAGGTCCCTTGCCCCATTCTGCACTAAGGAGAAGATGAACCATGTTATGTAAATGCCCACTTCTCTAAGGGAATCCAGGGAACTGGCTCGGGATAAGTCCATAAGCCACCTTTTATATATATATATATATATATTTTTTTTTTTTAATTTATTTTCTTCCCAGATGACAATCTTTGCTACCCAAAGTCCTCCTCACTGTTTTTCATGCTCAAGCTGCCACTGGTTGAATACTTGCAGCATTTTTTATGGCCATTGCAGTCGTGTTCCACTGTTGCTGAATTTCAGAGGAAAATGTAGAATTTCTTTTAACTTCCATGTTGTTTCCCAGTAGATAAAATAGTAATGATAATAATTTTCACTGTAATTCTTTTGTCTGATGGTGGTCATCATCATGTCTTTTATCATAGTAAGAAATATTTCATTACATTCAAAGTCACTGTACCCAAAAGGTAGAAATGAGCTCCTGACTTCAGCTCAGATGGAGGGGGACACACCCTTGCAGTTTACAGACATTACATATCTATTTTATTTAATGTAGCTTTACAGTTGTATTATTCATACAAACTTGTGATGGTTTTTGGATTTGTTCAGGAAGGTTAGAAGTGTATGCAACTCTTTCCTATTTATTTTACATTATAAGCTTTTAAAATTCTCCAGGTATAAAGATTTTCTTCTTCTCAACAGAAAGGCTTTGTTGTTTATAAAGATTTAATACAGAAATTACTGTTCTCCCAAAACCCATGGACTATACTTATTTGCTGCAGAAAAAAAATAGCTGCATTTTGGAAACTTCTAACAACTTTGATTCAAGCCACAAAATAGCTGCTGCCCTTTCATGGGCACAAATTCCTTGGGAATTCATCTCTTTTCTCTAAGTCTGTAAATCATAACTAAGATAATGTTTGTAAGAAAAAACCCTTGTATTTGTTAGGTTTAAGCTGGAAAAAAGGAGATTTTTAGGCTTAATTAAGGTTTTATGCTTTTCGTTGGTTTCCTTATCCCAGTTTAAGAGAGGGGAAATAAGTCTCACTTGGAAATGTTTTGTGCATGGCCATGAGTAGTTTAGAGCAATGGTTGATCTCATGCAATTTCCGAACTTTATTAAATCTCTGGTAATTTTCAGATAGTTTAACCTTTCACCTAGAAACTCATCTCCATAACCATTTAGGAGGGATCCATTTAATATTACAAATAAAGAGATTTTCTGCCTCTCCAAGATTTAAATGCAATTGATATTTTGTTTACTCTCTACCTCTCATCTAATCTAACCTTCTCCACTTCTCATCCTTGGTCTTGTGTTGTTTTTTTCCTAAACTGGTAAGCTTTGAGGATGTAATTTATACAAAAAATTCTGTGCTAATAAAGAACTCAAGATAGTTTATTGTACTGAAATAAAATTCCCAGCATGTAAAGTCCTTAAAATTAGCATTGATATAAAGTTGTTTTCAAACATATTAGATCAAATTCTCATCCCTTGGAGCCTGTTGACATGGATTACAATAATATTTTTCCATCCTGGACCCTAACAGAAAAAATAAATCAAAATGAAACACTTCATTAGTCTGAAAAATATTTTCCTATTAAGTGAATAGTCTCAGCAATAACTCACTTGTACTTTGGAGTTAACATGGTTTTTCCCTTCCTTAGTGTTATCCTTAGTGGGAAGTGCATAACTCCTGCAATAAATCAATGAGCACAGCTACTGCCCATACTGATCACATTTGAGCATGCTGCCCTGCTCTCCAGAGATGCTCTCTGGGAGGTTTTCTTGGCTTGAGCCCACACATTTATTGAACCCACACGTTATTTTCCCAAAGGTGCATCTCAGCAGTTTTGAATCCCCTCACAGCAGATGGAGATGTACAACCATATACTCAGGAGCAGCAGAAGAGGAATTTCCACTACCCGGCATTTGTCATGTAGTGGAAGTGAGCTGTTGTGTCAAGGCCAGTGGGAAACTCTGAAGGAAGATTGGTTGTTTCTTCCCTCCTGGTATTTTTGATGTAAACCTCCACTCTCACAGTGGGAAGCCATTACCCCTTGTCCTGTCACTCCAGGCTCTTGTCCAAAATCCCTCTCCAGCTCTTTTGGAGCTCCTTTAGGCACTGGCAGGGGCTCTAGGGTCTCCCTGAAGCCTTTTCTTCTCCAGGCTGAACACTTCCAGCTCTCCCAACCTGTCTCTGGAGCAGAGGAGCTCCAGCCCTCAGAATATCTCTGTGACCTCCTCTAGACCTGATCCAATAGGTCTGTGTTCTTCTGATGCTGTAGCAGGGTGAGGATCAGTCTTTTCTCCCAAGTAACAAGCAACAGGAGAAGAGGAAAAAGGCTCAAGTTGTTCCAAGGTTTGGGTTGTATATTGGGGAAAATTTCTTCTTGGAAAGGGCTGTTCAAACCTAGCACAGTCTACCCAGAGTACTGGTGGAGTCCCCATCCCTGGAGGGATTTAAAAACCACATGGATGTGATATTTGGGGACATGGGTTGGTGGTGGGCTTAGCAATGCTGGGAGAACAGTTGGATTTGATGATTTCAGAGAGCTGAAGTAATAATTCTGTGATTTTATATCCTATGATTGTGAGAGCAATTTCCCACTTGAATTTCTGACTGCATCCAATTGGACATGGTGGCCATCATTGTGGAGTCCCTGGACAATCATATTAAAAATCTTCCCTGTAAACATGTGGGGGAAGTTGTATTTCCAAACGTGGTTGTTTTGAAATACTGATTCTTCCATTCGGGTGGCAAGACCAGTAAAAAACACTGCAAATTGGTCTCTCAGTGACTTGGAGATCTTTGGAGTTTTAAGAATGCTTTTCATAATAATTAATATCCAGGGACAAACACAATCAAGGCTTGCACAGCTAGGGTTGGAGGATGCTGAAGTCTCAGACAGCTTGAGCATCACATGGCCTGGGTCCTAGAGAGCGTGCAGTGGGACTTCTAATGAAATTAAATCCTTTCAACTTTATTTTATTTTGCAGCTCTGCCACATGAAGGATCTAAAGGAGACCTGGGCTGTAGAGAAAGGTTACACTTCAGGCTGCTTTGCAGATGCAGGGCATCATCATAGAACCATTTTTTTTTTGTCCAGCTGTAAGTAAAATCATGAACACCGCTGTGTTCTGTGGATGTCCCAGAGTACAGCAAGGGTTTTCATTCTCCTAATTATGACATGATGAGAAATACTTTCATTTTCACATAGATCCTGGAGTTAAAGGGAAAAGATTCAGTGAAACATTAATTTATGTAAAAAAATCTTGCATTGATGCTATCTGAATTAACTTTTACTCTCTTTATTTAATTTTTTCTTAAAATTAAAATAACTTATCTGCATGCCTGTTTTTAACTATTCACAGAATCATAGAATCACGAAAACAGTCTCACAGAATGGTCTGGGTTAGAAGGGGCTGTTAAATGTCATCTAGTCCAACCTGCTGCCATGCCAAGGACATCTTCCACTAGACCAGGTTGCTCAGACCCCTATTCTCTCCTTCAGTAAATTCCTTTATTGATTTTGTAGAGCATCTTCTATCTCCTACCTTGGGAAGAAGGAGTGAGGGATGAAGAGTTCAAATGTCAGCTCTGCATTCACCTTCTTCCTCTACCCTGCTTTCTACTAGAGCTGGGCATGATCCCATGTAAATGCCCAGCAAATGCCTCAGGAATAATGATCCCAGATTTCCCCGGTTTAAAAAATTACTTACCACATCATTAATTTGGAATTTCAAAAGTTCTAGGTAGTAAAATGCTAATTTTTTCTTATGGTGATAAAACATCTGGTACCACTCTTCAGCCCCCAGTTTTACCAAGCGTGCACAATCAGTGCTTAATAAAATAGTGGAATAAGGGCAGATTAATAAATGGATATGCTATGAATATAGTGAGTGACATGGCTAGATCTAATCTGTATTTGGATGCCATAAAAATGCATTTCCCTACAGCATGTGAATTTTATATAAATCTTCCCCAGAGCTCAAATTGCCAGAACAAGAACTGAGAGAGGTACAGAGTCAGGGGGACAATGACACCCTCCTTTCCCCATTGTCTTTGTGTTTTTCCTGTGCACCAAACACGTGCCATCCTGTTACAAAGTTGTGAAGGACTAGGTGATTCATGGGGCAACTAATCTGAACAGCCTAGACTGGGCAGATGGGGAAACTGAGGCTGGCAAAAAGCCACAGGACCCACTCAAGGTGCAGGTGTAGGTGATCCCAGCTCATAGAAATCTGTGAGCAGTGGGAACCCAGAACTTGCTGTTTCATTTTTCATTTTGCTTAGCTAAAAATTTTCAGTTAAAGTAATTATTTTCAATTTTCTAGCTTTGCCCAGGGATAGGCATAGAAATAAAATTCAGCTGGAGGCCCAGAACTCTCTGGAGAGTTGCTGGGCTACAGGATACAGGATGGTCAGGTCTTCGGGCATTCCAGCTCTGGGACTTCACAGGCTCCTGACTGGCATGGAAGGAGGAGACTCCTTCTGTGCTCTAACACTGCCACCCCCTGGCACATAAGACACTTCCAGGGATGGGGAAACCACAGCTTTGCTGGGCAACATGTGCTGGTGCCTCACCACCCTTACAGGGAAGAATTTCTTCCCAATATATAATGTAAATCAGAGAATCACAGCATGGTTCAGGTTGGGAAGGGCTTTTAAAGCTCATCTCATTCCAAGACTCCTGCCATGAGGGGTCTTTCTACTTCCCATAGTCAGGGACACCTTTCACTAGACTAAGATGCTTCAAGTCCTGTGCAAACTGGACTTGAATATTTTCAGGGATGGGGTATCTACTACCTCTCCGGGCAACCTAAATTCCCAAATTTTGCACTGTGACTCCAGGAACATCCAATGAAGCCACCAGTGGGTGCATCAAAACAAACAAGACCAAGTGGCTCTTCATGTGGTGTCCTTGGGTTCTGCAGCCACCCGTGACCCTGAGGCCTTTGGCTGCCCTTGACCCCTGAGTTCTGCCATTGCCTTGCCCTGGTATGCCCTCAATCCCCAGGTCCCTGGGTTGCCTATGACCTGGGTTCTTTGGTTGCCCTCAACCTCCAGGTCTGGCAGCCACCCTCAAACCCTGGCCCCTGGGCCCTGACCATCCACTGTGTCACACTCGGGCCCAGGTCCCTGGCTGCCCTTGATCCCAGGGTCCTCAGCCACCCTTGGATAACCCTTCACCTTTGGATCCCATGTCTTGTCTGGACCCTGGGGTTCCCAACTTCCCTCAGCTCTGGGGTCCCCAGTTGCCCTTGGCTTCCCTCAACCTCAAGATACCCAGACTTCGCTCAACTCCTGGGTCCCCAGCTCCCCTCTGCCATCCTCCACCCCTGGGTACCTCAGCTGCCCTCGACTTCCAGGTCCCTGGCCATCCCCCAACCACCCTGGATCTCCAGCCACTTCACCACCACCCTGCATCCTGGTTACCCAGACTGCACTCCAGTCCTGTGTCTCCAACCATCCTCAATCTACAGGCCCCTGTCTGCCCTCTGCCACCCTCGACCCCAGGTCTCTGACTGCCCTTGACCCTCAGATCCCCCAGTTTCCCTGTTGATGGAGTCTCCCACTGCCACCCTCGACCCCAGGTACCCAGACTGTACTCCTGGGGCTCCCGGCCAACCAACATCCTCAGGAATCCAGCTACCCCTCCACAGCCTTCAACCTTCATGTCCCCAGCCTCCCTCTGTCATACTCAACCCCTGTGTCCCTCAGTTTCCCTCAACCACCAAGTCCCCAGGTGGGCCCTGACAACCAAGTCCCCTCTCCACCTTCAACCCCAGGGTCTGCTCCCTCGAGTAGCCTTGACCCCAGGGTTCTTCTCCATGTAAATTTTAAGGTGGCATAGACCTGCTGGGGACCTGGGGGATGGGGAGGGAGGTAGTGGAAAGCTCGGGGGGGGGCTGGGGATCAAGGAGAGCGAGGGCAGCGAGGGACCCAGGGATCAAGATGGGCTTAATGCCAGCAGTTTGCCCATGTGGCCAAGAACGCCAAGGCATCCTGGCCTGGATCAGGAATGGTGTAGCCAGCAGGAGCAGGGAGGTCATTCTTCCTTGTACTTGGCACTGGTGAGGCTGCACCTTGAGTGCTGTGTCCAGTTCTGTCCCCTCAGTTCAGGAAGGACATTGAGAGGCTTGAGCACATCCAGAGGAGGCAACGAGGCTGGTGAGGGGCTTGGAACACAAACCCTGTGAGGGATGGCTGAGGGAGCTGGGGGTGTTTAGCCTGGAGGAGACTCAGGGGTGACCTTAGCACTCTCTACACTGCCTGAAAGGTGGCTGTAGTCAGGTGGGATTGGTCTCTTCTCCCAGGAAACCACTGTCAGAATGAGAGGGCGCAGTCTTAAGCTGTACCAGGTGAAGTTTAGGTTAGACATCAGTAAAAAATTCTTCACTGAAAGAGTGATTGGACATTGGAATCATCTGCCCAGGGAGGTGATGGAGTCACCATCCCTAGATGTAATTATAAAATCATTGGATGTGGCACTCAGTGCTATGGTTTAGTTGATGATCTCAAAGGTTTTTTCCAACCTAGTTCATTCTGTGATTCTGTGGCTGCAATAGAGATGACAGCCATTAAAGCTCATGCTGGTTCCTTCCCATCAGGTGCTCCCAGCCTGGGTGTGTGCCACAGCTGCCCATCTCGCTGTTCAAACCCTCTGCTATTTTTCCCGGAGCCTGGGGATAGCATCACCACCTAATTGTTCTGGATGTGTGGTGAGGAGCTGAAGGTATGTGGCTTTATGGGTTCCCTGCATCTTTCTGAGAGAAGGAGTGTGTGGATGAGGCTTATTTTCATGGAAAATAGAGATTCCACACTTAAAACACAGTTCTCACTTTCAGCTTTGAGCATTTGCCAGCAAAAAAGGTACTGATGCCAATTTCAGTGGGAATGAAGCTGGAACATGAGGATTCAAAAGACACTCTATCCCTCTCCCTCCCAGGTTGGATTGGGTGTTGAATCAGGAAAAGGAAACATTTTGTGTGTAGACAATAAGAATTTAATAATTGAAGTTAAATAAAATATAATACTACTAATAATGATAATAGTGATAACAACAACAACAGTAATAATAATGACAGCCCCAGACAGACAAGTGCTACACAGGATACTCACCACGTGCTGACTGGTGCAGCTTGTCCCTGAGCAGTGACCATCCCCTCTGGGCTGACTGCCACCAGTTTATATATTGGATGTGATGTTCTGTGGTGTGGTGTGTTGCTTTTGCACAGCCTGGTTTTTGATAGCAGGGGAGCCACAGAGATGGCTTCTGTGAGAAGTTGCTAGAAGCTTCCACAAGGTCTGGTAGAGCCAATCTCTGATGGCACCAAAGATGGATGGGCTGCTGGCCAAGGCTGGGCCAATTAGAAATTGTGATAATGCCTCTGTGATAACAGATTCAGGAATAAATCAAAACAAAGGTTGGGGGTGCAGTTTTAATTCCAGTCAGAGAAGTGCAGAGTGAGAATATGTGAGACAAACAACTGTGCAGACACCAAGGTGAGTGGAGAAGGAAGGGAAGGGGGATGCTCCAGGCACTGAAGCTGACATTCCTCTGCAGGCTGATGTGCAGCCTATGGTGAAGCAGCTGTCCCCTTGCAGCCCATGGGGTTCCACAGGAATACAGAGATCCACCTGCAGACTGTGGAGGAGACCCATGCCAGAGTAGGAGAGGAGGCTATGACCCTGTGGGAGACTGTGGAGAGAGAGGCCCTGCTCCCATGCTGGAGCAGCCTGTCCTTGAAGGGCTGTACCCCATGGAAGAGTGACCCATGCAGCAGCAGTCTGGGGAGGAATGTTGCCCGTGGGATGGACTCTGGTTGCAGCAGTTCACAGAACTGTTGCTCGTGAGATGGAGCCATGTCAGAGAAGTTCATGGAGAACTGTCTCCAGTGGGAGGGACCCCACAGTGCAGCAGGGGAATGACTCCTCTCCCTGAGCAGTGGGATGAACTGACCATAACCCTCATTCCCTGTCCCTTGCCCTGCTGGGGTACGTGGCAGAGCTGGAAAGGAGGGAAGACTGTGGGGAAGATGCTTTTGTTTTACTTCTCATTATCCTGCTCTGATTTTGTTAGCAATAAATTCATATTGTATCCCAAAGCTGAGCCTGTTTTGCTCTTTATGGTATTTAGTGATCTCTCCTAGCCCTCATCTCAAATTATGGACCCTTCATTAAATTTTCTCTCCTCTGTTCAGCTGCAGCAGTGGAGTGAGTGAGTGGCTTTTTTGAGTTCCTGGCATCTGGCCAGTGTCAACCCATGGCATGTGAAATATCACTGTGGCCAGTTTGGGTCAGCTGTCCCAGCCATGCTCCGTCGCAGCTCCTTGTGCAGCTCCTCACTGGCATAGCATGGGACAAGGAAAAGTCCTTGATTTGGAGTAAGCACTACTGAGCAAAAATGTCAATGTGTTCTCAGCCTTATTCTCATACTAAATCCAAAGCCCAGCACGTTTACAGGTACTGGGAAGTAAATTAATTCTATCCCAGCTGAAACCAGGACAATGGGAAATGCTGGCAGCACAGAGAAACATGGGGCCTGCCAGGAGAGGTGTTAAGGGGGTGCACAAATCCTTGACCACCAGAGCATTACAGAGAAGAGAATATGAAGTGGCTGAACCAGGAGGGATTACATGAGGGAGAAGGATGTTGCTGGAAAAACAAAGGCTGCTGTGTGCAGGGGAACCACAGGCAGAATGAAGGGAGGTAGATGAAGAAGACCTTCATTCACTGCTCAACAGGAAAGAAGAGCAGACAGAGGAGGATGCAGGGAATGCAGAGGAGTTTGGTAATTTTTTTTTTTAGCTTTAATCTTCATAAAAATGCAGATGTGACCAGATAATGAGAGGGGAGGTGAGAAAACAGGCCACAACAGGAGAGGTAGGATAAAGGAGAATGTACATGTATACAATGTGTTCAGTGTGGCGTGTCTGGGAGAGATTGTGAATATGCTGGAGAGAACAGGAAGAGGAACAAGCCCAGCCATAAAATAAGAGTTTATCAACCCATCTTCAGGGTGATATTGAATAACTGTTCACTGGATGCTTCTGTGTTTGAGACCATTTGTGCCACAGAAGATGAATTCAGGTGGTTTTTGGCTTATGGCATGTCTGGGTGTCCCTGTCAGATGAAAATCCAGAGCCCCAAGAGAACTACTGCTAAAACAGACAGAAAAGAGATTCTAGAGGTATATGTGTATAGCAGTTGCTTCATTGCTAAGATAGGTGTATGAAATCCAGCTACTTGGGCTTGTACCATGTTCCCAGTCCCAGGTTCTCAATGCCCCCACAAAGGACCAAGTCTCCATCACCTTCTGAAGAGGATGATAAGCCAGAGGCAGGCCAAGTGTTGGGCATCTTGCAGAGGCTGGGTTAAATCACAGTGCTGAAACTGTGCGGACAGTCGCCTTCAGGAGCCAGCTCCATGCACACAAGATTTCAGATGGCTTCATGGAAGGGGGAATTTTTCAAAGATGTGCAACTGCAGAATGAAAATCTGCTCTTGCTCCCTTAGCAGAGCCAAAATAGGGTATCCTTCCCCACTGCAGCCCACAGCATCAGCCAGGCAGACTTCCTTATCCTTAGACCTCTTGTTTCCAAGTCAGTCCCAGGGAGAAGCTGGGAGACTGAGCTCAGTCCAGTGATTAGGCAGGTCCCATGAAAATGAGGGGCTGCAGGGCCTGGCAAGAGTGCTCAAGGTAATGAGATTGGATGTGTGAACTGATGTGAGTTGGTCATGGCAGGTACATTCTCTCCCAATGGTCCAGGGGGAGAAGCAGGAGCTTCCATGAATTCATTCAGTCAAAGCAGATACAGGGCCAAGGACCAATTCTGACATATTATATCCACATAGGCCTGATGCCCAAAGGAAGGCCACAATACAATGCTTGAAATTCCAGTTGGTTTTCAATATTCATTAAGCGTTAAATTTTTTTTTGCTGTTGTTTGAATTTGCCAAGCTGCAGATGTTCTGCAGTTTTCAAGTGGAAAATTCTCTGGTTTTTAAAGTTTGCTTGCCAGACAGCTCAGCTGCCTGTCTTCTGGGCTATCACAGTCACTGATTCCAAAGCAACCCTGGAGACAGTTTGCTTAGATCCCACCTCCACATCTGATTTTCTCCTTTATTTATTTTTTGTTCAAAAGCTTGAACTGAAATAACATTTCAAAATCTTGAAATGCTTCAGGAAACAACTAAATTTTCTCCATTCTAGTCAGAAAACTGTGGGCAGGAGGAGAAGGCAGCAAACTGGCTCTGCATGGCTGAAGCTCCAGCCTTGAGGCTTTCACTCACCAGAACCAATGTCTGAGCACTGTAGAATAATATCTGGTTGCAGATGTACCAAAATTAACATTTTTAATAACCTTGGTTTATTGAATATTTCTTCTGCAGATTGCTTAAACCATGGACTATGATTCTGGTGTTGTAAATCATAGAATCACAGAATATCATCAGTTGGAAGGGACCCACTCAAGTCCAACTCCCAGCCCTTGGTAGGACACCCCAAAAATCCCACCACGTGCCTGAGAGTGTTGTCCAAACAGTCCTTGAGCTCTGGCTGCCTTGGGGCCATGACCATTCCTTGGGGAGCCTATTCAGTGCCCGACCACCCTGAGTGAAAAACTTCTTCCTGATATCCAAACTAAACCTGTGACTCAGCTTCATGCAATTCCCTTGAGTCCTATCACTGGTCACAAGAGGGGGGAGATTGACACCTGTCCCCCTGGTGCCCTTCATGACAATGTTGAAGATTGTAATGAGGTCTCTCCTCAGTCTCCTTCAGGCTGAACAGACTGGTATGAATAAGAGGTGGTGATTGGCTCATGCAAATGAGGAAGAGTTATTGAGTGTGGTGGGGAGAAGTTTTGTTGGGGTTTACAGATCTTTTGATATGTACTTTTGTTGTTCCAGTATGGTTTTGAACACTTTCTGTTCTCCCTTCAATCCTCCCCTTTTGTGGTTACTGCCTGGCAGCTCTGGCTGACAGGGCTGTAAAATGTGTAGGGGAGTGTTGCTGTTGGACATGAGAAGGAAGAGATTGACTCCAGTTAGAATAAATATCAGAAGGCTTGGTTTACAGTTTTGCACAGCCCTTCTATAATATGCTGTGCTGAGGAACTGTATAATTGGTCAGTAAAGACAACACTTCTCTTCATTGGTTAAATAATAGAAACAACACCTGTGAGAGGGTTGTGTGAGAAACCTAGCGTGTTATGAAGACATAAAAACTATTTACATTTGCCATCCTTGAGAGGAATGGATTCTCTCAAGGAAAAATAAATCAGCAAGTACAGGCTGAAAAACTCCACAGACTCAGAAAATCAGACCCACAGGGGAGGGCGTTTATTTGCTCCTTGCAGGAGGTGCAGGGAGTGGGGGACACTTCCTGCTGGGAGGCCTGTCAGGGTAACATGGCACCACTGATCAGGATACCTCCTGTTCTGGAACAGCCCAGGGAAGGGCTCCACCGATGAAAGGCACAGAAGGACTGATTGACAGGCCTTGGGAGGAGCCAAGTGTACATATATGGGCAAAGCTATGGACTGTGGGAGGTGCCAGAAGGACATATAAGGACTACTCACGAATATTAATGAGGTTGATGCAATCTCAGAGCATAAAAGGTGGTGATGCCATTTTGTGAGCTGAGCCTCTGGTGGGCAGAAGTCCCATCAAACTCCCCTGCTTTGCTTTGTGATTTTAATGGGTTCTAATTAAATTTCATTTACTTATTCCCTCCTGGGTTTTGAGTTGTTTATAACAAGACCAAGAGACCTCAGCCACTCCTCATATGGAGCCTTAAGGCCCTTCACCATCCTTGTTGCCATCCTTCAGATGCTGTCTAATGACAAAGTCTTTTTTATTTCATGATGCCCAAAACTTCCCCAGCACTTGAGGTGAGGCTGCCCCAGTGCAGAGCAGAGCAGGACAATCCCCTCCCTCACCCACCTGGCCATGCTGTGCCTGATGCCCCCAGCACACTATTGGTCCTCCTGGCTGTCAGGGCACTGCTGACTCATGTTCAGCTGGCCATGGACCAGGAGCANAGGCCCTTCACCATCCTTGTTGCCATCCTTCAGATGCTGTCTAATGACAAAGTCTTTTTTATTTCATGATGCCCAAAACTTCCCCAGCACTTGAGGTGAGGCTGCCCCAGTGCAGAGCAGAGCAGGACAATCCCCTCCCTCACCCACCTGGCCATGCTGTGCCTGATGCCCCCAGCACACTATTGGTCCTCCTGGCTGTCAGGGCACTGCTGACTCATGTTCAGCTGGCCATGGACCAGGAGCACCAGGTCCCTTTCTACAGCTGCTCTCCAGCCTCTCATTCCCCAGTCCGTACATACAGCCCTGTCCCAGCTGCAGAATTTGCATACGCCCAGCGTCACAGAACGTGCCAGGTTGGAAGGCACCACAGTGAGTCATCTGGTCCAGCCTTTCTCCTCAAGCAGGATCATCCCAGAGCACATGGCACAGGGTTGTGCCCAGAAAATTCTGGAATATCTCAAATGAGGGAGACTCCACACCCTCTCTGGATGATCTGTTCCTGTGCTTGGTCACTGCACAGGAAAGAAGTTCTTCATGTTCAGGTGGAACTTCTTGGGCATCTGTTTCTGCCTGTGGCCTCCTCCCTTGTCCTATTTCTGGGCACCATTGAGCAGAGCCTGGTCCATCCTCTGATCCCTCCTTGCAGACACTGACAAACATTGATGAGGTCCCCTCTCAGTCATCTCCTCTTGAGGCTGAACAGCCCCAGCTCCCTCAGCCTTTCCTCATAAGAGAGATGCTCCAGTCCCTTCATCATCTCTGAAGCCTCTGCTGGAACCTGCTCCAGGAGCTCCATGTCTGTCTTGTCCAGAAGAGCCCAGAACTGGACACAGCACTCCAGATATGCCTCACCAGGGCTGAACAGAGGGGCAGAATCACCTCCTTTGGCCTGCTGTCAATGCTTTCTCTTCCTAATGCCCACTGGGATTGCCCCATTGGCCCATTGGCCAGTACACCCCAATGCCCCCTTGTCCTCTTGGCCCCCTGGGCACTGCTGGCTCAGGGACAGAATGCTGTCCATGAGGACATTGAGGTCCTTCTCCACAGAGCTATACTCCCTTGCATGTGAACTCTGCTTTGGTACATTATTGCTTTAAAGAACAAACCTGAAATCTGTTAATCTAAACAGTTCTGATTTTAAAGGAAGTTCAGGCTTGGCTCTGAACATGCGTCATGTGACTTGTGGCTGTTTGTAAAAAAGAAGCTTCACAGGAGCACAGCACTCCTTGCCAATCCTTATTTTGAGCTGTCTGTGAAATCTTGGCACCATGTTCTGAGAACACTGTATGGAAATAAAGCTTTTGTTTAACCTGCTTATGTGGGCTCCCCATAGAGGTGATTGTCTGCCTGGCCAAATCTATAACTCTGGCTGCCTGAACACCGTCATCACATAGAAAGCACTGGGGGGGAATAACTGTGGGTTGTTATCCAAATAAGGTGTGCCACAGTTTATTCATGGAGAGATGTCATTGAGGTTGCTCCAACTGACTGCAACACAGCTGGGACAAGAGGGAAATATCCCTACTCATGGTGGGTTCAACCATCAGGTCCTGTTTGTAGGCTGACCCCAAGTGTCATAGCTGGTCTTGAGCTAAGACAAAATAAATCTGGTCATGGCAAGTCCAGTTTGGCTGACCTGGCTTGTTCTAGAAGTCCCTAGGTGAATGGGAGAGCTGGTGCAGACACCTCAGGCAACCAGTGAGTCCAGAGAGCAGATATATCACTAGTCACGGAGCTGGGCAGGGATAAGACTCAGACCAATCAGTGTCTAGAACTGGGAGTTTTGAACTTCCTATGTAAGGATAGTTATAACAATAAAACAAGGCTGTTTGTCCCATGATCAAAAGGACGAGTCATGATTTCTGTCTCCCTACCCACAACCCATCCCATTACACCCAAGAAACCCCATTTCTCACACAATGGAGGGAAAATCTCCTCTTTACTCCTGCTGCTGTAGCTCTGTCCTTGTGGCTGACATTATGAAGACTGCAGGCTGTGTACTCTGTGTGTGTGGAGAGGAACAGGAAACATGAGAATAATACCTTGACCAGGTAAGGTTTGAAGACAAAAAGATCTTCTTTTAGTTAGGATGAACATGCCTTGGTTGCCCACCAGGCATTGTTGTTCACATGTGCCCAGCCAGCAGACAATGGGCAGGAGAGAAAATGAGTGAAGAATCTCTCCAGAGAGGACATCCTTCAGCTGTAATGAGACAGTAGATTTCACATCCTGAGAGGTCTCTAGCAGATCATTCCCCATATCTAGAACAACAGGAGGCCCTAAGCAATGAGAGGAACAAGCCTTACATACTGCTTCTGTGGACTCTGAAAAGGAAAGGCACAAATGGATGCTCTTCAGAAAGCATTGGAGATGCCTTTGTGATTAAATGACATCTGCTTGATACCTTTCCCTGCCACTGGAGTCAGCTAATAAACTGCCTTCCCCTTCCAAACACTCATAATTGGAATATTCACAGCCCCAGACATACCCTAAGGTTGTTTAGGGTGGTGCTTTTTGGGCTAGGGCCCACTGGTGGTAGAAATATAACGGGTGAATCCAGCACCAGGAACTGGTGACCTGTTCAGATGGAGTCACCACAGAAAGGCAAAAAAGTACTGCCCCAGACACTGGACAGTGTGCAATAAATGGTGGGTTTGGACAATGTGGAATCATAGATTAGAATCACAGAATATCCTGATTTGGAAGGGACCCACATGGATCATCAAGTCCATCTCCTAGCCCTGCACAGGACCATGCCAAGAACCACACCATGTGCCTGAGAGTGTTGTCCAAACATTTCTCCATCTCTGGCAGGTTCCGTGTTAGGACTATGTCCCTGGGGAGCCTGGGACTTTGGACATAGTCTCCATGTTGCCTGAGGCTATGCAAGTCCAGAGACAGTGTGCTGATCTCTGTACATGGCTTCAAAACAAAATCCCAAGTAAAAATCCAGGTAATCAGGATGATAATAAATTCACTGAGTGGTGAATTAAGGTGTTGTTGAGAAGTTACTCTCATTCACTTTCCTCTGGACATAGACAAGGTCCATCAATATGAATATCACCTTTGCTGTCCTTCTCACTGCGATAATGATTACAGTGATTAATAGTGATTACAGTGAATAATTCTCTCATCCAACGAGAAAAAGCTGGAACACCATGTTTAGGCAATACCTCTGATATTTATGTAAGTCATAGGAGATGCGGTGTTGAACACATTTTCCCTCAGTACCTCACACCCAGTGCTGGACAAATTTGTAGGAGGTGTCACAGTCTACATGGCATATCCCTCTTTACAGCTATAAGGGGAAATGAGTTTAAAATGACTTGAAAATAAACCCCAGCAAAGATGAATGAATATATCTTCTCCAGACTTTCACCTTTTGTGCCCCTCTGCTGTTCCGTACTGGCATTGTGTAGGAAAAGGCACATCCATGCTGCCGCAGTTGTTTTTATGCTGCCCTGTATTTGACATAAGAACTGGTCCTAGAGAAATATTTTGCTTTTGATTTTGTATAGCTCATCCAGTTTCAGCAGAGTTTACAGAGAGGAAAGGGGCATGTGGAGGCCTCCCTGCTCTCTCCAAGCTGGGCAAAAAAAAAAAATTTCACTGTAGTCCTATTATTTTCATGCTGAAATATTTTAACCAATCACAGGAAAATCTTCAGCATTAAAAAGACCAGCTACAGCAAATGGCACAATTAACTATTGTCCCTGTTGTAACATCAAACACAAGGTACAAATCTGATGAAAGTGTTTTCTGCTGTATATGTCACTGCATACATACATATGTACATATACATTCATATGTGTATATAGAAATAGATGTGCATGCATACACTTAATCAGCACCCATTCACCACGAGAGGGCAGGCAAAGAATATGAAAATCAGTTGTCCTGAGTGTTCCCTGCACATGCCAATGGGCAAATCATTCAGTGGCCAGAAAATACCACTACTGTTTTCTTTAATCATCTCCAATGACTTTCTTATTATAGAATCATAGAATAGTTTGGTTTAAAAGGCACAAAGCTCATCTGGTTCACTCCCCCTGAAATAAGCAGGAACATCTTCCACTAGACCAGGTTACTCAGAGCCCTGTCCAGCCTGGCCTTGAACACTTCCAGGGATGGGACAACCACAGCTTCTCTGGGCAACCTGTGCCAGTGTCTCACCACCCTCATAAAAAACATTTTCTTAATATCTAAACTAAATCAATCTACCTTTTAACTTAAAACCATTACCCCTTGTTCTAGTGCAACAGACCCTTCTAAAAAGTTTTTATTCTGAATCTCAACCCTTACAACAACCTCATAGGGCACATTTTGATGGCTATTTTTTGTTTTGTTTATTTGTTTAGAAATTCTCTGCATTTTTCAAGGATGCAATGGTCTGAGCTAAGAGTGATTCATCATGGGTTAACCCCAAGAAATGTCACAAGTGAAAGGCAAGAAACTTCCTCAGTGCTGTGGCTAAAACCTCTTTCATGGATGGCAGGGGTGTTGGCATGCGTGTGTCTGGAGAAAGGGAGAGGTCAGTAGGAGCTGTATGTCTACACACTTTTTATTGGGCATAAGTGGGTATTCACTTATATATGGTAAAAGGACTGGTCCCTTATCAAGAATGTCTTATCTGAGAGCTGAAATGACTGAGATCTAAAGCTAGCATGGATAAGTTTTTCCATTCTCCCAGTCCTGATCCTGCGACCAGCTGATTTCATCCATTAAGTTGTGATGTGTGCTATCAGCAAGAGGGACCTTTGAAAATGTCCAGTGAGCAAAGAAGAGCTTCTCTTCTTTTCACTCATGATATGGAGAGGATAAAAATACAGTACTCTTGATGCCAGAGAGCGAATCCAAAGAAGCACGCCCCTTCCTCCAGGAGATGCTTATAAATATGGCACCTTCTAGATGGACCATGAGATCTGTAAGGATCACTGTCTAAAACACAGTGCCTTTGACCTGAGGAGGAAAAGGGGTGTACAATCTAACCCCAGAAGCTGCATCCCAATTTCTTAACAAAGATCTTTGAATTTTTATGAGGACATGCTTTATGGGGGTACTGAGGCTCTTCATGGAGGAATCCTCTTTAGGCCTTTGCTCAGTGGGATGATGGATGTCAGACCCTCAAAGCAACAACAGAATGGCAGAATCACAACTTTTGTAACACATCCAGAGATACCATCCCCATCTGTCTTCTTTTAACCTGGAAATTATCTTAAGGAATTGATATATCCAACCTGGGCTGAAAAGCTGTGATTTACACCAGCAAGAGGTACACCCACAACCAGTAAAACAAATCCCCAAATTCTCTGTTTCCTGACTACAAGAGGGATTAATTTCCCTTAATATTGAATCTACGTCTGTGTTACTCATTCACTGCTCCCTTGTTCACAGGAGAAATTTGGAGCTCCTTGTGGGTGACTCATCTGATGGAGAATGAGATGTATCACAAGAAAGAAGAGTTTCTATTTCCCTCCAGGAGTTGTGGAGGTTATCAGAATCAGTGTCCTTTGATAGATACTAATCTTGTTCATGTCTCCATTTGATCAGAGGTATCAGAGGATCACATATTTTTCACCTATGACATCATTCTGGGGTTACAATTTTCTCTGAGAAAAAGGAAACCATGAGTTTACTCAGCTCTTCAAACCTGCTGCCATCACATCTACCTGTCAGGGAGCTAGTGATAAATGTTTGAGCATAATTATCTGTGCTTCTGTGTTGCCCATATTTCACCATTCCAGTGCACTAAACTTCCTCATGGAAAAGTAGCCTGTGCACTGGGTCTGAAGTTTTTGCTGAGTGCATTCTACCTTTGAAATCTGAAAGATGTTCAGCAGCAAATTAGGTTTCAGTGTTTGGAAAGATCAGATAGATGAGCAGGATTGTTTCCTTCAGATTGTTGCCCTATGTCTGCTTTCTCAGTCCTTTGAAATAACTCCAACAATTCTCCTATGTCTCTCAATGTACCCCAGGCTTCATTCTTGGGTCCAAAGGGGTTGTTATGATGCCTTAGGATTTTAGCCTTTATATTTTTCAAATCCTGTACTGCATAACTCTAAACCCCATATAAAGTATTAGTTAACTGTCTTCACATTTTGGTCAGATAAAACAATCTCTCTAGGCCTGAAATTCAAGGACACCCTACAGCCTCAGGCCCCAAAAAGTATAAACAAAATCGAGCTGGGGGTGGGGAGCAAACTGGGGATTTATGACTTCTTTAGCTAGAGCTGTAAATGGGGGATTAATCCCTGATACATAAATGGACCAAACTTATATCTGTCTGAAAAACTTGTGACCATTGTCCGTCTTGGTGTAGCCCCTGTCAGAGGCTTTTGACTGCCCAAGATGTAGCTATTTACACCCAAGGTGTGCCTTTAATAAATATCTACTTTTCATTCTCTTAATCTTGTCTAGCCACTGTTCTAGGTAGTCACTCCAAGGCATCAGTTAGATGGTGCAGGTACTTTTCTCCTCCTGCAGTACATTCTACCTGAAATAGTACACACAGAGAGTACCACAACAGACTGTCTGCACAGCAAGGACCATGCTCAGGGTTTAAGTCAGGGTTCCAATAATTCTCCTTCCTGGAAAAAAAAAAATTCCAAATATGTCATTGGGGGTGGAAGTTATATTCAAGAAAAGCTAACACACTGTGCAGGAAGCAGAAGTATTTTGGAAATAACACACCTGTGAGCTATAAAAAAAATGATGACATAGTGATGGAACAAGGGCTTATTATGGGAAGGATCAAAAGGTTTAAGGAACATGACAAAAATAGAGCATTTCTAACCAATTTCTGTTCTGCTGCTTGTTTGGCACTACCTGATTCATAGATCCTTCTGCTATTGCAGAGTTATGAGAAATACTTGCAATAGAAACAGTCTCATTTGATGTGCATTTCAAGATAAATCAGGTTTGTCCCATGGAGCACAGTTTCTCAGATCTGCTGATTAAGCTTTGGGATGTTCAAACATAGGCTAGAAGAAGTTCCTGGAGATAGCAGTGGACAGAAACAGCTGGAATCTGGTTTGGATACAGGCTGACTTCAACCATCTGAGCTGGCAGGCAAGTGCAAGTGAGGCAGGAGCTCTCTGTCCTTATTTCCATCTTCTTGAGACATTCACATGGCAACTCTGTTTGCAAGCTATACCTCAAAGTCTTACTGGGCAGTGGTGTATGTCTGAGATCCACAGGGGTAGAGAACAAAACCTGAGGGCTCTGGAGACAGTTTTGGCCCTTCACAATTCACATGCCAATTCCATTTGCCCCATTTCAACCCTCCAAAAATTATGAGACTCTGAAACTCCTGTGATATGAGTTTACTTGTCTGGAAATTTTGCCCATGTGTTTTTCCTCTCCCTTTTCCCTTACTGCCTCACTGCTGCATGCTTCAGCAACCCACACATCTGGGGAAATGTTTCAGTCACAACTTATTTTTATTATCTTCCATGGTCTTTCAGTCTGCAGAAGACCCTTATCACCAAAGCCACCTCACCTTTATCCTGCAGTAGTACCTACTTACACCAGGAGTTTCCACAGGATCTGCCACTCTCAAGTGTTCTACAACATTCCAAAGCCCTTCACAAATGTCTTGAGCACTGTGATCTTTGCATTCTTGCTCAATTTTTTGTCATTGTCTTGCTCAATTTTGTCATCAAGCAGTGCCTGGGGACGCTGTCACCTAAGAGTGACAAGATGAGCCAGGACTATGCCCAGGACTGTGCTCATCCTTCCAATCATTGATTCATAACATGATGCAGCTGAGTGCTTCATAGCTGGTCATATCTGGGTGAGTGTGGAGTGTCCCAGGGGAACTGGACATGCGTGTTTTACCCTGCTTTTGGGATGAATTTCACAGCTACTTGGGTCACTGGTAGCTGATTTGGAGCTAGCTAAGGCATGTCTCTTTTGCAGTTGTACATAGAGCTGTCTGCATCTTGCAAGGCCAATGTCTTCATGGCCCAAGGTGAGGTGGATCTGAGGAAGATTGTGGCTGGGAGCACAGTGGGACTAGTCCAGGGAGATGCCAAGAGCAGATAATTCTTTGAGTTCAGCTGAAGACACCGTACCCGAGAGCTGTAGGCACCATATGATGAGATTGATATGGGGCAGGAATCATAGCTGACCAGGATAACTTCCCTGTTCTGCTCACTACCAGCATCAGCTCCAAGACAACCCAAAATCCCAGCATGTGATGTATCATCATATTCCCAGCATCAATCTTCTCTCAACACCAGCAGGAATAGAAAATGGGACCAGAGCAAAGCTCTTGGACCTCTTGTTCCTCATGTTTGTTTTTTTAAAGAACAAGCTAAAATTGGAGCAGGAGGAAATGGAGCATAAATATTAAACTTTGTTTAGTCTTGGGAAATATAATTTATAATTAGAGTTGGGCATCCTGTTGACATGATAGAACCTATTTTAAGTGTGAGGTGAGCACATGGTCAACCTCTAACCTTTTGCAGGTGATTGAAAACTGCCAGTTCTTTTCTTCTTGTCTTGTCTTCTTTCTTTTGTCTTATTTTTTATTCTATTTTTTTTCTTTTAAGTGTAGTTTCTAGAAAGCAACTGGTCTAACATCAGTTCAAGATAATGATACGTATAGTGGCAGTGATATCTTAGAGCATCTCAGCAGCTGGAAATTTTGCTTTTTATTCATGCACTTCTGTTTGTCTTCACATCAGCCCCAAGAACCAATCCTGTTCACCTCTACTATGGAAGAGTGGGAATCCCATGAGACTTGAAGGGTGAGGAGATGGTGAAGATTGACTTTGTGTGATTATGGCCTTTTTGTTTTGAAATGGTGTTTGCCAATTGCCACATGCTGCTGCCCTAGTACAGAAGAATGTAGGATTTGTGCATGGCAGGGACCAGCAGAAATTATTGCAGGACTGGTGCTTCCAAGAAGTTTTGGAGGCAAGATCCTACAAGTCTGCAGGGTGTGGTGTCCCTTCTAAAGTTCTCAAGTTCTTTCATGGGGTATGCATGGATACATCAGTGTTGTCCGATAACCCAGATCCTCACATCAAGCACATTGAGGGTTAGCTCTCTCATGGGCACCCTTCCCCACAAACCAATTGTTCCCTCCAAGCTGGGTGTAGTCCTTGTGTTTTCTTCAGGGCCTGGATCAGGTTGGCTGCCTCTGCTCTGAACACTCCTCCTACACTGTTCTAGAGCAGCTTTGCACACTGTCCCCACCTTATTCAGGGCACTCTAAAAAAAAGTGAAACACTCTCAGAGTAGCATGTCACCCAGAATTTTTATAGCCTTCTGAGTTTTCTAGAGCTTTTTTGAGTTTTCTAATGTTTACATGTTGAAGTGGATTCTTTTCAAGGACTTTATAGGAAAAACAATCTTAGTTTACATTCCTCTCTCAAGGAGGGACATTTGATGGACTTTTGTCTTTACCAGTGTGGATGGAGAGGTGGCAACTTCTCCCTCCAATCCAGGGGCAATCCCTGGAAAACTATATAAACCACAGTTGTATAATAAACTTCCTCTTTCCTGCCTTAAGATCACTTTGAGTTCTGTGCCTTCATTCCATGTCCTACTGCGACAGTAGCGGGGTCACCATCCAGGGGTAGATAACTGAGTGTTACACACCTGGACATGTCTGACTTCCCCTAGAAAAGGGCAAGGTTTGTGTGGATCAGGTCAGGGATCACTCTCTGGAAGAGATATCTTTAGTGGGAGAGATGTAACTGGAAAACCTATCTGCACTTAGTTGTCACTGGGAATAAACCATAGGCTGACCCAAGTTTCTGCTGCCCACACACCAGAGATGGAGTCTAACAGCAGTAGGATCTGTGCGAATTATTCTTGCTGCTTCCATGTAGTCTGAAATTTCATGTTGGGAGACTTCCTACTTTCTGTGATGGATTATTTTCCTATTATCTAGTTATGCATCACCTGGGAAATACAACTGGATCTCCATTTCTAAGCAGCAGGTCCGCAGTGATCCTCCAGACTTGGCTACTGTGACATCCAGTTGGCCATCAGGTTGTCCTACTGTAGTGATTGGAGGGAGTACAATACATTCTTGTCCTTGGTGAGCTCCCTTTGTCAATCTGTCCAAATAAGCTACTATTATGGGCTGTGAGGTGAGTTTTGGCCCATAATAACAATGGTAACAACAGCAATGCATATACAGCTACACCCGTAAATAGGCAATAGCTGAGGAAGTAATAAAACCATTATTGTTTCCTTTGTTACCATCATGGACATGTTGCTATTAAATTGATTAGTCTTATTACAATCTTATTGCAACAATATGAGTAAAGTGTATTTACTGAGGTATTTAACAAACCACCTTTTGTCGCAGCCCGATGGTTTTCTGGGTGCTGCAACCTTCCCTCAGGGAAGCGTTTTGAGAAGGACATCCCTTTACCCAAGGAGCACAAGCACAGGGGCATGATCAGCTCAGTTGGGAGGGTTGCCAAGGAAACAGATCTCAGTTGCTGGAGTGATCAGCTCAAGGGAGTGAGCTGCAAGAGCTGCCTAGCGAGGGAGCTCCCTTCAGCGGTGTGGGAACAGAGAGCAGGAGACAGTCTTCTTATCTTCGAGAGTTCCTGTTATCTCCCAGAGCCAACGACTGAAATAGCCTAAGGCTCTAGGGTGTCGGATTTTATAGGGAATTGGGGAGGCAGGGTTTGCCACTTAGCCCAGTAGGGGAAGGAATTAGGAAAACAGCCAATCGGGAGAAGGATCCAAATTCGACCAATGGGGGAACAGAAAAACCAGGAACTAGGGTTCTGACAAATAGGGGCTAAGGAATTACCATATGGGGCAAGTGCTCATGGGATTGTTACATTTTTACTCACCCTGTGCAGGAGTATGTCTCCCCGGGAGACCTCTGGAGAGAAGATGTGTTGCCTTACACACTGTACTTTCTCCAGATGAGAGTAGACTTTTCTGTGGTGTTTTTAGAGGCCACCACAACCTTTCACATCTGTAGGTGTTTTCATCTTGGATCTTGGAATATAGGGCAGCTCTGAAGTAACTCTGACTCAGAGGAGCTGCTGTGCTACAGAGAACAAGCCTGTTGCAGAGAAGCAAAAGCTAGAGCTTGCAAATGTTTAGCAGAATTCACAAAGCTGTTTGGCACATGGCATAAAAGGACATAGTTTTCAGCTGACTTTAATAAGCAGATCCAAGAGAGCAGGACAGAATTGATGCTGTCTGGGAGAAGAGAGCCAGCCAGCACCTCACCTTTTTCTGGTGAAAATTCTTGGTTATTATTGCATATCTAAGTGAAAAGGGGATAAAACACATTATGCTGAAGGAAAACCTCTCCTCTGAGGAAGATCACTCATTTGAGATGCTCCCTGTACATGCAGGGGAGAAGGTGGGAAGTTTGCAGTGGTCCCTGAGATGTTTTCTTTGATCCCTGGTGCCTGTGGGAGCTCCCCAGCTGGGTGGCCATGGGGACGTCTTAGCCTCGTTAGTGAAGCCAAGACTCAGATTGGTCCTAAGACATCCAGTGAAGAGCTGGCAAAACACTGTCAGAGGTTTAGAGTGCTGCAAACAAAAGAGCCAGTGAGCACCTGCCCAGATATCAGGGCATGTGTAAGCAGATGAAGACAAACAGAAAATGTTCATGTCCCCCACCAACTTACACAAAAGCATTGCATCTGAAATAAAAGGGTTCTTCACACCCAAAGTAAAGAAAGCAAAATTCACCCCACAGACCTTCTTAGAAGGTATTTGTGTTATTACCCATTCAAGCATTAAATTTAATTTATCCTTTCCCCCAAGGCTGTGTTTGGCCGTAGCACTGCTGTGCCCTGAAGACACAAATGACCTGTTGGGACACCAAACATGATGTGCTTGCCCTACTCCCATGTACCTCTACCTTTTCCTACAAACCCCATCCTGTATGGAACAGGAATTTAAGGTTTGCAGCCAGCTCAGTGCCCCTGATTTACCCCAAGCTCTGAGAATCTCCAGGTTGACAGCTGTGGGACAGGCAAGGATGACTTCAGAGACAAACATGTGTCCCCAAAGCCTGTGGGGGGGTGCAGCAAGGGCATGCTTGGCAGGCAAAGAGCCCTGGTGCCAAGCACTCTCCTGTAGGGGTTTCTGCAAGTCTGCCTGAAGGTCCCTCATGAGCCTGCAGTTTCTCTGGCTAAAGCTCCCTCAGCACCTCCTCACAGCAGGCTTGACTTCCACGTTCTTCCCCAGCTCTCTTCTCTGCACACGCTCCAGCCCCTCTGTGGTTTGTGCTCGGGAGCGGCAAAGTGGTGTTCTCTCTGCAAAAGGGAGCTTTTAGTTCTTGACAGCTCTGACATAGAAAAGTAGCAGAGAGACAGCAATGCTTTTGTTTTAGCTGCCACAAACATGGAAAACTCAAACCGTATCAGAATCTCCTCCAGCACTGGAAAAGGCAGGAAAGTTGGTGCAGTAGCATCTTTGCTTGCTGGCAAAAGAGAGAACGAATCTTGCTTCTGCACCGAGCAAACAGGCAAAGCACAAGCACAAGCACACGCACCGACAGGAGGAGACTGCCTGCCACCTTCTGCAGTGTCTACTTTTTGTGGTATTCACAGGCTGTTTCGTGTGTCAATATGAGAGGAGCGTAATTACCAGCTAAGAAACTGCAGGAAATAAGCCAGGGCTAAATGAACAAAATGGAAAATAAAGAGAAGCGCAGAGGACACACATATTTTAAAAGTATTACCGAGGTATGTATTCACGTGCTCTGGGGAGCCTGGGACTATATTAGAGCTTATGACTGCAAAGGAATGAATTCAAGGACTAGTCTATGGGGAGTATTTTTTTTTTCCCTGTGACTTCAAACTTCTCTCGGAGCTCACAGAGTTTTAGTCAGCTGGCATGCAACAGAGGTACTACTTCCCAAAGGAAACTCTTCCTCGACTTGCACTGGAAAGGCTGCTGGGAGAGTTGGAGGAAAAAAAAGGCTGCAAGCAGAGACGAAACCTCCTCCTCCTCCAGCCACAGAGCAGGTATGTGGAGATGTGTGTGAACCTGGGATTCTGCTGGAAAGTTGCACTTTAAACTGCGGGAGAGATGAGAGCTCTTGTGACTTTGAGCTGCAGCCTTTAAAACTAACACAGATGAGGAAGGTACTGTATAAATAAAATGTTCTGTGTTTATGAATAGGCTGAGGAACTGCAAAACACGCTGTGTAGATGGCTTTATCCACCCAGTTGTATATTTAATCCATCAGGGACTGTGTGAGTTACATAATTTATATTAAGGAGACACCAGTTAGTTTATAACAGTACAGTTGTCATGCACTGTATTTGTTATTATTCTCTGTGTTTGCAGGAGCAGAAAATGGGGAGATGATTGGTTTTTTCTTTCTTCACAAGATTTCAGTCTATTTATGGTATTACTGCATTATAGCCTTCTGAACTAGGAGTGCTGCAGAGATCAGCACTGTACACTAATTAAATGCCACTCACCCAGCTTTCCAACACTGAATCCTAATATAGCCTTGGGAAAATCACACAGTCCCTGGGTAAAATAGGCAAAATGCTGTTTGGCTTGTCTGCTCTTCCTCCTGTCAGTGCTGTCATTGAGGTCTCCCTGTTGGAGCACGAGGTGTGAGATGGCAGGGTTATTTTGCTGCTCTTAAGATCCTGACATCTTGAATGTCACCTTGGGTGAACGATGATTTACTAAGACAGCTTTGCTGCATATGGACTGTTATCATGAGAATTAAAGTTTAGGCAATATCTGGAAGTAGTAAAGTTTTAGAAAATCTTTATTTTCTAAAAGTTTTTATATAGTTTATATAAAAGAATTTTCTAAGGCTAAGCCCAGTTGTAATTTGGATAAAAATATTTTTGTAAAAGACAAATATGCTTCTCTTAAATAGAAGCAATAATTTGGCTTTGCACAACAGTGAGAATTTGGGTTTTTTACTAAGATGTATTAATTTATACTTTAAAATCAACATATTACTTTAAAATGATGAAATCCTCTAGTTTTCAAGAACATAAATTTACAACCTGTCATATTTTTAAGCAGATGGTTACATCTTAGTGACTGTATCAGTGCTTGGCCTTTTACTAATATATTAATGGGTGGATTCAAGGATAGATATCAGTATTATGTAAATCAAATCTATCAGAAATAATTTTCCTCACCTCATTTTGTCTCCTACTGGATCTCACAAAATGAGTACATGTTTCCCCTAATACTGACCCCACTGTCTATAAAAACAATATTGCTGAATTAAAAGTGTATTTTATAAACTAGTAAGGAAATATTCTGCTTTGGTTGCTGAATCTGAATTTTTCTTTCTCCAGGGAGAGTATTTCATGCTTAGATAGTTTAATCTGCAAATGCCAGTACATGTCACTTTTTGCTGATGTAAGAGTTTTCATTTTCCCATCTCCCTCTGTCCCTTTGCCCATCCCCTCACTCACAAATTCTTCAGGCTTGTGGGTTTCATTCAGTTCTTGTTAATCTACATTTTCTTTCCTGGACAGAGTAGGAAGAAAAAGGGTGAATAAAATAGGGAACCTGGCTAAGACCTCAATAATTGGAAACGTTATTTTTTGGTGCGGGACATCTGATAAAGATGCACATGGGGAGAGGATGGAAAGAGAAGGAAGGAAGGCAGCAGCCTTAAAAGACAGGAGAAAAGCCATGTTGGGTTTACAAGAGATGGAGGAGTCTCTATTTTTGATCTGTGGACTTGACACCAGAAAGACTAGGGGCATCTGCCTGTGTGATGCCAAGCACAGTGCAGATTGCAGGAGCAAAATAAACCAGGAGAATCAGCTTCTGGAGATGGAGAGTGTCAGGAGCTGGAGTGTGTCTTCTTCTCAAAGTCTGAGGCTCAGGATGGCACTGACTATTCCTTTTAATAGGGTTAATATTAATGTTGTCTCCAGGTCCCCTGTGGGATGAATCACCAGGGAGCTATTCCAGCCAAAAGGGAACAAGACTTGTCCCTGTAAACTCCTGTGTTTACAGTTCAGACCCACTGTCTAAGGCAGGAACTTGTTTTATTTACTTCTCTAGAGAGTTTGATTCATTGAGCTTGACACAGGACTCCAACAAAAGCAGTGCCTTAGAAAGCAGCAGCATTATGGATGGACAGACTCCAAAATGTCTGGGGACTCAAGACACAAAATCATCAAGATATTTTCTTGTTCCTCTGAAACCCTTGGGAACCTGCAGCAGTTTACAGACTGACTTGTATGAGCCAGCAGCTAGGACTTGCTCTTCCTTCTTGTTCTGGGCTGTTCTGGGGAAAGGATTTGGAGGAGAGGTCTGATAAGGTGTCCGTCTCTTCAGGTGACAGAGGATGAAATTCAACTGACATTGACAGAATCTGAGTAGGAAGTGACTGCTGGGACACCACAGGAAAATCAGGATTTCAGAGTTGCATGTGCAAACCCTTTGGCATTGCTGGGATGGGACAGCCCTTGCTATTTTGTGGGCGAAAAGATTCTCCAATCTGTGTGATGGAGATGAGGATGGCTGGGGCTTTGAGCAACCTGGTCTAGTGGAAGGTGTCCCCTGCCCATGGCAGAGAGCTTGGATTATCTTCAAGGTCCCTTTCAAATTGGGCCATTCTCTGATTCTATGACCTGGTCTCTGACTGATGCAGGTGACACCCTGAAGATGTGCCTTACCAAACCCGTACCATGCTAGTATTTCCGCACCACTTTAAGGTGTAAACTGCTGGATTGCCCAAAGCCAAAAATACTGAAAATTTGGGAAATCAGCCAAATGCTTTGGAGTCTTTGAAACTGTTTGCTGCCAGATCCCCTTTAGGAAAGGACAAAGATGGCAAGGACAGCACTGATCTTTCCCACTGCAGCTGGTGTCCTTACAGAATGTGGTTTTTTTGAAACAAAGCCCTGAGCAGTAGAATCAGTGCATGCCCTTCCCTCCTGCTTTGACATTTGTTTCTGTCCAGGCTCTTTTTACAGTTCAGTTGGCACAGCTACCTGGTTACTCAATAAAACAGCTTGAGGAACAGAGCTGGCTTTTTAAAAAGAACAAAATATCTGCTATTTTTATCCCTGTAAATTCAAACTTCCCAAAGTACTCTGAACATCCAGGTGTAGAAAAATTTGAAGCTGCCATCATCCTGGCCACTTGCTGTTCTTAATTAGAGGCATGATATTTGTAGTCCAAATCAGATCAAAATATCCTACTTTAAAAAGAAGTATTTGTTTTCCTTGAACCTCAAATATTTGAGGTTTGCCTTGCAAAGGTGTCTGTGCTTTTCAAGTGCTATTGCACACTGCTGACAAGGCAAACTGTAAACCCAGAGCATCCAAAAGGCATTTAAATCTCTGGATATCACAGTGGTCCCCAGTTTCAACATGAGTTTCCTGCTTTTACCCCAAGGGTATTGCAGATGGAGAGCTTGACTCCATGGAGTGTGCCAAAGGGATGAAATGCAAAAGAGCACTGCAAAGTGAAGCTCAAGACATGACATGCTTGGGGCAAGGTGATCAAAACTAATGTAATGAGAGCCCAGTCAAGGGAAACTTGTCTGAGATTGTGATAATCTCATTGGTGGAGAATTCTCCTGAGAGCTTAGCGTGTATTTTTCTATCCATTGCACCTAATACACCCTCCCCTGTCACCTTGTATTTTTATAGCTGGAAAAGCAACCTGGTCCAGTGAAAGGTGTCCCTGCCCATGGCAGGGGGGCTGCAACTAGATGAACTTTAAGGTCCTTTCCAATCTAAACCATTCTGAGATTCTATAATTCTGTGATTTATACCTCTCATTTCAGGGTGCATTACCAAGCAAACTAATAGCCCAGCTCTTAGGCATATTATTTCAGCCATGGGAAAACTGTGTTTTGGCAGTTCAGGATTGTTTCTCTGGGAGAAAACAGCAGGGAAATCTATGTAGCAGTGAGTTTTCCTGAAGCAGGACTTAATTAGCAAAAGGAAATGAGGAAACTGGCTGCTCCAGCTCTAGAGGGCAGCACAAAATAATAAATAAAAAGCTGAACTTGTGCAATTTGAAGTGATCTGCATGACAAAAGCACCCCTTTGCAGTGGGAATTCTTCCCAGCAGATGCAGTATATTCAGCACTATGTACTTACAGGCAAAATTTCAGCAGCTCATCTGAAAATGCCTTTATGGAGGCCTTTATCCCTAATTCCTGCGTAATGCCATGAAAATCCATCAAGGGTGCTGTAGCCAGCAATGTACCCCCGTCCTGCCAGTGGATTGTAGTCACACTCTCATTAGTAGGATGGCTGCAAAAAAAAAAAAAAAATTAAAAAAAACCACCAAAATTGTTTCTTCCAGAACAGGTTTCCAGATTCTGCGATTTATATTTATCAGCCATGAATTTTAAACATTTAATCCTCAAGCACTGTTTCCCTAAAGATGCAGAGAGAGATTTAGGTGCAGGAGGTTACAACCCTCCAAGAATGCAACTTGCAGACACAAAACCCCAAAATAAACACGCTGTCATGCCCCACGCACACAGCCAAACAATGGCATCTCCAATAAGTTACTTCTTCTCCTGAGCAAACCCACAGCCTGATCCTGACAGCTCCTCTGGAAAAAAATCCCCTGTTTCTCAATGCCTGCCCCAAGGAAGGGCTTCAGGATGTCGCACAGTAGCTGACTCCGTCCAGAGCACAGCGGTGGCTAGGACCCAGCAAGAGCCCGGGGAGGAGTGGAGAGGAAGACAAGCAACATAATTTAAAGCAGACACTGTCCCAAATAAGGTTATTTCCCTGAAAATGCCTTCATTCTGAAGTTATGAGTGAGCCTCTAGGTGTCCTGAATGGGTGAACATGAAGCTGAAGAGTAATTACATCGATACCAGGACTTAATCGATTTTGAAGAGCTGGATATGCTTTTTAAAGAGATGATAAGCAGTGCTGGGGGATGCAAGAAACCCTTGAAACAAGGTAAATGTGAAATAGTCACTCTTTTTACCCCTGAAGGCTCTAACTTAACAGGAAAGAGTCTTGTATGGAAAAGGATCAGACCCTGGGGAGTGTGATTTGTGTTCTGTATGTTCTCTTGTATTTAGCTTTCCTTGGCATGGGAGAGCATCTCCGTTAATTGTCTAAGCAGTAACAAAAATTATGTTTTGGGGAAATCTGGAAAGTTCTGCTTTTGTTAGCTGCAAACAACATCTATGAAATAGTTTCAGAACTAATATTGTGATAGCGATGAAGGCAAATATTGTTCTAAAGTGGAAACTGTGAATAAATTGTTATTATTCCATGGTTTGAAATATGTATTGAAGCAAATTACTGATCTTCTCTGCCTTCTCCACCTTTCCTATTTTTTAAGTGGACATGCTGATATGGTTAGGGTACACTTTTTCTAGAATTATTTGACTGACTAATATTCCTTGGAGATTATATTGACTTAAATCACCTGTATTTTTCAGCTGGGGTTGGCACTGGGTGATTTTGGTGTGCTGTGATGGAGAGCTGTGGATTTAATAGGGTTCAGAGCTCAGTCCTGCTCTGAGTTATGCTGGGGTTTCTATCACAGCTTCCAGTGGGAGCAAGCTGGCACTGATCATGAAGGTGCTTCAACTCTGGGAAAGCCTCAAGACAACAAAAGCTCCTTTGAGTTGTTGCTACTGCTGCTCCCCAACTGTTTTTGTAAGCTGTGGATAGAGAGATCAATGCCAGCAGGAAGGGTTTGGTGTCAGTAGATGTCCTCTCTCACACCAAAGGAATGGGTGTCCTGTAACCCTGAGCTTGGCACTGGGAGAATGTGGGGGGATGCTGAGACCTGCCCAGAGAGTAGAAAAGAGGGGCATGCACTGATGTGTCACACTAGAGGTTGCAGAGAAGGATCTAAAGGTTGTTCAGAGAAAAGCTCCTCGGCTGGACAGCTGAACTGAAAATTACCCTAGGAAGGGAATCTCCATGAACAAGGAGGTTTGGCTGTACCATGACAGGTCAAGAGGAAGGAGTTTCAGGTTGTGCTAGGGGAGGTTCAGTTCATATATTAGGAAAAATATCTTCACTACAATGGTTGTTAAGCACTGGCAAAAGGTGCCCAGGGCAGTGGTGGAGACCCCATCCCTGCAGGGATTTAACAGACGTGTGGATGTGGCACTTGGGGACATGGGATAGTGGTGGCCTTGGCAGTTCTGGGAGAACAGTTGGAGCTGATGGTCTTAGAGAGCTTTTCCAAACTTAATGGTTCTGTGAGGACAGAGTCTGTATTGTCTTATGCTGGAAGAGACCACCACATCCTTGATGAGCTTCAGGATGTGACAGCCACCTTATAAACATCTTGAGGGACAGCAACCTTGCTTATTACAGATTTGCCTTACACAGCAAACCATTACATCATTTTTTGTGTGTTCAAATACATCAATTTCCCAGTTGCTTTATAAACCTAAAGTTTAGGAAGTTACAAAGTATGATAAGACCCTGGATTATGTCAGGTTTATAATTTAAGATGCAAAGAGACCTTTTCTTGCACTCACAGTGTGACAAGGAAAGACATTGCAGGGCACATGGGCCACATGCTGTCCCTCAGGGTGGTGCCCTGTTGTGGGTAATATTCATTGCATCTGAACAAAAAGGATTTCTCTTTGAGGGCTTGGAGAAAAACCTTGTAATTATTGGTGTGTTCATCCTTTATTGCAACCTCAGCAAACTAATACTCAAATGGTAGAAACAGATTTCTGCTCCTTAAAGGAGGTCCCAGCTGCTCTGAGCATGGGTAACGAAGAACAGAGGGGGACAACAGAAACATTAAAGATGGTGATATCAGCAATTCCTCCTTCCATCAGAAGATTTCAGCATATTTTTGCAAACATTGGTTCAATGGTAGAGAATTAGCATCCTTGGTTTGATTTTAACAGGGAAGAACACATTTGTGATCCCATTACTGAGACCTGTTCTCTCAGCTTGTGGTCACAGGTCAAAATCCATCACTGGGGTTTTCTTGTGAAATGGAAGAAATTTGCAAACTATACACAGAGTAGCTGTGGTCTAATCCTCCCCAGTTTCTCTGTTCCTAGTACACAGCTGTGTTCTCTGGTTGGGAAGGGGAGAAATGGGCAGATTCCCATCAGGAACTTGTTGGCATTGCTGTTCAATGACTGTCAATGCTGCAAAGGGGCATCAGCTGCACCCATAAAGTGACTAGGCAGAGGGATCTCCATCAGCTGAGAATGGTCCAATCTCTTTTGTTTCCAGCTTTTCAATGCTCTGTGGGTGGAAGCCACTGAGCAGCAGTACACTGATGCCAGTGGCTTGTGCATGGGATTGGGGTTGTATTTGGAACTGTTTGAAGCAGGAATGCTTGCCTTTGGCTTTGGTTCTGTTTTTCTCCATTGTCCAGTGACAGGCCTCCCAGTGCTGTTTGCTTATTTTGTGGTTCTGTGCTCTTTTATGGAGTGCTTTCCAAACAGTTAAACTCTCAGGAATTCTCTGTTTCACACAAATCCATTCTATTTTTTTATCTGTCTCTTTGTAAGGCATCTGTCCTTGTCCATGGCAGGGGGATTGCACCAGATGACTTTTAAAGGTTCCTTCCAACTCAAGCCTAAGAGATTTCCAAGAAGCATTTGGACAGCACTCTCAGACACAGGGTGTGACTCTTGGGGGTGCAGGACCGGGGGTTGGACCCAATTATCTTTGTGGGTTCCTTCCAACTTTACCTACTCAGTGATTCTGTGGAACATATGGTTCTATGATCTCCTGTCAAATGTATTTGAAAGCCTGTTCGTACCTGGAATGTGTAAAATGAAAAATCTCAGTCCACTCCTTAAGCTGTTTGCAATTAACTCAAGGAAGATACACATGTAAAACCTGTTTGACACTCTGGGATAAGAGGAGTAGGAGATGTTGTGGATGGGAATGAAAACTGTTCCTACTTCTGGTTGTTTCTGAGCAGCACCCATTGGCTTTGCTCAGGACATGGCACACAAAACTTCAGCTCAGTTGAAAGCACCTGTGCAGTGTCTATGGTGAATGTGAAGATAACTTGGTCTTCAGTAGTTTTCTTTCTCCATGATGCCAGACATGAATATCTGGCATCTTTCTCCATCATGCCCAGCATGAATATCTGGACTTTATTAAGTGTCCTGGATATCATTTAGGCAGCAGTTGAAATCACACCGGGGAAAACCCATGAAATGCCTTGGACATTTCTTTCAAGTCCTCATACAGATCTCTTCCCACCAGGCTGAAAGGGGTACAAAGCTACACAGTTGGGCCCCTAGTGTGTATGCTCAGAGGTGGCTTAATTTATTACACTGCTTGTGTCCCTCTCCATGTTAGATGGTGACCTGGTGCCAACTTTTGCATGTGTTGACCGCTGTGTCCCATATGAAACCTAACTGTAATTATTTTTACCTTCAGAGCCATGAAACTGTACATCATCCTCTTCCTGGCAGTGCTGAATAAAGAAACCTCTAACTATCAACCCTCAGAGGGGACATCCTGTGAAATGGTAAGGTTGTCTCTCTATTTAGGCCCCTTGAGATCCTGACTGAGGCTGGGACCCCCTTGTTACAGGCACTGCACAAGCAGCTGCAGTCTCTGAAAAGGGAAACCCCCAGGACCAGGCTTCCTGTGATGGCAGAGGTGGGATTTGCAGGTTTAGGGGATGCTTAGCAGTCTGTGGTCAGGCTGTGTCCTTCTTGTAGTGACAGCACACAAAGGGGCACCTGGGGGAGGAACAGGCAAAGATAGGTCATTGTCTCAGCTTTTTTCCTAAGGAGGAGCCGGTAAAAAGAAATTTGACTTGATTTCCCTAAGGTTGTACAGGATTTCTGTGGCTAAGAAGACAGAAAAAGAACTTGGACTTAAAATCAACTCATTTATAATCAGTTGTTCTTTGTGCTTTAATTAAAGCATCTTCTGTGAAATACTTCTATACCAGCTCTTTTGTAATAACAAGCAGACTCACTTTCTCTGCCCTGACACAGCATTTCTGCCAGGAAAGTTGTACCTGACTTCTGCTGGAGTGAAGAGAAATGACAGACACTCTTGCTCCAGTACAAAATCTGCTCCTTGAATTTTTGCAAGCACCTGGTACAATATTATGTTATTTGCTGCTGAACTTTCTCCCTTCCCTCTCCAAGTGCTTCTGACTGTACCAGGATGTTTAAAAATACTTTTTTTTTCCCCCTTGAACATTGAATCTGTTAAGCCCAAATCCTCAAGAATTTCCAAAATAGGGAAAAAATAATTTACTAGCTGTACACATCTCCCTTTTGGGACTCATTCCATTCCTGCCTACCCTGCCATATTGCTGCACTTCCTGAATTCCAGAGAAATGAAGACCTAGTGTATATATATAAAAGATCTTGGGAAGGTGACTGGGTAGGTCAGCTCCTTGACTGGAGAGGGAACGCTGATAAAGCCACTGTAAACAGGACAGCCTGGGTCTCATGTCATAATCACATGAATCCTGGGTGAGCCACGCAATAATCCAAGCAGTTTCATCCCATTCCTTGGCGGGTCACAGACCAGGCTGATTTCTGAGAAATAAACACATGCTTGCTTGCACTACTCCACTGTAAACTGCTTTCATCAAGCCAACAACACAACTATGCTGGGATAAAATCAGCCCTGACAGAAAACATGCTGCAGTCAGGGGCTAGGATGCTCATCTGGTGTAAATCAACAGCTCAGCATTGCTAATGTCCATGAGGATTGCCTTCCTTAGCTGGGCATTTGGTGTGCATCCAAACACAGCTCAGAGAAAGAAGGAGCTACTGGATTAGCTGGTTAGCTGTCCATTGACAGTCCTGCATTGCATCACAGCCTCACTGTTTTATATGGCACTTTCCCTGTGGTGACGCCTTTAGAATGGCAGAGGCTCGGAAATGGAAACTTTAATCTCAAATCTCATGGAAGAGGCATGAGTCAGAAACCTGTGCTGCTTTCTGAGTCACCACTGTGCTGTTGCTGAACAAAACTCTCGTACCAGAGGTTGTAGGAAGTAAGCAGTCCCTTCCAGAGCCCTGGCATGGGGGTGAACTGCACTGATTATACCTGTTATGGCACATCTGTCAGTCTGTGAGACAACAAGGATCAGATCAAATGTCAGGATGTTCTTCCTAACTCACATTATTTTCCAAGGAGAAGCAAAGCTTCTATTGTATTTTTACCTTCCAAAGAAAGATGATTTTGCTAATTCATGTTAATTTGGAAAGGAGGAGATTACAAATAATTTATAGAAGGGAAGGGATTTTAAGAAATTCTATTTTTCCTTGCTTTGAGGTGATGCAAGGACAGGTGCATAGCCAGATGTCATAAGTCAGCTGATGTGTGGTACCTATCTGGGCAAAATGCTAAAGTTTGATTGTGTAGCTGAGCCTCTGTCTGGGCAGATCTTCTAAGAATGGCCAGGGACACCACACAAATACAGGTCAGTGCCAAGTGGCTCCAGCCCAGATTCCTGGTTCAAATGTTCATGAATTGATAAAGGAGAACTCAAGGACAGGCTTGACAGGCTTGAGTCCAACTCCTTTTTGTAGGGCTCTTACTGAGGTGGCTGACAACTTCCACCCAGTGCTGAGCAGTGAAGAACTGGAATCAGAAAACAGAAAAGATGCCCGGCTTTTGAACTGTTGGGTCTTTTTTTTTTTTTTTTCCCAGCATCTTAATGGGACCAAGTGGTCCTCACTCTCCAGTACTCCTTGATAATGGACTTTAAACAAACTGATGGCAGCACTGCCAGATATGACGAAGTCAGAACATGAGACTGACAAAAACCTCTTTTCCAGTCTCAGGCTACCCATTGGACTAAAGGGTAAGAGGAGAGGAGATAAACCAAACAGATGCTGTTTGCTCCATCCCACAGAGACATGGTTTGTGATGGCTCTGGCTTATTTTTTTTTTCCTTGCCAAGGTCAGCATGAATAATATACAGGNCATGAATAATACACAGGAAATGTAGGTGTCGAGTTTGGACTTGGATGTTTATTATTTTTTATCTATTTACAGACTCATGAGCTGTGAGCTCTGACTAGTAAGTTAGAGAAATGAGGTAAAATGGAGTGCTTCTAACTCTTTCTAAGGTTATTTAAGTGATAACTACCCAATAACAAGGTGACACCTATATTATCTATACTTTTGATCCAATAATGACCACCCAAGGCCTTCAACATAGACCTTTTCCACCTAATTACAGAAAACCACTCAAACCTATGGAGAAGAAGGAAGGAGAAGGTGAAGAAGAGGGACCCAGACAGTGCCTGAAGTCCTCCATCTTGATTCACTTGTATTACTATATACTAAAATCTTAAATCTAAGTTTTTCATACTGTGAGATCACACACTACTATTCAAACCCACAACCCCTGTGCTCTCACTCAATCCTGGGAGCCTGTTCCAAGGTCTCAAGTCAAATTTGGTGCTTGCCTGAGGGTCAGCACCCCTCAGCTCAGAAAGCCTGAAACTTTCAGCCTCCAGGGTTCCAACAATGGTTCATCTTTTTTTTTTTTCCATACTGTTGATGAGAATGAAATTCATGCAGTTTGAGCCTTGGGGGAGAAAATATGGTGCAGAAGAGGCAAGATAAGAAATTTGGTGAGGATCAAAATAGTCAGTGAAAAGGAAGGAAAGTTTAAAAAGAAAAATGAGAGGGGAAATGTTATAGGAACAAATGGCTGACAGTGGGAGGTGTATATTTTATTAGTCCTTTTTGTCACTGGGAGGATTCCGTGGATGCAGATTAAAAGCCAAATCATGCAAGATACATGGTGAACAGTGGCTGATCTCTCCCCCATCAACTTCAATGAAAAGCAGATTGTTGGTATTGACAGGAGTTGCATCAGGACTTTGGTGAGATTCTAGGTGCCCAGGGGAAATGGAGGGTGCTCAGAACTTGCTGGGATCTGGCTGAAAGTATGAGAAACCTGGCATCCCCCTTAGGATGCAAATCAGTTTCTGCTTTTTTCACTCTGGATTTTTGTATCCTCCTGGCTTCTTCTTCTTCCACAAATGAGTAAGAAGAGGTTTCCTGCTATTCATACCTTGGAAATAAGGCCAACTCTGAGTATAATTTAACTGAGGAAGTATACAGTGACTTTGCAGGAAAGAAATATTTTCAGGGAGAAGTCAGAAAATTTCCTTCTTTTCTTTTTTCTAATTTTTATTTTAGCTGAGGAAGATTTGAGTGAGTTGGAGGGGAAAAATAAGGGGCTTAGGTTTTAATAGCCAATTTATTTGGGATCTTTGTGAAAAATGTGTCATGGGAAGCACTGTGGGGCAGCTTGTGTACGTCTAGAGTTTAGATGAGCACTTGCACTTCTCTGGCACATTCTTGTGTGGTCTTCAGAACTAAGATGATTCAAAAGAGATTCACAAAATGCTGGCTAGTGCCCCACTTCTCCTAAACAGATCTGCCACTTCATTCACATCAAAGTTAATATAAAACAGATAGGCTTTAGTATTTTTGGTGTTGAATATTTGCTTGATTTCTGAAAAGCTTTGTGTGATGGAATCTGGATTCTGCTTCCCCATAGAAGTTAAGATGCAACAGACTTTCTTTCTTTCTTTCTTTCTTTCTTTCTTTCTTTCTTTCTTTCTTTCTTTCTTTCTTTCTTTCTTTCTTTCTTTCTTTCTTTCTTTCTTTCTTTCTTTCTTTCTTTCTTTCTTTCTTTCTTTCTTTCTTTCTTTCTTTCTTTCTTTCTTTCTTTCTTTCTTTCTTTCTTTCTTTCTTTCTTTCTTTCTTTCTTTCTTTCTTTCTTTCTTTCTTTCTTTCTTTCTTTCTTTCTTTCTTTCTNTCATGTGACAACTCCTTTTCTCTCTTTTTCTGACAGGCAAACTCTCAGGCATTTTGCCACAACAAAGACCTCCACCAAATCCCTCGTGAGCTCCATCCAAATGTAAACAAAATAGATCTGTCGGGAAATCTGATTCAAAGCATTCCTGAAATGTCATTATCATTTTACACTTCCCTTCAGTGCCTGGATTTAAGCTCTAACCAGATAAGTTTCATCACTCCTGGAGTCTTTGCACACATGAAGAATTTGCTGGAAATAAATTTAGCCAACAATCATTTACATGAGCTTGCTCAGAATGGGACAGAGGGGATTGGACTTTTGCCCAAGGTGGAAATAATGGACTTGTCCCACAACAACCTCTACAATGGGATGGCTGAGTATTTCATTAAAGAAGCTCCATCACTGCAGTATCTTTCCTTGGCAGACAACAGTATTATAATGGTATCACAAAAGATGTTTCAGGGATCTCCCAATCTTGTGGAGATAGATCTTCAGAGCAACATCATCATGGAAATACAAGAAGGTGCTTTTGAGACTCTGGTGAGCCTGTCCAAACTCAATCTCTCAAAGAATTCAATTACTTGCATCTCTGATTTTAACCTCAGGCATCTGGAGATACTTGACCTTAGCAGGAACAGCATTGAGACCTTCCACACCACAAAATCAGATGATGAATATAGCTTAAGGTATTTGGATCTCAGTGAAAACAAACTGTTTCACTTCCCAGTGTTCCCTCAGGTAAATAAGCTGGTAACTCTGAATTTATCAAAGAACTTAATCCAGCTCACTGCTGAATCCCCTCATAATAAAATGGACTATATGAAAAATGAATGGCTAAATGCTTCTTTCCATCTTCTTGATCAGAAGCAAACTAGAAACAAAAGTTCTCTTTATTTATCCCAGCTTGTATATTTAGACTTAAGTTATAATAAAATCAAATCCATTCCAGATGAATTCTTTGAATCAATGTTGTCCCTTCACAGCCTGAATCTCAGTAAAAACTGTCTTCAGGCATTTTCTGTAAATTATGATAGTGCACTGATCTCTTTAACTGTCCTTGACCTGAGCTACAATGCTTTGCAGAATCTTCTCCTCGATGCTGGTGCATTGTCAAATTTGAAGGAGCTCTATGTTCAAAACAACTATCTTCAAACCCTGCAGTTTGACATCTTCTCAAATCTTCCTAGCCTCAGACTGCTTAACCTACAGAGCAATAATATCAGCCTTTGCAGCATGTACTCAGGATTAGCTAAGCAAAGACTTGCTGGAGAAGAACATGGTTGTGTGTCATTTGTCAATTCTCCTGCTCTGCAGTACTTGTACCTGGCTGACAACCTGCTGAGCATCCTACCAGCATACAGCTTCTACAAGACTCCTCTGGTTGTCTTGGACCTCTCCATGAACCCTGGACTGAAAATAGAACTTAAAGCATTATCAGGCCTGGAAAAGTCTCTGGAATGTTTGTATTTATATGGTAATAGCCTGATAGATTTAAATATTGACTTGCCTTGTTTTAGTCACCTTAAACATTTAAACCTCTCTGAAAATCAGCTGAACTGGCTGCCTAAGTGGGGTAGTGACTCTTCAGTAGAAGTTCTGGATCTACGGAACAACAGGTTCAGTACGTTACAGAACAGCAATATTTTAGCATTAGAAAATTCACTTAAAAAATTGTATCTCACTGGGAACCCACTCAGCTGCTGTGGAAACATTTGGCTTTCATCAATGATCCAGAACAAAAACGTCCAGATCCCCAATGTGGAGCATTTAATGTGCCAGCACACTCAGAATTTCGGGTACCAGGATGAAATGCACATCAGGAACATTAGACCAGAAGACTGTGAAAAAGAGGATCTGAAGAAAATCAACTTCCTTATTATATTAACATTTGTGTTGGTTTTATCTGTGATCATCATTGGTGCGGGTTCATTTTTTTGGTCCCGCAGACAAAACTTTACCCATCAGTTTAAAGCATAGTAACACAAAATGCCTTGAAAACTGAAGAAATCAGGTGCTGCACTGACAGTGTGTAGAAATGAAGGGTAAAATTCTCATCTTTGATTTTCAGCTGTGATTTTAAATACTTTTGAAGTGCCCCCGAATTACACCACTGGTATGAGTTGCAGGGATGGGGAGGAGGATTTTCCATGTTTTGCAGATCCACGGTTTAGCTCAAAGAGGAGAAATTTGGCCCTTGTGTGCAATATATATTTAACTGAGTTTAATGTGAAGAAAGTCATCTCTGGGGTGAAGGCTTTAAAAAAAAATCCTGGAGCATGAATTTCAACCAGCTGACATTGAACTGCAATGTTTATATTTCTAAGAAAAACTGTTTGGAAATCACTGCATTTCAATGCAGAAGAATAGTATATCTATTTTTAAAGGCCATGGGAGGTTAGACTGCAAAAAGATATTTTGAAGATACCAGTGTGAAATAATGCATAGGGAACACAGTCCTGGGCCATAACTCAGATCTGTCTCTTTCTACTGTCTTTCCCCCAAAATATATTATTGTCTAGAGGATGTACTGCAAGGAAAGTTCTGTAGATCCTCATTCTGTGCTGTGTTTAACACGGCTAGCCTGTTGCTAAAAGCTGACACTGACAAATGTTGTCCCACTGTCTCACAGAAAATTCAGCCTTTTGAAGGAAACATGACAGTGAGTGGGAGCCTGACCTGCTAACAGGGTTCAGTGGCTTTGAAAAGGAGCTATATCAGGTCTCCTGTTAATACCAGGAACTGTCCATGCAGGCACATAAGAGAAATATTGGTCAAACTGAAACCTGTCCAGGTAAATAACTCAAAGTCAAATTGCTGCTCCGTTTCTGTTTCTTCCAGCTAGTGAATGTCAAAATTACCACACTACAAAAAGGTGTATAATTATATTTTTTAAGCAGTTATGTATGAAACTGGCTGGTGGTTTTCATTGTGGAATTTTGTACAATAAAAACAACTGAATTTTGTAAAAAGCACAAGGCTGTGGATATATTAAAGCACTGGCTTGGAATGCTCCACAGATGTGGAGAAATGTCTTCCTATTTTTCTATGGTATTTGTACTCCACCTTTACCTTCTGGTCCTGCAGCAGAGACAGCTGCTCCATATTATAGAGTACAACCAGTGGAGAATAAGGAAATGTACTGGAGATGTAGGCAAGAATTTGGAACAGGTTCCCCAGAAAAGTTGTGTCTGCTCCATCCCTGGAAGTCTTCAAGGCCAGATTGGATGGGGTTTGGAGCAATCTGGTCTAGCAGGAGATGTCCCTGCCCAGGGCAGGGGATTGGTACAAGATCATCTTTAAGTCCCTTCCAAACTAAACTACTTTGTGATCTCTGTGATCCAATGAATTTGAACAAACCATCAGCAGCAATAGGGCCTCATCTAACATTAATGAAAGCCAATGGCTGAAACACCTAATCTTGGAGGGGAAGGCTTGCACAAGCAGCAATCCCAGGGATTAGTTGGAAGCTCAAAGGCAAGCCAAGCTGTGTGCCCAGATGCTGATTTGCCACAGACTGAGTTCATGGAATTTGTGTCAAGCATGGCAAGACTATTTCTCCTGCTGTGAGAGCCAATATTAGCTTGGCTGCTGTGACTGGAATTAGTTAATAACCTGATGACAGAGCCAAACCCATTTAATTAACAGTTTTAACACAATTGTTTTGCTCTACAAAAAGGAAGTGCTTGTTATTACTAAACATCTGGGACTAATTAGACTTCCATTGACTTCCCTGGGAGCAGAAATAGTTTTTGTAGGAATAAGTCTCAGAAGTAAAGTGCAGCATGGCTTGTTTGGATTTTTCTGTTAGCAGCATAAGCAATCAAGTAGTGATATGAGCCTGCTTCAGCCAATTCTTTTACTCTGAATGAGACAAGTGTGAGGGGAAGAAAATATGAATAAATTTATGAAGAGAGGGAAAACAGAGAAAATGGGAGCTCTACATTACATTGTTCAACATTATTCAAAGTATGGATATGTAGATGACAGGCCCATCTCTTACCTCTCCTGTGTGTTACTGCACCTGCAAGGACACCAAATACCTGATCCTACATCAAAGGTAGCCATCACTCAGACATTACACATCTTTCCATCAGTCCCATTGTCCTAGTAAGTGTCATGGTTTAGTGAAGCAGAATATGAACCCTATCCCAGTGGAATCAGGACAGTAGACATGATACAGCCTGTAATTTTGCAACCAAAACTGACACCCTCATTCATCACTTTTTCATAAAGTCCTCGCAAAAACCTCTGTTGGTACAAAGAGCTCCTTCTGCTAAGCCAATGGATATCCTTCTGTAATTCTGGCATCTGGAATAGAGCATTTGGGATTTATGCAGTCAATGCAAACTCTATTTTCTTTAAGTTGCCACATGCAACAAATGGCTCCCCTTCTACAGCTGTTTTCATGGGACAGGACAATAGAAACACAGAATCCTAAACTGGTTTGAGCTGGTAAGCACCTTAAAAACCATCACGTTTCAACCCCCTTGCCATGAGCTTACTAAACCAGGTTACTCATCTAACCTGGCTTTGAACACCTCCAGGGGAAGGGCAGCTTCTCTGGGTAACCTGTGCCAGGGCTTTACCACCCTCAACAACCAAGAATTTCTTCCTGACACTTAATCTAGTTTCCCCTCTTTCAGTTTAAAACCATTTCTCCTTGTCCTGTTACTCTCTGCCCAGTCAAAAAGTCCATCTCTCTGCTTCTTAAAACCCCATTTAGGTAAAGGAAGGCAGCAATGAGGTCTCCCTGGAGTCTTCTACTTGCTGAACCACAATAGATTTCCCTTAAGCATTTCCTACCACAGTTGCTGTGTTTTCTTCCTGAAACAATCTTCCGTAGTGGGATCAAGTAGATGTAAGTACAGGAAGCACTTAGAAACACTCCCAGAGGGGGTCCCTACCATCTCAGCAAGTCATATGATTCTCATTGGTTATCCATGGAAAATCAAATCTCAGTTTCCAGAAACTTGATTTTTTTCTGCAAAGCCAAGACAAAATAACACCATCACAGGGTGCCAGTCTCTGGCCACAGATTTCTGCTGGGACCTTGCTCAGCCCTAAACTAGCCACAATGGGTTAGTATACAAGACAGTAATTGCCTCCTAATATTTTGGGAACTCAAACATTTCCTCTCCCTATCTATTCCCCATGTCATTCAGTACTCTTTTATTTGCCTGTGGAGAAACAAACTGCAATAAAAGTGTCAGTGACCAGTGAAATGGGGTGAAAATGAAATTAGAGGAAGAGGAAACTGGAAACACATACTACATTCTTTCACATGCAAAGACATTTGGAGGCTGATGCAACATGATATTAAGCAAAATTTTGGCAAATATAAGGGAACAATCCTGCAACACTGAGTCTTCTCAAGCTATTGATCATGGCTGTTCTGCTGTGTTTCAGAGCCAAATTAGTTCCACAGATTCCCTCCTCCAGTCCATTTCTAGCAGCTGTCACATCAGACACGAATTTGGGTGACAATGGGACAACTGATTGCAGCCTTTTCATACCTAAAGGGGGCTTCTAAGACAAAGAGTGGCTTTTTACACAGAGAGAAAGTGTCAGGAAAAGGGGGAACAGCTTTAAAAGAAGAGCAGAGGTTTAAATGAGGAAGAAGTTCTTTACTGTGAAGGTGGTAAAACACTGGCACAGGTTGCAAAGAAGCTGTGGATGCCTCATCCATGGAAGTGTTCAAGGCCAGGTTGGATGGAGCTTGGAGCAACCTGGTCTAGTGGAAGGCATCCCTGCCCATGGCAGGGGACTGGAACTAGGTGTTCTTTAAGGTCCTGTCCAACCTAAACCATTTGGTGACTTCATGATTTTCCAGTTCATAAGCAGTATACTCCATGAAGAAACATTCTGGAAGGTCACTGTAGAAGAGATTCCTCTTTACTGTTCCTGACTTTCCCAGAAAAGGGAGCGGAGAAGGGAGTCCCTGGTTCCTGAAGAGCAGTGGAGACTTCCATTTTCAGGTAGGAAAGAGAAGAAGGTTTGGAATGGGCAATTAGGCTGGAGGTATGGCACAAGGAAAAGAGAAGGGGATTAAGAATAGCTAAACCAGGAATTTGGAATCCAAGTTACAGAATCATTGAATGATTAGGGTTGCAAGGCACCTCTGGAAATAATCTAATTCAACCCCACTGCTAGAGAGGTTCACTCAGAGAATATTGCACAGGATCATGTCCACATGGGTTTTAAAGTTTTCCAGAGGAGGAAATTCCACAATCTCTCTGGACAGCCTAATGTGTACTCTGTCACCGTTACAAGGAAGAATGGGGAAGGAATGGTCAGGATGAAATTAGAACCAGAAGCAAGAACTAGGCTTGTTCAGGCTGGAGAAGAGACAGTCTTGAGGGGAAATCTTTGGTCAATCCTGGATGGACAGCTACAAGGAAAAGCATCAGCTCCTCCCAGGAGTATTCACTGAAGGGACAAGATACAACTGCTGAGAGCTGCAGCTGGGGAAGTTCACATTAAACATAAAGGAAATTCTTCATAGTGAGAGAGGTCAGACTCAGAAAGGCCTTGGAGACTTTCAAAACTCATCAGGGCAAGGCCCTGAGCAACCACTTCTGACACTGAAGTTGGCCCAGCTTCAGTCAGGGAGCTGGACTGGAGTTCTCCAGAGGCTCCTGCTGTTCTAAATTTTTTTCCAAATCTTTGGAAAACAAGAATGGGTAAAGAATAGAGCAGCAGAGAAACAGCCTGTAAATGACATCTGCTCCCTGGACTGAAGCAGTAGAAGGGATTTGGCAGAAGTGTCCAGAAGGATGGCAAAAGTGGCTGATGATGTCAGGTGTCGACAGGGCTAGTTAGCTCATGGAAGTCTGAGTTCACATAATCTTTCCTTTGTTTTCCCTCATGAGTTTTATAGCTCAAAATTAAAGTTAATATTTCCAAAGTTTTCCATGAAAATTCTGAAGAATATGAAGTTGGCCAATGTCTCCTTTGTAAGGCCAGAGTTTCAGTTTTAATTCAGATATTTCTACTGCTGAAAGCACTTACAATAAAATTAAAAAAAAAAAAAAAAAAAAAAAAAAGAAAACAAGTAATTGCTACATTCAGTTTGCTTTTATTATGTTTGCTCTAGAGAAGATAATGGAATATTTCAATCAGTTTATATTAAGTAATATCCCTCCCAGTTATCACCAAATTAAGCAGAGAAAAGAAATTTTAAAAATAGGCATAAAATATTAGGCTGCTGAAATTATATATTTTTTTTCATGTTTTAAGATATCAGTTAGTGCTGGGACACAGGAAGAACACAAAATAAAATAAAATAATGGTAGTTACCTTTTGAAATTCCAGAAGAGACCCATCAGGTTAGATTTTAATTCAAAAATGTTTTATGATGTAGAAATTCTTTCCATCATAAGTACTTACATAGTAATTAATGCTTTTAAAAATAATATTTACATGTTTTTTCTCTCCACTGCCTTTCACTTTAAAATGTTGTTACAAGAAATTCTGACAAGAGGCACAGATTGAAGAGTTTCAAACCCCCATTTTCACTGATGGTTTACTCTTGGAACACACTTTGTACCAGACTTTAATATAAGTTTCTTGCCTCACATACGTGATTCAAGACTGCATCTTTTCTTCAACGTGTCCCTGTGTTACGCCACAGGCATCAGGCGAGTAATTGAATTGTTAAAATGGACCCATCACTCCTAAATCAAGCTCCTTTCCTCTTTAGAAAGAATGATGCCCACTGAGGTGAAGATCCAGAAAATTGTGTGCTTTAATATCCACTCTAGGTATTTAAACCCAAAATATAAATCTTTACAGTTCTTATTTAGCTGCTGGTTTTTCCACCTGGTGCCTGAAGTCTCTAGAGGACTACATTTGATGTGAAAATTCCCTGTGAATTTCTGCTTATCGGGATATTCAGAAATGCCACAATAGTACAAAACCATTTTCATATGTGTGTAAGCCCCAACCAAACTTTTATTTTGATCTTTCCTCTACCCAGTCTCCTAAGTGGATAGATATTCCCAAAGCATTGCTTCTGGATAAAGCAGTGTAGGAAGTATAGCTGGAAACAGAGCTGCCATGGTAACTCCATGTCTAGATGGATAGTCTGGTTCTCTCCCCTACCCTCATGGGTGTTTTCTGTTCTTTAAGTGCTGTCCTCCTTTCCAGGCCAGGGGGAGTGCTACATGGATCCTATCAATTTGTCCTCAGTTTTGTCTCAATATACAGAATGTTGTGCTCCTTAAAGGACTTTTAGGTAATCTCTGGAGGACAGAACTGTGGAATATGGGGTTATTATATTTTTAAAGTTGTTAAGGCTCATGTTCACCAGAAGGCCCTGTTGGAAAGGATGGTTGGAAGTCAGTCATGAGGAATTATGAGGAGGAACAAGAAGCTCATTGGGTGAAGGGGAGCCTGGACAGCAGACTGCAGCTGAGCAGCCAAATGGGTGCCCTTTTTCTCCTCAGTTCTGGTTTTGACTGGTTGAAATTAAAAGTCTAAAAGGGGGGTGATTTCTACAATAGAGTGATCTTCAAATGCATAAGGAAGTCTGTGTCACTTTGTTCCCCATTGCTACACAGAAATATTCCCTCCACACAAAAATGTGGCTGCAGGGACTGCAGAAGGCAGAGGGGAGGGGCTTGAACAAGACCCTTGAGACGTACCATGCTCCCATATTTATGACATAGTAACTAAAACAATTCATTTCCTGCAGAGGAGGACTGTAAGTCATGATGTGTCATGTGCTCTGAACACCACGTTATAGGAGGAAAGAGAAAGGAAAAACACCACAACCTCCATGTACTGTTTCATAAGGAAGGCTGAGTTGTCTGAACCACCAATGGTCACTTCTGTCTCACTCAGATTACAGCATTTAAGTCACTGAGAAAGGCTAAAAAAAAAAGTATCATCATGAAGGATTATGGCATCTGAGTCCCCTGACAGACATCTAAATTCCCATGTGGTCTCCACATCCTCAAGTTGGAGGCTCAGTTTGTCTGGGACACCCACAGCCCTGATACAGAATGAGCCAAGCCTCTCTCCAGCTTTATTGACAAGACCTCCACAAAGAGGTGTTTAGAGTTGTGAAGACTTGGGTGGTGAACAGATTGTAAGTTGACCACAAGCTCATATGGTGATGCTTCCATTTATGTGTAAGCATCTTAGAATCATGGAATTATTTAAGTTGGAAAATACCCCTAAGGTCATCAAGACCAAGTGTTTCCCCAGCCACTAAGGCCACCACTAACCCATATCCCCAACTGCCACATCCACATGGCTTTTAAATCCCTCCACAGATGGTTGTCAGCACTTCCCTGGGCAGCCTGTTCCAATGCTTTCAATTATTTTTCAATGTTCTTTCAGTGAAGAAATTTTCCTGGTATCCAATCTAAACCCTGGCACAACTCGAGACAATTTTCTTTTCATATTGTTTGTTACTTGCTAGAAGAGACCAACCCCCATGAGGCTACACCATCCTTCCAGGGAGCTGTAGAGAGTGAGAAGATTCCCACTGAGTCCCCTTTTTTTCAGGCTGAGCCCTCCAGCTCACTCATGCTCCTCATCAGACTTGTGCTTCAGACCCTTCCCCAGCTCTTGCTCTTCTCTGGACACTCTCTAGGGTGTCCTTCTTATCATGAGGGTCCCAAAACTGACCCCAGGATTTAAGGTGTGGCCTCAGCAGTGCCCAGCACAGGGAATGGCCACTGGCAGGTCCTGCTGGCCACCCTGTTGCTGGAACAGTCTGGAGCTTGTCTTACCCCAGAGCTAAAGGCTTGAATCAATTGTCTAAACACAGGCAGCTAGTTCAGCCTATGGCAAGAAACTAGTGCCAGTGGGGATATTCCTGGTGTCTGGGCTGTATCAATGCAGTATTTGCAGATATGACACAGGACAGAGAATGATACTTGACACTCAGCTGGAGCTCAGGCAGAAAATCCCAGGGTAGCTCAAAGGCAACTGAACACCAATTTGGGGCTATCCAGTCAAACTCACTGTGGGAGAAGAAACTCAAAATTATTTTGGAAAGCAGATGTTCCAGCTACTTTGCTTTAATTGGTTGATATGTTAGATCTGATCTTGGAAGTCTAATATCAGCTTACCTTTTTAAAACTGTGATCAAATCCAAAAATCAAGACCAGCTTTCAATGAGGAATGTTTTTCACAACTGTCTGCCCATGCACATCAAGTGTCATATTGTCATCTTTTCTCACCATCTTTTCTAGCCTCCTGCTTCTTTAGGCTGCTCACAAGGAGGCTTCCAAGTAGATGCAATCCAATGCAATGGCATTACCTGTTCGTGCACTACAGAATATGTCACTTCATTTGGTTTGCATCACACACTTCCTACTGCTCTTCAGCAGACCTCTGGATTCATCCACACAAAGGATTCTCAGATGTCTTCTAGCGGAGTAACTGAGTGATGCTCAGTTAAACAAATCACTTACTGAGGTCTATGGAGCAATGCTTTCAGCATCTCACTACCCAAACAGTGTTGGTGTTTTTTCTTACCACTTCTTATTTCACAACTTGTTTGGATTTTGGTCTTGTGCAAGAGTTGTTATAGGAATAAAAACCTATCTCAAGGAAAGATCTTACTTTATCTGGATGAAATAAAATGAGCAGGTGTTCCTTCCTTCCTTCCTTCCTTCCTTCCTTCCTTCCTATAAATCATCATCATCATCATCATCATCATCATCATCATTATCATCATCATCAATCATAACCATAATAATAATAATTTTCTTAAAATAATAAAGGCCTAAAAGACATATCTAAGTTTTCCATAAAAACATTCAAAACTCTCTTGCTTTTCCTCTGCACTACTTCAGATATCCCACAAATTTGAACATGCTATGCACATTGGGAAGGTATGGCAGTTATTTTTCTGGTTAAACCAGTGCAGTTTTTGAAGATGCCTCAGTTATAAATGAAAGAGGTCAGCTTACATTCTGTTCACCAATCCAGCCCTCACAACTCTCTACACCTCTCCTTGCTTGTGGAGTAGTTTACATCATCAATTTAAATCATCTTCATGTTTCACTTGATAACTGGATCAGTCTAAGACTGTGTCCAGTAACATTTACACAGGGATAGGGGATAATTTATTAGGTCATGAGACACAGCTCCATGGCAGCTGTTCCTATCTGCCTTCCACTGCCTTGCTTTGCAGAGCTCCCAGGTGGGCTTCCTCAAAGATCCCTTTAAGTCTCAAGAATGAGGTTATAAAACCTGGAAAAGTTTTCCAGCCAGACACTGTGAGACAGTTCAGAGGGGATCCAGCAGCAACTGGGAAAGGTGTGAAAAATGGGACCTTTGCAGAAAGGCTATGAGAATTGGTTCACAGTGGAAGGGGGAGAATTAAAGCACATAAACAGGAAGGGATGTTTTTAATCATTCTGAATCAGCAGGGAAGAAGGAAGAAACACATAGAAAATGTAAGTCAAAAGTTGGGTGGATTTTTACAGTCTCACTGGTAGCAGAGAAATAAATGTATGTTGGGATCAATCCTGAACCCAAGGAATCCAGCAGAATCTGTCTCCTGGAAGAGGATTTATGCATGGGGAAGGGAGCAGATGCTTTCCAATTAGTTTGGACTTACAGGTATAGGAATGCAAATTATTCAGGCCTTCAGAGGCAACTCCCATTATCCTGGAGATCAGCATAAGTGCCAGAATAAAAGTTGTCCCACAATAATTAAATCAGCATTTCCAAATTCCTGCTTGGGAGCAACCCTTTGGTGAGACAGTTTCTGTCACGTCAGTAAAGGCACTACTGTTGTTGGTGCTCATTTTTTGCTCTCCAAAGGGTACCAAAAACATGTAAGGGACTGACAGTGACTGATGCTCAGCAAGTTCAATGCATCCAGCCACTGTTTGGACTGTGCTCAGAGGACAATTTGGGTGAAAACCAGTGATACCATCAAAACTGAGGCTTTGCACAAAATATTCACTCTTTTAATACATTTGTTTTTCCTCCAGCTGTTGTGTTTATTCCATTTTGACCACTGCCTTCCTCTGTCTCTGTTTTTCACTGGATTCCTCTTATCTCTTTCAAGCTGTCTGTCCCAAACAGGACATAAACTCAACAAAATTTGATCCCAAGCTGAACTTATGAGCTGTATCATGTTTGAGTGGACTGGAGATAAGGTCAAGGAAATTTATGCACACATATTTCATCAAGAGGTGAGGCCTCTCTTCCTTGTTTATTATTTCTAAAATATTTAAATCTTTAGAAATAGTATTATTGACTAGAAAAAAAAACAACACCCAAAGCCCTGCTCTAATTGGAACAGTCATTTCAATGCACTAAATTATTATAGTATCAGCCAAATCTGTGCTCCAAAGGATGAAGGCAAACATGAATTATGGGCTGGCACTCAGTCAAAAATGCAGCTATTGTTCTCAAAAACAGGATGCAGACCAAGGGGAAATGGTGTCTAGTCTTAACTGTTCATAGCATAGGAATAAAAACCCCACCATAGTCCTATTGAAAAGGAGGAAGGTCAGATCTTCATGGGAGAATTATTTTATAGACGCATTCTCCTAAATCTGTTGATTTCCACTCTGGATCATCAGGCATAGATAAAGGCATTTGCTTCATCCATCATGTTGTGGAGTGTGTTATCCCTAACATACAGCACATGCAGAAGACTTGAAACCAGCAACTGATGACTTATAAAATTGGAAAGAACTCTTTAAGCCATATTTTTCATCAGAACCTACACAAAATTAATGTAAAAATAAATGCAGCCTTTGAACCTAGGTAGAGAAAGAAGAACTGCTCTTTTTACATTATTCTGGTGTGCACTTGTCCATGTTAGGGATACTGAAAGTCCTGCAGGGGTCAGGTGTGCTTGGTGTGTATCAAAACATGTCTGAAGATCTTCTTGTCAAACTCAATCAAAAATAGGTAAAAAGAAAAATAACCTGGCTCCTTCCACATGGGGAGGACCTGCATAAGTTCCTCCAAGTACACAGAGACTACAAAATGTGTCTCCATTTACAACATCCTCATCCAGTAAATATCTGCTTGCACACAGTTCTCACCCTGCAAAGTGTGTTGATAGCTCACACACCATATTTGCAGCAAAGCACATTTTGCATTGGCCAGGGGTGAAACTGTGCACAAAGTGGGGGCTCTGCACTAACCTCAAGGCATTTCTTTCAATGGCCATCTCCCAGATGCCCCAGGATTAAAGCTAAGGTTGAGGGTTCCAGTTTAAGAACCAGAGCAATGATCTGCTCCTTGGTCAAAGTTCAGTTGAATGGAACTTCCCTGTATTGTTCTTCTGGCAGGATGACTACCCTCCTCCCTCCACTGGGTCATGAAAACCCATGTGTAGCTTCCAAAATGGTGCTGGACCATAGGATATTGTGAGAGAACACCTTTCTGTTGTTTAGCAATACTTAGATACATTCAAGAGCAGAAACCCTCTTTGCAACAGAGGGAAGGAGGGAGGAATGGAGCATGGAAAACAACCCAGGGGGCTCAGCAGCAGACTTGCTGCCCTTTCAGGATGCTTTTGGATCCAGTGGTAGGGAAAAAATCATGCCAATCCCAGACTGGCAGTGTCACAAAAAATTTCTTTATAACCCAACCCCATATCAGGCTGTGAGTACATTCCTCAATTTAGAAAACAGCCCCTTGAGTAGGGTTGCTCCAAAAAAGTCCTGTGGCAGGAAAAATACTTCTTAGAAAAGGTCTTGGACAACCCTTGCCATCAGTTCCATCTTTTTCTTTGACCTTCTCAAGGGTATGTCTGCAAAGATGTGTGCAGGTGGTGTATTTGAGTGCTGAGGTGGTTGGCCTCAAGGCAGTTCTGGCTGGGATCTGCATGTCTTCATGTGCCAGAGTTCAGCTTCCACAAAGGAGCTTTCATGGGTACAGAGCCCAGACAGGGTCAGCTCATGCCTTGCTGTGTCTCCTTACACTGATAAACCCAAAGTAAGGTCAGGCTGAACAGCCAGGGGGTGTTGGAGGTGTTCGACAGCACTGCCCTGTGTTAAATTAGGAAAAGTCCTCATGAAGCTGCAGCCATCCAACCTCCTGGTCCTCTTGGGCTAGCAGGGATGGCTCAATAGCAGACAGACAGCTATGACTGTCTGTTCAGCTCTTTCAGTGCTGTTTCATCCAACATAAGGAGGCCATCCCAAACTGGGCAGCAGAGCATGCTAACGTGTCCCACCACACCCACCTTGGGGATGGTCCAGGCATTGTTGTCAACATCATAAACCCAGGAGAGCTGGAGTGGTTGGCAGCCAGCATGTGAAAGATGAGTCTTTACTATATGTCATACATGAGGAGTTAACACAAGCAGCCCTATTTCCCTTTCCCTCCTTTCCCCCTTGGGGAAAGTTGTGGTACTTGCAGGATAGCAATGCTCCAGGTAAGAACTAGGTTTGGTGCCTGTGGATAAAAGAATAAATAAGGATGGAGCCAGTTTTGCAGCCAACTCACATAAATCAGTGGATGTCCTGCCTAAGGACTGGATTAGGTGCAGTCTCTTCCTTCCCATTGAGGAAGAGTGACCCAAACCTTGCCAGGCTTTATGTTGTCTCTGTAATATCGTGGCTACACTCCAGTGAAGCAAAGAGGTCAGGGGGACAGGGCTGAGGCTAAAGCAGTCCCTGGGAACAAACCACAGCCCTTTGATCACCGTGTGCTGGAGAGGGGAGGAGGGGGGAGTGCAGGGAGGCTGTACAGCAGCCCAGAGGAGAGGTTGTTGGCTAATCCAGCAATGTTGTTCATGCAGCATCTTTGGCTGCCTGCTCCTGACTGGGGATGGTTAACAGAAAAGTAGTTCCCTGATTATCAGCTGTAGAATAAGATAATCAATTTAACAAAATTAATTATTTTATTAATTAATATTATTTTTTTCTCACAATGGAAGTATTGTCCCTTTTAGGGTGGCTTGGAAAATGCCCAAATGGACATGAAAAATCAAGAGTGCAGGCAGAAATCGTGCAAGGTAGCAAGGTAGCAGATCCTCTTTTTCTGGGGTACTTGTAGTCTTCAGCCCCTACTTGCAAAGTGTCAGGGACAATCTGAGCAGCCTGGGGAGCATGTGGACACAGGATGCAGGACACTGCTTTACACTGTTTTTCTGTTGTCGCCTTTTTTTCTCTACCCAACTAACAACCGTGTTTACAAGGCAAAACAAACAGCTTTTCTTCTGGAATTGCTTTCCTTTGCTCGTGTCCTTGCTCTCTGTGCAGGTGGCTCTCGCCACAGAGCTAGCAGGACCTGTTGTTCATTTTTCAAATGAATTCTGGCTGGAATCACATTGCACATGAATTGGGAGGGCAGAGGTCTGGAGGAGAGCAAGGAGCTGTCATCACTGGGTAAGAATGGAAATTACAGCCAATTAATCACTATTATTTATTGATTTACTATGTTTAAATTAATTAACAGGATTTGAATATCTAAGCTCCTTTCTTCCAAGGTTGCCAGACTCACCACACTCCAGACACTAATTATTGGACTGCAAAATACTGCAAAATACTGAAACTGAGCCTTGCAGGAGTTAATTTTAAGTGGGGTAGTGTAGGTGGAAACTGAATGTAGAAGCTGTGACTCACTGTCCCTTGCTTGTCTCCCTGTATTATTTGCATTGCTTGTACTGTTTGCAGACCTCTGACTTCTGAAACCTAGCAGCTTTAGCCAGCTCAGTAGAAATAAACAACAATCTAGAATTGATGTCAGAGGAATAAATAACCTAAAGAATAAACAATACATATAAAGGTTACCTGATGACCCAACTGTGCAAGGTTCTGCATATTGGAGGTGTAGCTCCTCACAATAAGGTTAATTGATAGCATAACCAAAATAGAGCCACCTGGGGCTTCAATTGTATATCCAAATGGAGGATGGCAAGAGTCCAGCCAGGGCACCACTGCCAAGTCAGACAGGAAATTTGAGAACCTGTTAAGGAAACTAAAGGAGTATAAAGGGAACTACAAATTGAAACCTGATAAGAGACACTACTCATGCAGATGGGGAAAAAAAGTGCTTGTACATACACAGTATTTTCTTAAGGACTCTTAACCCACTCATGCTGCTAAGGAATGAAAATACATCTTCAATCTCCCTGCCATGGGCAGGGACACCTTCCACTAGGCCAAGTTACTTCAAGCCCCATCCAACCTGACCTTGAACAGTACCAGAGATGGGACAGCCACAGCTTCTATGGACAACCTGTGCCAAGGGCTCACCACCCTCACAGAAAATAATTCCTTCCCAATAGCTCATCTAAACCTGTTCTCTGGCAGTGCAAAGATGTTGTCCCTCGTCCTGTCACTCCAGACCCTTTCCCAAAGTCACTCTCCAGCTCTCTTGGAGCCCCTCTAGGCACTGCCAGGGACTCTAAGGTCTCTCTAGAGCTGTCTCTTCTGCAGGATGAACACTCCCAGCTCTCCCAGCCTGTCTCCAGAGCAGAGGGGCTTCAGCCCTCAGAGCATCTCCATGGCCTCCTCTGGACTTGCTCTAGCAGATCCATATCTTTCTAATGTCAGACCCCATAGCTGGAGGCAGCTCTGCAGGTGAGGTCCCACCTGAGGAGGACAAAGGGGCAGAACCTCCCTTCCCTGCTGCCGACATGGTGGGATCAGCCTGGGATAGAATGGGTTTCTGGGTGCCAGCACACTTGGCCAGGGCATGTTGAACTCACCCCTCAGCACCCCCAAGTCCTCCCCAGAGCTGTTCTCAATCCATTCTCCATTATTCTGTATTTGTGCTTGGGATTGCCACAACCCACATGCAGAACCTTACAATCTGCCTTGTTGCACTTCATGAAGTTCACACCATCCCACTTCTCCAAACTGTCCCAGGTGCTCTGGATGACACCCCTTCCCTCCAGTATGTTGAGAAGCTTTACAGGGAACAGGGAAAACAGCTATTTTTCCCACTCTACTCTGCTCACCTTGAGTACCATGTGTAGTTTTAGGTACCACAATATAAGAAAGACATTAAGCCATTGGAGAGCATCCAAAGGAGGGCAGCGAAGATGGTGAAGGGCCTTGAGGGGAAGCCCTGTGAGGAGGAGCTGAGGTCACTTGGTCTGTTCATCCTGGAGAAGAGGAGACTGAAGGGAGACTACATTGCAGTTACAACTTCCTCATAAGGGGAAGAGGAGGGACAGGCACTGATCTCTGCTCTCTGGTGACAGTCCTGAGGGAATGGCCTGAAACTGTGTCATGGGAGGGTTAGGATGGATATTAGAAAAGGTTCTCCCCCCAGAGGGTGTTTGAGCACTGGAGCTCCCCAGGGCAGTGGTCACAGCAACAGCCTGACAGAGCTCAAGGAGTGTTTGGACAATGTGTGATCCTCAGGGATGGTGCTGTGCAGGACCAGGAGTCAGACTCAGTGATCCTTCTGAGTCCCTTCTAACTCATATTCTGTGATATTTTTAGCTTATTTCACTTGATATATAAAAACTGAGTTTCAACAGATTTCTGAAGACAATCAGGCTGAGCTCCAACTGCAGAAGGTATTTTTCAGTGGGACAACCATGGTTATTGCAGAGAAACTGACATCATATAAAAAACTGAGTTGCATATGGCCTTTGTTGAACATTTGCATGTGGGTAAAATATCATCACTTTATGAGAGGTTACCATGGAAATGAGGAGACATAACAGCATCAGTCAACAGCTCTACAGACTTAATTCAACCCAGTGTGCCATCAGTATCCCAGAACTACTTATGTGGCTTCACACATGTATCATTCAGCAAAAAGGAAGGCTCTCTGTGTGCTATCCTACTCATCTGGGACAAAAGGAAGTGGAATGGAGTTTTGATCACACACCCTTGCAAACTCAAGAAGCCTCACTGCACAGGTATAAGGCTCCAACAAGGCTGAGATTATCTGATTTCTTTTTTTTTTTTTTCTAAAAAAAACCCACATCAGGCTGACCTGAAATTGAGGATGCACCTGTGTTGTGTGTCCTGCTGAATTTCAGGAAAAATTGCATCAATAACCACATAAAACCAGCATGAATCTGCTGATATCATGGATGACTGTTGGTGACACAGCTTCCCTGATGCTACTGGAGTTGCTGTCATAGGGCAGCCTTGTGCAAGGGAACAGATCCCATGACAAAGAAGGGCAGAAGAAGGCAGACATGGCATCTCAATGCCCATCTCCCAACTCCAAGCCTTTACCCAGACTACTGTGCTACCAGAAACTCTGGAGAGGAGGAGGAGGAGGAGGAGGAGGAGTGAACCACCTCAATAGAAGATGGGTTGAAGATTTAATTTGAAATTGATGCAACCTATCTGTTTAGTTTATTCTGTAGTAACTAAACCAGCAATATAATTGATGTGATTAATCTTCACCAACAATGTGTCTACTAGCTCTAGTCTAGACAGAGGCAGTTGCCCTTCAGAGCAGCATCTGCAGCCTTAGCTGGGCCCAAGAATGATTTGTTTGCTAGTAAGATGCCACTTACGTCTTTAATTTTTGGGAAAATACAAACCAGAAAAATCTCAAACAAGCCAACCCCAAAAAATCCAACCAAACAAAAAATTCACTGGAAATTTATAGCTGAAAGCAATTTTGCAGTAGTCTCAATGAAATACAAAGCAGATGTCTCCAAGAGGCAGGAACAGAGCAGAGCTGACTAATGCCTCAGTTGAGCAGACGAGTTTAATCCTTATTTCAAAGACTGAACTGAGGGTGGATCTGTGCTTCCAAACCTTGTTTGTGCTTTCATAAGGCAGTTATCCAAAACATTGTATTTGGCATTTGTTTTCTTATAAACAACACAAAACCCCCTTACTCATTGTTTCTTATAATCTCTTCCCTTTGGCCTCTTGTTTGTGTTTGGAAATACTTGTTCCCAGTTTTGACTCCTAGTAGATATGTCTTTGATATCTTTTCTGAATGAATTAAGATTTATTGCGTTCTAGTTTTGGTATTCCAGCCTCACTTACTTCTATAGCATTACTTGAGATTAGCAGAAGATCTGGGATTCATTATGTGAATCGAGATGAAGCTTAAGCACAACTGGTTGAGGACGTGAAAAGTCAGTCTTTGAAGGAGCTAGCATAAATCAATGCATCCCTGCTATTAGAAAATGTGCAGTCGATATAGGAAACTTACAACTAAATTTAATCAGATTATAATTCTCTGGGTAATCAAGTGTGTCAAAAACAGATAGACCTTTGCCATAGAAAAAACAGGACCTTGCTAATTTGTTTAGGACTGACAAGCAGAAACCAGTGCTAAAAAAAAAATGGAAAAAGCTGGATTTGTAATTTCAACTATGCCCAGGTCCCTCAGAGGACAGGGAAAGACCAAGAGTGCCTGTGTAAAACCCAGGTTCATCCAGCGGGCTCCTGAGGAACACTTTTACTTCATCCAGTGACCCCCTGCCTGAGACCACCAGGAGACTGGTGTGCAATGTGCAAGACTGACACAAAGCTGATTAACACATGGAGTGAGAGTAGGTGGAGTAGGTTCTAAACATAGGTGATGTTAAAACTTTCATAAATATGTATAAGTTTAAATGTATTTTGTTATAAATGCATATCATAATATTGGTGTTCTACAAATATTAAAATGGATGCTATATGTATAATGTTAAAGTAACTTTGCTATATAGTTTTCATTTCTGCTGTTAACTAAACTTAGACCTAGTAGTGAAATAGCTGATACAGTTATGCTCGTGGTAATTGAGCTGCCTGCTTGGTTGGGATAACATCCAATGAACATATGATGAAGACCCCTGCTACTGATAGGCCAACTATCAGCACCTGCTGTCTAAAGAAAGTATAGACCAAAACTCAAGCTGGAGGTGATAATAAGAACGGACTAAAACCACAGCCAAGAAAGGCACGTGCTGTAAAAAGGCAGACTCGAGGAGGAACCATGCTAAATAATTCTTGGAACATGTAAACTAGTTTGAGGAAAAGTTTAAATATCCATAATTGAATGAATATGCAATAGGCTGATGTAATAGAAAAGGCATTTAAAGGGTGTCTCTGAAATAGCAGGTGTGTTCTTGGCTGGATGCCAAGCACCCAGCTGTTAAAAACTTTGCTTTATTGTCTTTGCCTCCTATTGTACTTTATTAAGCTTTTAAATTTTACCCGGAGAGTGAACCTCGTTTTTTGCAGTTTGAACCCCTGCTCTGTTTGGGGTGCATGTCTTTGGCAGAGCTGTGAAAAACGAGGTTCACTTTTAAATTTTAAGAAATAGGTTTAATAACAAATAAAAATAAGACAATTAGAAGACAAAAAAAAAAAAAAAAAAAAAAAAAAAAAAAAAAAAAAAAAAAAAANAAAAAAAAAAAAAAAATTAAGCAAAAGATTAGCGGCCAGGTGACTTGGCACATAGCCAAGAGCATGCCTGCTATTCCAGAGACATTCTTTAAATACCCTTTCTAATACGTTTCCACAAACTAGTTTCCATATTCCAGGAACTGTTTAGCATGGTCCCTCCTTGGGTCCACCTTTTTAGAGCATGTGTGTTTCTTGGCTGTGTCTTCATTATCAGCTCTAGTTTGGGCTGTGGTCCATACTTTCTTCAGATGGCAGATGCTGATAACTGGTATATCAATAGCAGGATCTTCTTCCCATCTTCACTGGATGTTATCCCAACCAACAGACAGTTTAAGCATGCTATATCAACTACTACCACTATGCCCAATTTTTACTAATAGCAGAAATAAAAACTTACATCCTTTCAACAAAGTAATTAATCATATAGCACACACTTTAATATTTGCAAAAAGCCAACTTTATAATACAAACTTAGAGCTATCCCCCATACATCTGTGATCTGAATAAAGCATACCTACTTCATAACCTTTGGTTATGGAGTCTTTGTTCCACTTCACAGTTTCAGTCTCAGAGTTTCCAGAATATGCAGACAGCATTCTGACATCAAGAGACATTTACAAACATGTGCTTGGGCTTCGACAGAAAACAAGAAAGTATCAGAAAACAGCCATTGGGAAAATTAGTTTAATTCTCAAAATTTTATTTCCCATTACAGCAAACTGTTGCCTGTTTCACAATGGGTTGAGCTGGGAAAAACATCAAAAAGGGGAAAAAAGTCATAGATCATTAATGAGTTCAATAGCTGCAGAAAATGCACGGATCCTGGTAATTAGAAACATCTCCAAGCATAATAAAATGGACTATCATCAAAGGAATCTTATATTAAAAAAACATGCAGATTATAAAGGGAGATGTTAATGATATATAAAAGCTGCATAATAATGTAATGATTAACAAAGAGTCATAGAAATCCTGTATTAGACACTTACATTGTTCCTTTTTTATGTAATTGTTCTCCTCATTTCTTTCCACAATATTTACTTCCTCAGGCGTTTTACAAAGTTACTAGCAGAACTGTGAGGTTTTGGACTCTGTTACTGAAAAATCCTGTATAAAAAAGAGGTGTGACTTGACCTAGGACCTCTAAAAGGATCAAGATGGGCCATTTACAGCACTGAAATTGGGAAGAAAACCTCAAACAATTTCCAGGAAGAGCCTTTCACTTCGTAGATTCTTTAAAATATTTTTTCTCCCTCCAAACCTGGCATGATTTTGGTCTGGAATCTTAACACCTTGAGGGTGACTTTATGAAAATGGTTCTTCAGATCTGGGCTCTGGGTCCCAGCCCTGAAGGTTGCTTTCCTTTAGTTCCTTTTTACCTATAGAATTTTTCCTATAAGTTGCTAGGACACACTAATTGCTGAGTACTTAAGAAAACGAAATGGCCAAGCTCAGGAGAGGAGGGCACCTGGTTGCATTTCTCTCACCAAGGGAGTTTCTCTCTGAGGGACAGAGATTGGACAGGTAAAGGACGGGGCTGAGCAGCTGCTAGCTCTCTTGTTCTCAGCTTTGGAGGAGGATGGTAGGAGCTGCTGCTTGGGGAAGGGAATTTTCTGCCTCCGCCATAACCCAGCCCAGAGCTGTTTCTTCTGCCATGGGGTGAGCCTCTCTCATGAGAGCAGCCACTGACCTGGGACCTCATTATCACCCACCTCACTAAAAGAGGACCTGTCACCATCTGCTCGCGTGCCTGGGATCCTGAACTCGCCTCTCCCTGCCCTGCTCAGAGCTGGGCCACCACTGTCCCGCTCCTGCCGCTTCTTTGGCGCTGCTGAGAGTTTTGGCTGCACTGCGGCCCCTGCACCCCCCACTGCTGATACATCTTGCTGGCCCAGCTTGCTGCTTCCGAGAGTCCTGCTGGGGCACCGGGATTGCCTGCTCCAGGGGGTTGTGAAACAAATCCCCTCTTCCATCCCTTCCCATCTTGGCCGAGCCGCCATTGCTGTGTGCTCCCTGAGCTCGCACCACAGCGCCCCCTGCAGCCGTGGAGGAATCATCGCACCTGCCCTGCCCACCGGGAGCCACCAGCGCCCCTGCTGGCTGTGAGCGGAACTGCACCAAAGGGAAAAGTGCCTGCGGCCGAGAAGGGGCCACTGGGTACCTGGTTCTGTTTGTTGTTAATGCTGTAGTTGTTTGTTTGCTTTATTATACATACCAGTAAAGAAATGTTATTCCTCTTCTCATATCTTTGCCTGAGATCCCCATAATTTCAAAATTAAAATAATTCGGAGGGAGGGAGTTTACATTTTCCATTCCAAGAGAGGCTTCTGCCTTCCTTAGCAGACACATGTCTTTCAAACCAATCAGATTAATTCCGTCTTACTTAATGCTGGGTAGATAATTTAAGGTGTTGGGTGTTGGTGTGAACAGTGTGAAGTTTTGAGACTGCTAACTTTCTGTGGGTTTACTACCTAGCACCCATCTTTGAAAATATAAAATAATCAAATATCTCAGCTCTGCATGTGAGATTGGCTGTCTGCACACCAGGTGACAAATCCTGCTTTTAGGGACAGCAACAGTGTTATGTATTACAGGCCATTAAAAAATGGGTGGCCACTTGCACAGTTTCAGGTGGAGGACACATCTTGGGTTACAAATCCCAGCCATTTCTAGGAACAGCACCTTATACTTCAACTTAATTCAAAAAATATTCAACTCCCATTTCACATAATTGCTAAACTTGATGACATATTAACTTTACACTACAGGTTGGCAACTTGACATATGTTTTTTCTAACATGCAAAAGCCAAATGCCAGTGGTAAAATTCTGGCATCAAATAAGGGCAAGGGTTTTGATTTGAATATGGCAAAAATTTTCCCTTGATTTCTGACCTATGGACACTATTCCCTCAGTCTGGATATTTTTTGATCCATTTTTAAAGGTTGTGGAAGGACCTTCACCTAGAACTGGCTGGCTCAAGCCCTCAGACAATGTCCTCTTCCAGTACTCATGTGCCACAGCAGCAGCAATATCGTTGTCCAACAGCAAAATGGTGTGACAAAATGATGTGTTTACACTGGATTTACATTGAGCATTTTACTTTAGAGATATGAAAGATATAAACAGATCAGAGCTTTCTTCCTGGAAGCATTTACGTATGTGTTATGCTTCATTTATCAGAGTGGGCTAATTGACATAAGACACTTGGGTACATAAAGTTAAATATGTGTATAAATACTATCAGCACGAGGGGGTTGAAAAGTAAAAGAAAGCCTTTAGACTAGCAATTAAATATAATCAAGTGGGTGATTGAGAATTGCCATCTTAGCTCTGGTACTTGGCTTGTGCACGTTCTTAATGTGCAAGAGGAGAACTCCACTCTGACACAGACAGGGGAGAGATTCCAGCAGGAGCACTTTCCTGCACAGCTGAGCTGGAATGGGAGCAGAAACATGCATAGTGAGGACACCTTACCAACAAGCAGCATTTTGGAAAAGGTCAGGGGAGATGTGCTGCCAAACCTGAGCCATCCTTCTTCAAAAACACTTCTCAAAGGTCATTGCTGCGAGTGTTTGGAGGCATTGTGCAGGGCATGAGGAGTGAGTTTCTATTTTAGCTCAGGGAGCTGCACCAATCTTGCCATAGGTTTGGGAAAAGATCTTGTCAACCCCTTGAAAAATAAATCATTATTTTATCTCAACACTGTCTCTTTCCAGAAGGAGCAACACTCAAAAGATTTGCATAGCTGAAGTGATTACTGAGATTACTCAGGAGCATTTACTTTAACACAGTGACTATTGATTAGCAGGATTATATATTGTATATTATATATTGTGTATTATGTATTGTATATTATATATTATATATTATATATTATATATGCAACATAAAAGGGACACTTGCAGAAGTTTTTCTTTCTTAATCAGTTTGTTGTTGTTGTTGCACCTCTGCACTCCCAAATTTTAGAAATGGCATGCAAGCTAACAAACTTGAGTGTAAAACATATTGCAAAAATTTTCTGCTTCTAAGAAAGTCTTCCTCATCTATGTGCGTAAAACCAGGTAGGTTCAGAAAAAAGAGAGTAAGACAAGGGAATTTTATATGACAAACTATCATGCAGGGGAGGGAGGACTGTGTTACTCAGTGGTTTGTTGATACCAAAACTGTACATACTGAAATCGAGTCTTTCTGTGATTTTCCATAAAAGGCCTGAAAGGATATAATCCCAATAAACAAATCTGACATCACACTGGGTCTGGCAGCATGTTGAATAAACCTGAGTCATGTGAGTTACAATAGTTTCTTCACCAGAAATACAGGAGTGCACTGGGAGAAAGGAAACAAGAAACACAATTCTTGGCACCATCAGGGAGTGTCTGATTGTGTCAGGATGACTCTCACAGCATATCTGTTAACAAAAAAAGCTTTGCAAAAGAGCGAAGATAAAAAAGAAATACTAGTCAAAACCACTTCTGATAAATCTCGGTAATATCTACAAATATATTAATGTATATATATTGAAATAGACCTTCCTAAGACCTATTATGACTGTTTTTGATCTATTAATATATTAACATATTTATTACAATAGATATTTGCAAGATCCCTGAGTAGTTTTGAGCAATATTTCTTTTTAAATCTCCTCTCCTCTACAAACTATTTTTTTTTTATTAGCTTAAATATTAGTTTAAACTGCACAACAGGAGCTGAAGCTCTAAAAATCACATCTGATTGAACTGTTTAGCTCTGGGACCTTCTGGGAAGAACCCTGTTGGAGCAAGTCCAGAGGAGGCCATGGAGATGCTCTGAGGGCTGAAGCCCCTCTGCTCTGGAGACAGGCTGGGAGAGCTGGGGTTATTCATCCTGGAGAAGAGACCGTTCTAGAGAGACCTCAGAGTCCCTGGCAGTGCCTAGAGGGGCTCCAAGAGAGCTGGAGAGTGACTTTGGGAAAGGGTCTGGAGTGACAGGACAAGGGGGAATGGCTTCACACTGCCAGAGGGCAGGGTTAGATGGGATATTGGGAAGAAATTATTTTCTAGGGGAGAGGTGAGCCCTTGGCACAGGTTGTCCATAGAAGCTGTGGCTGTCCCGTTTCTGGAAGTGTTCAAGGCCAGGTTGGATGGGGCTTGAAGTAACTTGGTTTAGTTGAAGGTGTCCCTGCCCATGGTAGGGAGTTGGAACTAGATGATCTCAAAGATCCTTTCCAACCCGAATCTTTCAGGGATTCTTTGATTCTGTGACTGTATGAATAAAAGGATATGATGCTCTGACCTTCAATGTCATCTTTTGATTTAGGTTTCCACTCAGACTTGCCAGGATCACTTCTGTGACCAGACCTCCTTCCTCAAAGATGCAAAATCATGAATGGCTAAGCACTTTCAAGACCCCAGAAAACAGAGGTCAACACCCCAACTGCAGTTGGCTACAGCAGATACCAGATATCCCATAAGGTTCAGGCCCAAACAGCTTCTTTAAAAATTGCAGATGTAAGTGGAAACCTGCACTTTCTCACTGATCTTAGAAAAAACTTGTTCTGAGACCTGAAAGGCTCTGGAGAGGAGGATAAAAGTACCTTAAGTTCATCAAAGTGTGTACCCTCCAGAAGGAGGCTGGCACTTTGCTATTGAATTGAAGGGAACAGGATTTCCTCTTCCTTGAGCAGTCTCACAATGATAAAGGTCAAAAGATCTTGGTTCTCATCCTGATTTCTACTCCTTTCATTGAACAATGGATTTCATTCTGTGTTCTCAGCCTCTGTATTTCTTATTATCACAGGGTGCCAGATTTTCAGGGAAAGTTTTATTGTATGTATGAATAGTGTCTGGAGGCAAATGATGATTTGTTATAGAAATAACAGTTCTTTCCTGGTGCATAACCTCTGCCTGTTTTGTGGGTTGGATTGTTCAGCAAAAGGTGGCAGATTAAACCCTATTCCTTGAAGCACAAATGCTGCCAATGATGCTCTATTCTATATCAATCTCCTTTTAATGCTGGTCACAAAAATAAGAAGCTGAAATCTAAAATTAGAAGCCAAACTTACTTCAAATTCAGGCCTTTTAGCTCTCGTGCTCTGGTTTGGATAAATTACAAAGCCTCCATAATAGAAAGCTGAGGTATTATTAAGCAAAATAATCCATCAGTTATCGTTTACAGGCTGTGATGAATGAACAGGGATTATATCCCTTTGTTGGTGACTTTGGACCAGTTAATTCTGGTCAGACCAAAAAGGTTCTAAAAACTCAGGTCCATATTGCTTCAGATGACTTCTAGTCCTGATTCCTTATTGTGCATATGGTACATAATCCCACCTCTCTTTACATGTAAAGTAACAACTGCTTAGTTAATTCAATGCTCTGTTGTACTGTCCTAGGCAGTGATGACAATCATAAAGTTATAGAATCATAGAATGGTTTGGGTTGGAAGGGACCTTAAAGCTCATCTCATCATAACCCCCATTCCCTGTCTTTCTGTACCACTGGAAGGGAGGGAGAGTTTAGGAAGGAGGGAAGGGTAGAGGGAAGGTGTTTTTAAGATTTATTTTACTCCTCATTATCTTGCTCTGATTCTGTTGGTAACAAAATCAGTTAATATCCCCAAGTTCAGTCCATTCTGCGCGTGATGGTGTTCAGTGAGTGATCTCTCCCTTATCTCAACTAATTTCCAACATTTCCTCTCCCCTCTATTACTCCCCAGTAGTAGAGGGGAATAATAAAGCAGCTCTGGTGGGTACCTGACATCCATCCAGAGTCAACACACCACACANAGTTTGTGGTTGCTGAAGAAACTAACAGCAAGGGGAACTTGCATGCTTCATTAGGCACTGCAAAGCAATGATATTTTAAAATCAAAATATAATCTGTTTTCCTGGATAAATATTTTTTCCCTTAAAAACAATTTTAATTAGTCACACCATCGATATGAGTGCCATAGTTATCTTTGGCTGGCTGCAAGTGTTAGTAGAAGCTATCTTAATATTTGAAAAGTGACTAAGAAGCCCTGCCTATCATCTCTGAACTTTGACAGAGTTCAAAGGGCCAATACAGTCTCCTCAGCAAGCATTGGTGGGGTTTACATTGCTCATTCTCTATAAGAGAAAAGTTGTGGATGAGCAGAGGAGCAACACAGGTCTTCAAAATCAGCAGTGGTTTATCTTTCCATGGGCCCCAAAGCACTGCATCAAGTGGCATCAGATATGGAATCAGACAATGCCTTTTCAGTACATAACAGTTTCCTACAACTCTGATCCATAAACCATTTCCTACAACTCTGACCCATAAACCACTCCTTAAGGATTCAGTGGCAAAAGATCACCCACAGCTCCCCAGCCTGGAATATCTCAATCCCTCGGCAATGCAAAACTTTCTAATAGAGGAGATATGAAATACAAAGCAGTCTCAGTGGCCAGGATGGAACAAGCTCCCCATGAAGAACCCTCCCACAGTCCAACTATAACACATTTCTGACCCCATGTCTAAAATAAGTACAGAACACTAAAACCTCCCAATAATACTTCCAAAAAAAACCAGCCCACTCTCTCTCCTTCTTCCCTAGAGAGAATGAGAGAACAAACACATGATACATTAGTCACAGGCTCTAAGATCAGAGGAGACTAAGGCTGATCATCTTGTCTGACTTCTTGTGTAAGAGGTCATTAGGATTTTGGCAGTTAATTCAGCCTCAAAATGGAGAAAAATATCCTGTGGTAATTTGGAAAGTTATTAGCAATGAAAATTCAACCACATTCTCTGTTCTAAGCTGCTCCGATGACTTGTTATACATCTCAATCCAACCTCCATCCTCTAGGTCTCATTCTATTATTTTCTCCCAAGACTGAACATTGTCCTGTCATCTTCCACAGCACTCTAAGAATCTGATCAAGACACACTTTCTTCTCCTAGCTATGACAGCTACACAGTCTCAGTACTTTGTGACCTCTGCTACAAGGCAAATTTTTAACACCTAAATTATCCTTGGTCCTTCTGCCTGAATGTTTCCAAACTTGGTTTTTTGTATTTAGTTCACCTAACTAATGCATTCTGAGATACCATGAGATGGTTATGTTCATCGAAAAAGAAATCTTAGTCTCTTCCAACCTTGGTACTTTCCATAATCTTCATCATGTAAGTGTGCCTTTCCATTTTGATACTGGATGATTTTATGTTTTCTTATTTATTTCCCCCTTTATCCTTTGGCTTTTTTTGCAGTGTTTTTGTCATCTGTGAATAACTGATCATGGGTTTCAGTGACATCAAGGCTCTGGTAGGATTATCAAATTGCAAACGGTCAAATCTCTCCCATGACCTGGTATTCCCTAAGAAAATGAGTAGGGAATGATAACTGAAATAGCAGAATATGGAAAGCCTTGATTTGATTAAGCTTAGTCATTTATGAATATTATCTCTGGAAAGTGATGTTATTTTTATATGCAGGTAAAAGTTCTCTGCTTCACTTTGTGTTACATGGAACATCAGTGTTCTATACTGTAATTGCCTTTTCGCATCAAGTCACATCAAGAATACCTCATTTCAGTCCTGGATAGATCAACCCTTGAAACGTGACAGGTTTCATTCTCTGGGAAAAAGCCCAGAGGTTTGTTCATGGTGCCCTCTTTGCACAAAGGTTGTCCTTAATTCTGTAGTTTCCCTTTCCCACAGGGAATACACTTGGGCTCCTCTGCTGGCTATGCAGAGATGTTGGAGACAATACAATGCTCCTCCTTCATCCCCTGCTCATGCTGGATCTCTCCTCACCTGGACAGATGTTTCTGAGCTGATCTGATGTTTGGCATGGGCCTAGGGTTGTCTAAATGAAATCTGCCTTCCATGAGAGCATATTCCCTCAGGATGTGTGTTCCCAGGGGCACAGACTTCATGGGATGCTACTGCAGGCTCACAGACTCCTCAGGCCATGGAGCCCTGGGCCCCAGTTTTAACCTTGGTCTTCACTGCCCCACGTGAGCACAGGAATCTGGCACCCCAGCACCCCCAGCAGTGGGAGGAGCAGCTTTTGGTGAGTAACTCTCTCCTCCAGGCTCTTGGGAAAGCCAGGTCTTCTCCAGAAATTAGGTTATTACTGAGGTCCCAGATCAACCCCACTCCTTTTTCAACTATCAACCACTCCAGCAGCTGACAACTCCACCCAAAGCAAAACAGAGACCTTTCCTTCTGCTGTGGGACATAGCTCAGCTGTTCCAAACACATGGCTTTATCATCCCTCAGCCTCCTTCAAGGAGTTTATCAAGTTCAGCTGGCACAAAGCAAGCCATTAACACATTTATTAGAAGCAAGCAAAAAAAAAGGAGGATGTGAAATACAGGAGTCTCATATTCCTCACAAGCTCATTTCCAGCAAATGTCCACAGATTTTTCTCCAAGTTATTATAAACAACACTATTTTTCTTTGATCCCAAGCCACTATAGATTTCTATGTGAGTTGGCTTACCACAAAGCCCTCTTGCACACACACAGCTTTGACCTCAAAACCAACTCCTGATTTGGTCATTGAAGAGACAACACAGCCCCTTCATATGAGAATATCCCAGAACAAAAACTTAAGGCATCATCGTACTCTGAGTGTGGGGTCTGATCCACCAAGGAAGCAGAACAGACCTCAAATTACCAATCTTCCTGAAACAAAATTAAAAAAAAAACCAACAAAAAAACCACCAAAAAATAACATCAACAAAAAACACCAAAAACACCCAAAGGCAAAATAGTGCTTAATTCACTTAATTTGAGAACAATGTCATAGGTTTTAGAACAGGATGTACTTTGTTGAAAATTAAAAATCAGCTCTTGGCATCCTTCAGTGGCTATAAATTAGTTAACTGAGGATCTGATGTACATGTGTATAAATAATATAAATAATGCAGGCAGATAGCAGAGTTGTGATAAAAAATTAAAGGCTGTTCCCAGCTGAAAAAAAAAGTAGGTATGCAGGGAGGTTGAATCATGGCCCCGAGGGTGTAGTGTGTGAATTGCTACTCTGAGCGAAAGTGGAAGCAGTGTTTTTGTATTTGAAAATCAGACCTTGTACAGCTTGATGCAGGATATTTAATTCTTCTTGGCTTTAATTAGTGATTTGTCTCATTACAAGGAAAGAAGAAATATGCAGGTCAATTTTACTTTCATTTATATCACTTCAACCCCAAGGGGTCTACAGAACCCTCCAGAAGCTCCTCCATAGGCTTGTCAGAAATGGGAATGTTGAGCATAACTGAGTCATCTGCCTCTTGAGTTCCTTGAAATCCCAGATGCAGTGCCTACTGCAAGAGGAAGCCCTTTGTGCTGTGCTCTTTCTTGGAACTGCTTGTCTTTGCTCTCACAGCTCATTGTGCTCTGATGCTTGCAGGACAGTGAGTTCTGTGGAGCTTATGCTTGAAAAACACCCACTATTAGACCATGGATTTCCTTGGAAATGCCAGGAGTTGAGGTTTCTTCAGGACTTCACCTTTGCCCTATTTTTTTCATTAATATTTTATTATGTTAAGCAATGGTTAAAAACAACTGGGCAACCTCTACTTTGCTTGAAAGACCATGTCTCTGCCTACCCATCCAAGAGGACTGGATTAGTGGGACTCAGAAAAGGACAGATACCTGCTTCAGGTCTGGTGTCCTTGCCATCCATGTATGACTGTTCTCAGTGACACTAGTAAAATGGAGTTTGATTCATAGATTATAAGACCAATTTGATTTTTCAACCTGATTGCCTCCATAATGCAAGGAAGAGGCTCCTCTGGGCAAGCTTCTATTTGCATAAAGGAGTATTTGTAAGAAAAGCATTCAATTTTGACTTAAATATGGCCCTGATTCAATATTACAAAACATACATTTTCCTGTTTTTTTTCCCTGCAATCTGTTACTAATGTGTATTTAATTAGTTCTACACTGATTTTAAAAAAGGTTTAATAAAGAATGTAAGGAATGTTTAACTTCTGGGGAAAAAAACCAAAACATGCTGCTAATTCATGATCTAGGCCAAAGTGTTTATCCTTTTTGAAACTAGAAATTCAAAAATTTCAGAAGTCCTCACTGGTGCATACTATCCTTGAGTTTTTGGTGACCTTCCTCCAGGACTGGTAGGATCATAATGAGTTCATAATTCTTGCCTGATTTATGAATATGTTCCTAACATAAGATGCTTGGCTTGCATATTAGCAGCTATTCCCAGAAATATTTCATATCCCATGCGTTTGTCTGTCCTAGCAGCCACTGTTAGTTCAACTAGTATATTTTGAAGTCAGCAGGATGGAGGAACTGGGAGGGATTTGTGCTGTTTTTATTAGCTTCAAACATTTCCTTAGTACCTTATATCATGTATGTCATGTGGAGGCAAATAAACTATAATTCTAACCACCATGAAAGAGTAAAAACAATGAATAAATCTGTTGTAATAAAGTTCAAAAATCAGTGGGAGCTTCTCCCCTTGAAAGGATGGAGTCAGGGATGGTGATGGAAAAATAAGCTGCTCAGAAGAGTTTGAGGGCATGTGACATCCTTGGTCAAAGCAGAGATTGAGTCTCCATTTTTACAATAAGATTAAACCATTAAGAAGTTCCAGGCAGGAATCGTTGTGATACTACCCCTTCATCATTACCTTCATCTCCTGGTCTAAAACTTCCTATTGAAACTATCTGGCAAATTCTGCCAAAATTTGGGATTAGTTTGAAGATTAGCAAAATAATTTTGTCTGGTGCTCAAAATTATTGATGATATTAGTTTTCTCACTTCAGTTCTTGCAATATATAATTATAGAATCATAGAATACCAGCCTGGTTTGGAAGGGACTTAAAGCTCATGCAGTTCCAACCCCTGCCATGTGCAGGGGCACCTTCCACTAGATCAGGTTGCTTCAAGCCCCATCCAACCTGGCCTTGAACACTCCCAGGGAAGGGGGAGACACAGCTTCTCTGGGCACCCTGTGCCAGGGCCTTGGCACCCTCATAGTGCCCAACCCATGGCTTGCCTGTAGGACCTGAGCTCAGGATTCTGACTCTTGTATCCAGTATTAGGCCCAAGGGATAGCTCTTACACTCTCTTACAGATCACCAAGAGCCACATTCAACCTTGAACATTTCAGCAAATGATATAACGTACCCTATTATGTTTGCTAAGCAGTCTCTTCTTACTCCAAAATATGCTTATTTATCTGTCTCATTTGTAATCTTTTTGAGAGAAAGATTGTCCCTGCTCACATCTTTCCATGGTTCTGTGTGTAGCAGGATCCCATTTCAGTGCATCTCTGTACAAGGCTATGGCCAATGCCACAGAAGCTCTGCCAGCAGGTTACACACACACATCAAAGGGAACATGACCCTCTGTCCTGTATGCCACCTAAAGACTGAAAGATCCAGTGTGAGTGAGAAATTTAGATCAAGGAGACAGCATGTGAAATGTTTACAATATGGTTTAAAAGAAAAAGCATGTTTTCGAGACTTTTTATCTGTTCTTTGAACTGCAGAGCCAAGGGTATTTTCCCATCACGTTCCATGCTCTCTGGGGATTATTGGGATTTTCTACCAGACTCAAGACTATCTCATCCTCATTTTCCAAAGAGCAAATATTTTATGCAAATTGTGGTTGTCCAACAATGATACTCTAAAAGCTCTTCTGGAAGAAAAAACAAAGGAGTCATCTCTTCACCAGACAAGTCTCTGTACTTATCTATCAGAGCTCATTAGCCTGGAAGCCCTTCATGTGCTCAGTTTTTGCCAGGGATGCTCCCAGCAGGCATTTTTAAGGCAAGGTTCCCAACAGAGGATTATTTTTGTGAGAGAAAAAGAAAGTACTCTTGAATTTATTCCTACTATCTTGTTTCAGTTTTAAGTTGTTTTTAAAATTTCTCAGTTCCCTGTCTAGGCCCAGGGGCCTGCTACCAGGGTAGTTATGCCTCAGCCCTGGAGGGACAGATGCAAATGAGGAGAAACACCCCTCTGGATTATGGCAAGAAAAGCCTCCCTCCCATGGGCCTTTGCAGCCACATGATAATATCTTCTAAGTTCTGTTACATTGGTTAGTTGATGTCACCCTGTTCAGGCCCTGTCTACCATTTATGTACCCTTTCCAGAATGTTCCTCCTTCCCTTGACTCCCATTGGCCTAGTTTTGCCACAGTACTCCACCCCTGTTATCCTGTTGGTTCCCACCAGTTCTGAGCCACACCTCTGCACCACTTCCCTTTATTCCTATTGGCCTTTGACCCTCAGAGCTGCCCCTTTTGTCTCATATATAACCCTGTACCTTCAGCCCAATCCTGTCCCTGGACCTATCTGAAGCTACTCTCATCCCTGGACCCCTCCGCTGTTCCATGTTTGTGTTCCTGAATAAACCGTCTTTGGATATCCAAAGGAGAACCCATCCCTTTGCTTTGTCACAGGTCACTATCTAGGGCCCCGCTACAGCACATGCACAGTAACAGTTTCCTGGGAATTTTCTTCTAACATGGTGGAAAGTGGTTACACCATTAGGTTTTGAGAAATTAGAAAAAAAAGCTCTCAAGATGTAGATGTTAAATTCCACCAAAGGACTAAGCATCTATTTGTTACTTCTGGCACTAGAGAAATGCCAAACCACTTCAATTAACTGCTTGTTAATCCTAAAGGTCCCAAAGCAGCCTATGATAGTCTCTTGGTGGTAAGAAATGACTGCATAAATTTTGGCATCAGCCTTTTAATACCCAGTTGACTCCTAAAATCCAGTGGAGCTCATAACCAAATGTTTTACTGTCTCCTCTTGAGCACCAGCTCTGGTAAAGACATCCAGATGTTGCCTTGCCCCACAAAACAGCAGCAGAGAAATGTACTGGCATACTCTCTAGCAATACTGCAAGGGCATTCTTATTTCAGAGGAGTTTTATCTTCTAGTCACCTGAGGGAGAGGAGGAACTTGGATCCATCATGTTCTGTCTTCCATGAATGCTTTAAGGTCACTTTCGAGTTAAATGGGAGAAGCTTTACTCTTTCAACATGCTATATCAGAAAGGATTTGGGCAGCACAAGAAGAAACCTGATGAATCCCGAGAAACACCTTCCACCAGGTCAGCACTGGTAGGGCTGGTCCTCTTTAGAGCCTGAAGACAAATCCCAGTCTTCCCATTAACTTTTCTGATTTTTATCGTAGGTAACTCTTTTCTTAGCAATGTAAACCTTGTCCATCAGGAGAGGCTAGGTGTCTGAATCACCACTACACTGAATAATCCTCCTTGTAAATCTGACCCTGATGAAGACTACTTACTGCTGAAATTAAAATAGCACCCAGAAAACAGAATCATGGAATCATAGAAAATGTTGAGTTTGAAGGGACCCATTAGGATCATTGAGTCCAGCTCCTGGCCCTGCACAGGACACCCCAACAATCCCAACCTGTGCTTCAGAGCATCGTCCAAATGCTCCTTGAGCTCTATCAGGCTTGGTGCTGAGACCATTCCCCTGGGGAGTCTGCTCCAGGGTTCAAACACCTCTGGAGGGGAGAATTTTTCTAATATCCAGCCTGAACCTCCTCTGATATAACTTCATGCCATTTCCTCAGGACTGTCACTGGTTACCAGAGAGCAGAGATCAGCGTCTGTCCTTCCTCTTCACCTCACAAGGAAGTTGTAACTGTGGTGAGGTCTCCCCTCAGTCATCCCTTCTCCAGGCTGAACAGACCAAGTGACTTCAGTCACTCCTCATACAGCTTCCCCTCCAGACCCTTCCCCATCCTCATGACCCTTCTTTGGATGGTCTCCGATGGCTTAATGCCTTTTTTTAAACCATGGTGCCCAAAACTGCACACAATGTTCAGGGTGAGGCTGCCCCAGTGCAGAGCAGAGCAGGACAATTCCCTCCCTTGCCTGGCTGGCCATGCTGTTCCTGATGCCCCCCAGGACATGGATGTCCCTCCTGGCTGCCAGGGCACTGCTGACTCATGTTCAGCTGGCCATGGACCAGCAACCCCAGGTCTCTCTCTACAGCTGCTCTCCAGTCTCTCATTCCCCAGTCCATACACACAGCCAGGGGTGCCCTGTCCCAGAGCAGAATTCTGCACTTGCCCTCATTAAACTTCCCACAGCTGGGGACTGTCCAAGTCTTCAGTTTGTCCAGGTGTCTCTGCAGGGCCTCTCTGACTGTCCAAGTCTCCAATTTGTCCAGGTCTCTCTGCAGGGCCTCTCTGCCCTCAGGGGAGTTGACAACTCCTCCCAGTTTGGTGTCAATGCCAAGCTTACCCTGTGTTCCACTGAGTCCTGTGTCCAGGTCCTTAATGAAGATGGTGAGGAGCACAGGCCTCAGGATGGAGCCCTGCAGAACCCACCAGGGACCAGTGCCAACCAGATGTCACCCTGTCACTGTCACCATTTGTTCCTGACCCATAAGCCAGTTGCCCTCCCACCACGTGATGTGTTTATCCAGCTGTGGGCTGGACATTTTGTTCAGAAGGATCCTGGGAGAACCTGACAAAAGCTTGGGTGAAGTCCAAGAGGATTACATCTACTGCTTTCCTAGATCAGCTGGGTGGGTTACCCTGTCATACGAGGAAATCAGGCCTGACAAGCAGGACTTTCCTCTCATGGAGCCTTGCTGGCTGTGACTGATGATTCTGTTTTTCTCCAAGTACTTTTCAGTACTTCCCAGAATAATCTTTTTGTGATTCTACTGGGGACCGAAGTGAGACTGATAACACACTGCTTATTTAATCCTTGGTTTGTGCATCCTAAAACTGCATTCAGTTTTCCAAAAGCCAGGCTGGCATTTTCTTTTGGGCCTCATCCCATTTGTGCCGGTTCCTCTCACAAAGTTCTGTGAATAATCCTTCACTTCCTTTTATATTCATGTCCTTCATATCTCATCTGACTTCTATCCTGTAATGCTCCTCAGATACCTGTGTGCCAGATTTTACATGTAAACCCCTTTAATACTTTTTCACACATCCCTAACTATCCCGGAAGATGGTTCTCAGAAATGTTCTCACATGCTCATGTGGAGACCTACCACAGCTTGGAGCACACCCACAATTGCAGCTTGGGAAAGGGCCTCAAGAAAACCTCTTCCTAAACTGTCTTCATCCAGTCCCACCCTGGACCACATGAAGCATGAAAGACACCTGAAAAGCCTTCTTACAGCCATATTTCACAGGCTGGGACAGACTGAAATCATCTGGACAAACATCCATTGAAGTTTCAAGCAGATTTTCGAGCTATTCCATAATAGCAGTGGCATAAAGACTGTATCTCTGCAATCAGTTAATGATTGGAATTGTTTAAAGCAGAATAGGTCCTTTAGATAGAGCAGAAAGAGTCAGAGAACTAATGGGGAATCACTGCATGGTCCTCAAAGAGAGGAGAGGAGATCACTTATTGCTGAATTAATGCATTTGAGTTTGGCATTGACTGAGGTTTAAGGCAGAAAGGATGAGATTCAGCTGACTTAATGAAGATATATCTATGTTATCAGCTGAGCTGATGGTACTCAGAACTTCTGGGCATGCCTCCACTTCATAAACATCAAAATAAAGGGAATTAGTTTCACCTGAGTGCTGCAGGTACATCAGAAGAATAACTAGACAGTAGTGTATTTCTGAAGAGCAGTGTGATAACCAAATTGATAACCAAAGAGTGGAATATTGATCTTAAACCAAAGCTGTAAGGAGGCCCTTAAATTAAAACCCGGCGCTTGATTCACTTTGACTAACAAGGTCTTGTAACTGGTTATTGGAGGATTATGAGAGTGAGACCAGAAATTCTGAAACAAACCGTAATATTTATTGACTTGAAAATTATGACTGAAAATGTATTTTGGGGCTATGGTCCTCCTATTCAAATTGTGTGCAATCAAGTAGCTTAAATGATACTGTATGAAGCACATGTGTAAAAAACCCCACTGATAACAAAACCAGAAGCAGAGACCAGTACAGACCAGAATGAGCAGCACAAAACAAACCAAAAATCCAGCAGCAGCTCCAGCTGAGTTATGAATGTCATGAAGCTATAAATGTGGCTATGAGACTGATGTAAATTAACTTTTATTTTAAAAATGAGGACATCAGAGTGATTAAAATGGAGTTAAATTTCAGAACTAGAGTAACAAGAGGAGAAATTCAAAAATTGTACCACAGAACAAAAAAAATTCAGTCAAACTTTTAAAAATAACGGAGTATTAGAAATTTAAAGTATTTAATGAACAATAGTTCAACCAATCAAGGATCAACTTATAATGATGATATTTGCAGATATAGATAAATGCAGAGTTAGTATTAGAAGTATCTAAATCTTCTTTTGGCAAAATTTTGATTGATGCCTCCATATTTTCCACAACTCTAGATGAGTTAAATTAATGTCTTCCTAAGACTCAGACAGTGAACATCTGGCTTGTATCACTAAGATCTGAAGTGTTTGCATGCGTACAAAATAACTTCATTGCTGACCTCCCCCTTCATTGCTTGTCTTCTTTCTCTGCTTTGAGATCAGAAGGGAAAAAAAAAAAAAGGAAAAAAACCCCAAACACATGGCCTGTGATCTCAACACTTCACTGAAACAAGACCTCAGCTTCTCACAGATTTTCTCTGAAAAAGCCTTCTAATAGAAGCATCAAGGAGGAAAAATGAGACAGTCATGAAATTAGTCATAGCTGTATACTTTCCATCCCCAGAAGATGTCAAATTTGGACAGCATTTTCCAGCTGAAAAATTGTTTCAGAGAGTTAAAAAATCTTATCTGAGCTGAGATTGTTCCTTTCTCCCACACTTTCCAGCTGTATCCAGCTCTGTTGGTCTGAGAGGTCCCCAGGCTGGCTGGGCTGTATTCTAGCAGACGCCCCTTTGCTTCAGATGTTTATCTGCTTTATCAGGACGAGAGTCTGTGAACTTAGAACTCAGGAAAAAAAAGCTTGCAGATCTCAGAAACTTTGGACATGGCAGACAACAAAAACGAGGAAGGGAAATAAAATCAGAGTACAGAATTTTAAATAAACACTGGTAAAGAGATTTTGCTGGTGGCATATATGACACTTGTATTTTATATATGCATGTATATCACATATACTTTATATTGCTCATTGTGAAATCAATTTATGCCTATAGTCATTTGGACAAATCACAACTGTCTTGCAGGCATAACTTTTTCCCAGGCCTGGTCTAGTACTGGACTCTTTACCCAGGCAGCTGTACTGAAAATGCTGTCTTCATAACAGAGTGTTAAATCAGCCAAGAGGCACAGCTTCAGAGAACTAGAGGAATGGGACAAAAAATCCCAATGTTCTGACACTAATTATTGTCTCATTTATTATTCTCTGAGGAACTAACAGAAGAAAATGGAAGGAAAAAATCACCTGCATTTTGCTTTACTCTCTGCTTTGGCTGCTCCACGGTAGGTCAGGCTCAAGGCTGGGACAATGCAAATACTGACATCTGCTCCCCAAATGTGAACTAATGACCATGGATGCACGTAAAACATGTCACAATTTGTCCTGTAGAACCTATGATCTTCCCTTAAATCCCAGACCCACCCTTCTATCTCTCTGGGCCAAGGATTTCAAATGGGCAACCAAGCTGCCTCTGATGTGGAGTGCCCAGTCCCAAGCCTGAGAAACCTTTGCCTAGAAGGTGACAGCCAGGCTTTCCCTGTGGACAATATGTCTGTCCAGGTGCTCAATGCCTGTGGCATCTGAAATTAGCATTCCCTACAGGGACTTCCACACACTCCTGGGACCAGCAGTCAGCTGCATGAATAAAGCAACCTCACCATCTGCCTGCTGGGAGGTAAGATCCATTTAGATAATTGCATTGGAGAAGAAAGGACATTTCTAAGGACAATCCTGAAGTAGTACTTCATTTTTTTTTCAACAGCATTTATTCATAACTGATTTCTTTGCCAGTATTAGTACGTAAAATCCAGCAGATAAACAGCTTTGCTTTAGCTTTCAGTTCTGTGGAGATACATATGTTTCCAATTAATCTGCCTCAGATATTAGAATATTATTCTGAATATGTGTCCTGGTATGCACAGTTATCAGTCTTGCTCTTCTACCACACCCATGGGGTGATCAACTAACCCCATGGGAATATGCAGCAGAAGAGCAAAGGGAAAAAAATTGTTGTTTCTGAGCAAGAGGATACCTTTCTCCTAAAGAAGTCCCACTGAAGCCTGGAAAAGTAATGCATGTCTCTGGCCTGGAGACCATCAGATACTGAAAAAATAATATGTCAAAATTAACATCCTAATTTACCTTCTCCTTTGACCTGGACAATGGCAACAACAAGGATTTTTTGAGGCAAAAAGCTATCAGACAACTAGTTGTCTGCCAGTCACTGGGAATGAGTACCATTGCTCTCCTGCTCTGTGATCCTGTCTCAGGAGCTGGCTCAGCTCCCGGTGCAATGAGATAAGCAAAGCAGAACTGGGACTTTTGCATACAAACATACTGATATTAACCAATCCATAAACAGATGGCTTATAGCAGATCCCCCAGGTGAGCAACATAAGCCTTTAACAAGACCAAAAGTGAAGGAAGGTAGGGAAACAAATATGATACCACAACTTCCTCACAGTCCAATACCCAAGTGGTATTTTCCCTCCCTTCCAAAATATTTTAAAGTGGATGTTGGGGGAAACCTCCAATTATTGTAGGTGACAGACTGAGGATCTGGCAGAATTTTCCTTAGTGTGGGTGAAGTCCTGTTCCTGGCAGTTTTGTTATTATCAGTGCTGTTTGTTTTTGATTTGTGAAATAAAGCTGATTTTTCCTCCAGAGCATCAGCCTCTGATGGCATTTATCTGTTGCTGATGTTATACCAACAGCTCACTCCACAAGCCTCTTCAAAACAACGTTGGGATGGGAGTAAACAACCTGCACTGATTTAGAACTGTTTTCTCTTGACTAGCCTAACCTTTCTGGCTCCAGTATTTGAATATTATTAACCTCTTCTTTAGGACAGCTTGAATCTTAGGAATTTCTACAGGCTTCACTGCTTGAGACATTTTATCTAAGAATTACTAAATTTTTTCTGTGTCACTGTATGAAGTTGTATTGTCCTTACATGAAGTTACTTAAATGCATTCAGGCAGAGGCTGCAGTTATATAGAAGTTGTCCCACTCACCCTTGTGGGTTTTGGATTAAAAAAATCCCCCCAGTAAAATTTATCAAACTTTCAGGGTCCACAGTTTTTCAGCCAACAAGCAGCTATGTTTGAGTTTGCAGCCACTCCCTCTATTCAAATAGTGATGTGATTTTGATAGTCATAGTCACAACAAATGTCTGGAAGAGCTTTTTGAATCTTTAGCATCTGGGTTTTTGCAGGACGTAGCTCCCTGCACTTTGGTGAGGAGAGGAGTCTTCATGTTGTGTTAATCCTTCAGCTACCTAAAAATACTGTGAGACATTTAGGATCTGGTTAAACATGCATGCCCTTTGACAATCACTGTGAGGGGGAAAAGCCCCATACTTTTCCCCTATTCGACCTAATAAAACTGGTTGGTGTTGTTATGTTCATCATATGTCCCACCTATTCTGCTCCCTGTGTGCTCTTGCACAGCAAATTGTGATGCTGAAAGGGGTCTGTTGGTTTGGGCTACCTTCGGATTTCTTACAGTTATTACTGTTGTCTTAGTTTAGAGGGAAATCTTCTTCTCCAAAAACAAAAGATGTAACAACTCCCATCAAGCTCTGTGCTGGTAAAGTGCTGTATGCCACATCAGATCTTTTCCTTTCACTTGCAGTAAATATGCTGTCTTAAAGTAAGTTTGAGTGCTCCTCTAGCTCAAAGAGGACACTGCTGTTTCATTACCTCCATGGCAGCACCTTTTATGTGTATGATGGAGAAGTCTAAGGTAGAAGAATACCACACTAAATAGAAATAAATCCCTAATTTCTAAACAAATGTGATGTAAAAAAGATGTCTCATATTTCTCTAGAGGTTTGCAGGATAAGCTCCTGGCATGTAAGCACACAAAGGGGGTAACAGAGCATTTGAGCTTACAAGCAAAATTCCTGTTAATCCAAATATTTCCCCAAAGGACTGAGTAGGTCTCTAGGAAACAAACACCAATAAACCAGACAGACAGCATCACTTTTTAGTCATTTGTCCCAAGAACTCACCCTGATTTGTTCATGTTGCAAGAGCCCTTTCACTTTTCAGCTGTGGCCAACAGAGCTGCCTGAAATTTTTGTCACAGACTCAACATTGCTCATTTCCATTGATGAACATCTGTGTGCAATCACTAACATGTTCTCCAAGGAGTGCAGACTGTGAATCAGTAGACAGCTTGACAAGGAGTCCAGCCCATCAAAACTGTCAAGCCTAGAGCATGACCCACCAATACATTATCTTCTTTGATACTTTCTCCAATTAATCTTAAATTCTATCAGAGAGTTTTTGTTCTATAGACGTGATGCTTATGCATGTTTTACCATATTCTGCCAGGGATAAAGAGTTATTTCTTATCTTACACCTGTTGTGTCCATGAGGGCAGGCTAACCACACCAGGATGAGTTTATTGAAGCCTTGTTCAAGAAACCACATCAGAGTTAGAACTGTCTAGGAACACAACATACTAATACATGTGTGAGAAAGGAGGCCCTGGTACTCTGAGCACAGGAGCTCCCATGTGAGTGTTCCTGTTCTCCTGGGGCACAGCAGCCAGCCTCCTCTTGCCACACTGTACTAACAGGATGTAAATTTGTTTCTGTGCTGGGAGGGTGACCATGTGAGTCATCAGTAGGGGATGAGATGAGGTGATGACACACACAATTTGATATGCAGGGAAATAACCACTAAATCACAATAGTATTTTGTGCTGTCATGGCTGTGAGCATGAACAGAACATCAGGTCTTAAAGCATCTATGTGTATCAATGCACTCCTAAATAAGTATTTGCTACAGGCTGTACTGAAGAAAATTGTGCCAGAGAGGTACTTAAGCCTTCAAATCTGCCTTGCCCATCCTTGTTCATTTTCTCTTACCCCTCTGGGTCTGTTGAGGCTTGAAGTTGATTTAGGAGAAAAAACAGTTGTGTAGACTTTCACATTGGTTCAAAAAGCTTTGTACTTTCAAACAGCTCCCAATGGCCTGACCTACCACCAGAGCATTTGAAACCTTTGTGTTTTCCTCTCACTGCCACACTCTGCTGGTGGGATCAGTGCAGCCTGAATGGAAAAACACACAGAATCATAGAATCATTTAGGTTAGAAAAGACCCTTAGGATCTTCCAGTCCAACCCTAAAACCAACACTGTCAATTTGGGTTGGAAGGGACCTTCATGACCATCCAGTTCCATTCCCTGCCTTGAACAGGGACACCTTCCACTAGACCAGGTTGCTCCAAGATCTGTGCAACCTGGCCTTTAACATTTCCAGGAATGGGGATGACACAGTTTTTCTGGGTAACCTGTGCCAGGGCCTCAATATCCTCATAGCCAAGAATTGCTGCCCAATATCCCATCCAACTCTGCCCTCTGTCAGTGTGAAGCCATTCCACCTTCTCCTGTCCCTCCAGGCCCTTGTCCAAAGGCCCTCTCCAGCTCTCTTGGAGCCCTTTATGCACTGGCAGGGGCTCTGAGGTCTCCCTGGAGCCTTCTTTTCTCCAGGCTGAACAGCCTCAGTTCTCCCAGCCTGTCTCCAGAACAGAGGGGTCCCAGTCCTTGGAGCATCCTTATAGCCTCCTCTGGACTCTCCAGCAGCTCCATGTCCTTTTGATGTTGTGGACCCCAGAGCTGGAGGCAGCTCTGAAGGTGGGGTCTCACCTGAGTGGGTCAAACGGGCAGAATCCCCTCCATTGTGTTGCTGATCACTCTGCCTTTGATGCATCCCAGGATATGGTTGGATTTCTGGGATTATTAGAACTTGAAGGCATGGAGTTCAGAGCAGAGTCAAGGCTGGACAGGTTCAAAGCAAACCATTGACTCCAGAGGGTGATAGCCATAAACCACAAATGTCATCCTTAGACCAGGTCTCTGTCACTGCTCCCCTGGCTTATGTCACAGAAAGTATGCATGCTCTGTTAGTAAGAGGCAGAGCCTAGAGTGACGTGCCTGTAACATGGAAAGCACAGCTCACTGCCTATATTTAGGTAGGACAAATGCAGGCCCTTCTAAAATGTTTACAGTGCCTTTTATTTGTGGCTTGAACCGGAACATAGCAATTATACACATCCCAGATGGAGAAAGATGTTTAAAAGGAGATTTAGTTATACCAGGAACCCTGTTGCTTGCTTTTTCTGTTTGGCTGTTTCTTTACTTCTCTTACAGAAGCAGCAGGAAATCTTTGGGGACTGGCTTTCCCTCCTCCCCTCATTCCAAGAAACTGCACCTCTTTGATCTCTTTTAGTAACAAAACCTGTGCCTGCCCTTTTTCCAGCGGAAACAAGTGACAAACTCAAAGGTTCACATCCTTATCTGGGTATAAATTGGCACAGTATCTGGACTTCAAAGAAATTCCCCTGATTTACACTTCTTGCAGACTACAGTCCTCTAGGTCTTCATGGTAGGTAGGAGCCTGTGCTGTCAGCCTTGGTCAACAAATTACTTAATTAAAAACAGTCATTAAATAATCTTTAGTCCAATGTTTATTTCTCCAGGCTGATGTGTTTATGCTGCTTGTTGCTGCACTGCATTATGCTAAAGAACAGCAAGACTGTTCTGCCTTGGTGGTGGATTTCTGTGCCCATGCTGCTGGGAATATTGGATGGGTTTCCTCAAAAGAAAAAGTTTAATGTTTAGGTGGGGAGAGGGAGGCAAAAAAACCACAAACCACTACAGAACTTCACAGTGGAAAACTTGGGTGAGCAGTTTCTTCTTTTCTGCCTTACTCTATCCTTTTCAGTCTCCAAGTTTTACCTTGAATCTAAGATTCCAAGTGAAAGAAGTCGATGGTTTCCTCCAGAGTGAGGTTATGCAGGTGATTTCTGATTTTTGGGCTCTTTTTACAGCTTTTCCCTTAGCTGGACCCTTTACTGACACTTGAGCAGTTGATTTTCCTTGCACTGTCTCAGAGCCTTCTGGAACACATTCACTATTAGGTTTATAAAGAAGGGTCTGGCAAACTTGTCCTTCCACTACACATGGAAGCCAACCCCCACAGTCCCACTGCCCTAGGAGCCAGCCCCAAATCCCATGCTGGCCATGCTGTATTGCTCACTTACAGTAAAAGGGATGTGTTCCCACCCCTGAGCTAGGAGGGGCCATGCTGCAAAGGCCTTAGACTGATTTCTGGGGTCTCAGTTCCTCAGGCAGGTCTATTTCAGAGCTCTCCAGGAGTAATTATTTGCAGAGAGCTCCTTCCTAAGACCTCTGACTTTAACTGCCCAGGACCAGGGCCGTACCCTCCAAGCATCTCACCTAAAGCTCAGCTTTCTATTCTCGAGTCACTGTCCCAGGAGCAGCCCCACAACTCTCTCTGCTCTTCCTCACCTCTGCAGATGGGAATGACAGGAGGATGGCCTCCTCAGTACATGCCATTTCAACTTTTATCTTTTTTCCCCACAAAAACTGTGTTTATAATTTTAAATCTCAATTCCTTCCATGAAGGCATACCTTCAACCTCCTTATTGGGCATTGGAGGAGAAAGTCTTGGTTCATTCTTCCCTCTATCTAGTCTAAACTTCTTGTCAGTTTGTAAGAAAGAATGGGATTATTGACACATGCTTTTAGATATATTTTAGATGAGCCACTGAAAAAATGCAGTTTCAGATGTAGTTCTGCTAGGGATGGGTTCCCAAATGTTGAAGCTATTCTTTCAGGAAGGTCATGCTGCCATAACAAACAATTCACTGAAATAGAAACAATACCCTGGGAATCTGAACATCAGAGTGGAAGTCAGCTTCCTGGCAGATATTTGTAAAGTACTTTGAAGATGTGAAGAATGACACTGCGGCTAAGAAGTATTTGTTCCCTTGTTTTGTACTATGATGATGCTGAGCTTAAGGGTTTTTTTCAGTGTGTAATACAGCAGAAGCAGCATCTACTCCACACTTGGGAATTTTATAAAAAAAGAACACAAACCAACCTCCCCCGCTATATAAGAAAATCTCTTGTGATATCTCTGTTATCAGCAGAAACATAAACAGTTCTGGTTTATGTATAGATTTCTCCATAGTTCTCACTACTGTGGCATCTGAATGACTCTACAAATATTTAATAGCTACAATAATGTGAAAGAGTGAAGCATTGTTTATATTTTGCCCAAAGGGAACTGAAGCACAGAATTAATTAAGCAACACAAAGTGAAACAGAAGATTAGATACTGAATGCTGATCTATGGAATCCCAGTTTATTGTTTGTTCTATAAGATAATGCCTGTTAGGAAAAAACAAAACTAAAATAAAAACAAAAACAAAAACACCCCCAAAAAACAAAACCAACAAACAAAAACACAAAAAAAACCCCAAAACAACAACAACAACAAAAGAGACAAAAAAGTGTAGTTTTTTGGCCTGAGTTGTACAACCCAGATTATCTCAAAGGTTTCATATAAATCCAAAACCTCCAAATCTTGGAAATTATGATTTTTCTCAAATTCCTTTGTATTTGGGTGTAAATCATTCTGACCATGTACAATCCCCCCAAAATAAGGCTTTTGTGAGTTGTGAGTGTTTGTGTCTATTTCATGTCTCAGCTGTATCATGTTCCCATCAGGTGGGCAGGAGAGAGATCCTCCAAATGCTCATCTGAGAATGGGGTAAGAGAGAACATTATAAATTACTCCACAGTATGAAAAATGTGAGTTAGAGCTCACCAGATTTACAGGAACCAAAGGAATCATCCAAGAGCTGCAGCTCATTAGGAAACTGGGCTTTATAATTTCTTGTGTTTGTAGTATTCCTGGTATTTCAAGAAGTTAAATGCAACTTTTACACTGTAAACAATTTCTTCTCTGGAGAGGTGATTATCAAATAATTTTTAGCACCAGTGGAGTGTGATGGCAGAGTCTGGCTGCAGATGAGACACCATCTGATCTCCAGTCACGGCTCAGCCCAGTTAGTCATCCAGAAGGCAGATTTGGGGTTGGTTTATGTTCCTCACCCCTGATATGACCTCCAGCTACTCTGAAGCAGTCCTCCCACAGCAAAAGCTTGGCTTTCCTTGGCTTGTATATCTCAAATAATCCAACTCTCTGTTGGACTTCATATGACGATGGGGACAGTCATGCCCTGGTGTCTGCTGAGGCTCAGGAAAAGGGGATGGTTGGGTCAGTGTCCCCCAAGTCCTAACACAATCCATCCCTCTGCTCTGGGGTGAATGCTACCCCACAAAGTTCTAGGAGTAGCCCTGGTGCAGGAAAATGTTATCAGACCCTTGACATGACTGTAACTGAGGAGTTTAAGGGGGTACAAGTCAAGCTTCATACTGATGGAGTGGTTCCTGTGACAATGGCAAATAAAGCTAATTGTTCCCAAACTCAGAAGGGAACTATCCACACCATACACATCAAAGAGAGGATGGAAACGTTAAATTTCCCTGGACATGTGGAAACAAGCTTCAGGCCAAATCCCAAAAAAACATTTATTTTGCTTTGGACCCTTTAGCTAGGAAAAGACTAACAATAAATTAATCTGTCAAGATACCTTAAATGAGCTTTACCAGCTCTACTTAGGTAGTAGGGAGTTTTATGAAGAACAGAGGGAAGCAGTTTTCTTTTCCAGTGTTGCACTTGTTTGCTGTCTGTTAATATGGAGGCTGTTATCAGAAGCACTCATGTTTTCACCTGTTATTCAGTCTCTGTGAAGGAAATTAGGCTGACCATAAGTTGCTGTCTCTTAACAAGCTGCCCCCAGCTGTTCCACACAGGAGCATGGATGAGAAGAGACAGAAATGGTTTTATATGACTGGGTGGTTGATTCTTTTCTTGTCTGCTTTTCTTTGACTTTTGAGAAGTTTAGGAAGACTAAAACAAGATAATTCTTTTGTTTTAATCTTACCAAGCAGGAAAACCATTTTCTTGGACTATAAGTCAGACATTGTAGGAGGTCCTTAAATGCTGAAGCAACTGACACAAAGGGTTTCTTTCCACACTTAAGAAATGGTAATAACTGAACTCTTTCCAGAGATGCAATTAAGGAGTTATCTGGATCCATGCCTGCCAGTAAGGGCTTTCTTTGAGACTTGCCTGCAAGGCTGTTGTTCATTGTGGTAATAAAGGAGGTGAAATTTCTCCTAATGCATGAGAAGAATAAATTGATTGTCCAGAGAAATTGTGGGTCTCCCATCCCTGAAAATATTTAAGGCCGGTTTGGAAGGGCCTTGGAGCAACCTGAGCTAGGCAAAGTGTCCCTGCCCATGGCATGGGGGTTGGAACAAGATTATTTTTAAATCTTTGCAATCTGAACCTTTCTCTCATTCTATGGTTAAGTCCTGAGAATGACAGAAAAGCATGATTAAAATTCTGCTCATTAGTTTGCTGTGGAATTCTCCTTCTTCCAGTGCCTACCCACCAAGCCAGATATTGCAAGCAGAGAGGAGTTTGCTCACACTCCCCTAACCCAAGTAGTCACTGCTGACCAGTGCCAGAGGCAGGAAAATGTAGTAGAGGGACTGGCAGGTATCACATAAGCTGATATTTCTAGTAACTAAAGGAAACTCCCAAAAATATGATTTGTATTCCATTACACACCAAATTCTCTAGAAGGAGTGGCTGAGGGATAAAAGACAAAGGCAGTAAAGACTATGTTGTGTAGATTAACATAAACAGCCTTTTCTTCCTCAAAGAGAAGGTCTCTCTGAAACACCCTTCAGCACTCAGTAAAGAAATGTTGAGGCCATACAAAATGAGTTCTATGAAAATGTCAGCTGAACACTCAGCTATGACTAAAAATTATTCAGGAAAATCTATTATGGGGAAGTCATTACCTGGGAAGTAATAGAGAACTACAGGATGATGTCACTTAAGAAATCAGAGTATACAAGTTCTTGAAAGGTATTTTGCTCTCTGAGCTTTACTCCTCATCAAAGATATAGCAGAATTAGAAAAGATTTTATAGGATCAGAATGAAGAATGTTATTTGCAGAAACGTATGAAAAGACTATGACTGTCCCGTCTTGTAAGAGATTGCATGACAATATCTCTACAAAACAGGGTACTCCAGATCATAGAGAATAATCACACATTGTTTCTAGTGATGACAGAATTTGGGTCATCAAACGATTTTATTGGGCAGTAGGCTTACAAAAATGTAAAAATTCACAAGGTCTGGAGTCCTGGATATCTTTGGACATCCTTGTCCGCAGGTGTTATGAATATTGAGCATTTATACAGATCCTAAAGACCCCTGTTTAACTAAGGGAAGAAATAATCTTAAGAGTATTCTGATATTCATATTTGTTCACAAATATATAACCTGGGCTTCACAAGTTGCTAAGCCACAACTCTGTAGGCAGAGAGGAGTTATTGGAGCAGTATCACTACCCACTGATGTTGTTTGTGTGCTTCTTTCCCACCCTTCCACCCAGAAGGGATGGGGAAAGGGAACAGACCTGGTCTGATTCAACACAGTCATCCTTATGCCCTTAACCTGCTTGTGAAAGAGCTTGGAAAAGTCTCTGGTCACCTCCAAGTGAGCAGGATCACTTGCTCAGTGACCCAAACCTTTGCTTTCTTTCAGCATGTTGAGCCCTTGCAAAATCAGCTACTTCTCAGGAAGGTGGGAGACCTGGAGAAACCCAAGGCACCCCTTAGTAATGTTGGCATGAAGAGCTTATATCTCAGCAAGCTAGAGAGACCAGGGCAGGTTTTCATCTTTGTTGTAGAGGAGCAAAGCCTCAGGGCTAGTTAAGCAGTCTGGCCAAAAGCTTTGTGAGATGGGACAGTGCAGGAAGGACTTGGATGCCAGTTTCCCAAGTTTTGATCCCATGCCTTGCTTCCTGCAGGTCTGTGATACATCTGTGATGCTCTGCAAGTAATTAATATCAATTCTACACTAAAATAAAACCAGCAGTGACTGAACAATGAGGATTGACACAGGAAATGCCTATTCATTGACCATTCAATCCACTTGCATGTGAAACCTAGAGCAGACAGCAAAACAAGTTTAGCTTCAGTCTCTCTTACTCTATGTCATCACTGGCCATTGTCCTCTTGCTCTAAGTTAATATTCATCTCTGCTGTCTGGGAAATTTCTGGCTGCTTATGTATTGAAAAATTATCCCTTTTATCCCTTGTGGTGGCCTAATGTCTCATTCCCTCTTGGCTTCTCTGCATTTCTGATTCAAAATTTCTCTATCTGGGACCATTTCAAATAAGAAACAGCTCTGACCAAGGCAACAGCTGCCTTGTCAGCTTTCATTTCTATAGATGATGACTAACACTTCAGTTTATGATTGTGGAAAGGTTTTTGTTCTTTATCCCAGTGCTTGGAACATTGATATGGAATTTTTAGTCTACAAAGTTCTCAACATGTTGGTCCCATTAGGACCTCATTTGTGACTGATGGCATCTCTGGAAACAGCTCTTCTCCCAACCACCCAGTTTAATTTCTGTTGTTGACTTCTCTTGGTTTGCCCTGAGCAAATGACTGGGATCAGCATCACACCCTCCAGTCCTTGTGTGAGAACAGGATACTCTCTGTCCTTTGGGACCTCCCCCAGCTCCATGTTTTCTCCTTTTATATCTTCCAGTCATCTTTGGAGCCACCAAATGATGATATTTTTCTGTGGTCTGAGAATGTTAGTGATGGCTCACCCAAAATGCTCATCATGGTGTGTGTGAAAGTTGCTGTTATGAAGAAAACTCCTACTGCTACTGGATGCAGATCCTCAGAGTGGAAGCTTCAAGGCAAGTGAAGACCCAAAACTTGCATCCAGAAAGCTCTCAGAGCAGGAATACTTCTTAAAAATCTGAAGGGGATTTACACAGGGGAGACGGGAGAGTTAAGCAGTTATGTCCTTCACAGAACACCTCTGATTGTTCTGACAGCTCTCTAAGGGCTTGGGACATTTGCATACAGACTCCTGACAACGTCATAGAATTGTTTGGTGGGAGGTGACCTTTAAAGGTCATCTAGTCCAACACCCTGCCATGGACAAGGACACCTTCCACTAGACCAGTTTGTTCAAAGCCTTGTCCTACCTGGCCTTGAATGTTTCCAGGGATGATGCATTTGCCATCTCACTGGCAATCTGTGCCAGTGTTCCATCACATTCACAGTAAAAAATTCCTGGAGTAACATACACATTTCTGTGGAGTAAAGATGATCCTGTAGGAAGTCCAGTGGTGGCAAGATGGGTCCAGTCTTCCTCCAGGAATCCAGTGGAAAACAGGATGTCCTGGTGTTCCTATGTCTCTTTTATCCAGGTAGGAACACTTGGGTCCCCCCTCACTGGGCAGAGCATCTCACAATGGGATGATGCAATGTGTTATGTCATTGGTGAGCCTTAATGGCCCATTATCAGCAGATATCCCCCTGGAGGGAGGATGGGTGGTGAAAGAGATAAGAAACACTGCTCCACCTTGTTTGAACATCTGGGCCATTATCAGAAGCATCCACCCTCTCCCCCAATAAGAGAAAGAAAAACATCTCTCACAGATGAAATAGAATACACATTTTTGGTTCCATAACCCAAGACATGACTGTTGTAGAATATGGCTTTTTTTTCCCTTTGCCACATGACATCCTCAAATCCGCAGGGTACAAAGCAGTGCCTTCCTTGAGACAATATATACAGAGAAGATATCCCCAAAGCTGGAGAAACAAAGACCTTCATTAGCTAGGTCAGAAAATGGAAACATGCTTTAGAGACCTCTGGCCAAGACATGACCCTCCTGCTTCAGCACCAAGCTTTTTATCCTTGCTGCTAGATTCCACTGCCCAAAATTTCTGTTCAGAGAATATTTCTTATCCCATGACAGTAAGGATCTTGACACCTAGTGTCCCAGGAAAAAGTGAGAAAAGCCTTGGATATGTCAGGGTATCAAATCAAGTCTCTTCCTTGTATCCAGTGGAACAAGAACAAGATCCTGGGTCACTTGTGTGAAGAAGTAACTATCCATACATGAACATTGTCACCTGGCTGTCCCCTGTGCAGGGTGTATCAGCTCAAGACTCAGAGCTCCCCTGTAGAATCAGGGAGCAGAAGGTACCAACCTAACACTTGTCTCTAGGACTTCGATGTAAAGCTTAATCAAAGCCTTGGCTGGATTATATATTGTTAGTGCCAGCTAGCAGGAATACAGTACCCTCAGGTCTAGACAGTAATTGAGTAGCAGTTCTGTCTGTCATATCCATCACAACAGTGACAGACTGTTGCAGCAGCCCTCTTGTTAGAGGACAGAAATGAGCCAAGACACAGACTTCACAGCATGCAAAGGGTCCTGGTTTATTCCTTTTTTACACCTTAGCCAATCCTGACTCCAACCATTCACTGACTCTGGTTGCAGCAAGTTCCTACTGTAGGTTTCCCTTGCAGCCTCTGACTGCAGGGATTGGTTTGCAGATTCTGACTGCAGGCTTTTACCCAGCTGGACTATGACTGCAGGTTCCAACAACAGGCTCTGACTGCAGACCCAGACTGACCTCACAGCAGCGATTCTCTGTCCTCAGGATCCTTCTTCTTCATGATTCTCTCATTTCCCTCTTCCTTAAGGTTCTCCCTCCTTCATGATACCTTCACTAGGTAACCCACTCCCTTTTATCACACTTACCTTTATTGGCTGCAGCTGTGACTCATCAGGGGTGAGGCTGAATTGGGTAATTAACACAGCTGTTACTTACCAGGGACAGGGTCACCTGTATTCCCTTCACCTACAACAGACCACTAATTACTAATGCATTTAGTCCAGATCTGACAAAGCATTTTAGCCAAGACCACAGAGTACTCTGTGGCAGAACTAGAATCAAAATATGACCCTTTGACCTCTAGTCGAGTGCTTCACCACATGAACACATTTGTTGTGCAATTTGCTCTCCCTTTTCATGAATTTTTCTGTATTTTTCATACCTAATTTGTCCCTGCTCATAAGGAAAAGAACTACCCCTTTTCAAATGGAAATTGCAATGAACAAAAACATATTCATAGTCCTCAAAGCCTTTGCTTTTTTGAGTTTCTGTAAAACATGTTCTTTGGGTGTTTATTAATTACAAAGGTTGTGGGGCAGGAATTTTAAGTACAATAATAAATATATTCAGTTAAACAATGATACTGGGAATTTCATCCAAGCAGGGGTTTGTGCTATTAGATTAGAGAAAAAAATTTCTGAGACGTGTGGAACAAGTCGATACTTCTGGGACTTTGGCCATAAACCATGAGTGTTCTGGTCCTTCACACACTGCAGAACAGGTAAGTGGGCAGAAACACTGCAGCCTGGGCACCAAGGGGCTGTAGGTTGGCTGGGAACTTGTTGATAGTTAGAGACCAATTCCCTAAATTAAGCAAGGATTGGTCATGGGAGGTCCATAGGTGGAAAACAGCTCAAGCAAACCAGGAAGAAACACTGCAGATCTGCAGAACCTGAACGTTTTGGATAGTGAAATTAACATCCAAAACTGGAGCCTGGACTTTATGTGCTCTTCACTATCTTGACCCTTTAGGTAATGCAACCTTAAAAGAGTCACAGTATTTGGTATTAAATCTAAATACCTCCTGTCAGTCCTACAGATATTAACACAACCTCTTGTCACTGCCCTGGTAGCTGTCAACATGTTCAGAGTTTCATTTTCTGAGTTTCCATGAGGAGCAAGCATCGTGATAGCCTTTTATATGGCTTTCCACCAGGTCCTTTTCAAGTCCCTCCTTCCCTCAAGGGTTAAACTAACTGCAAAAAAGATCAGCTACCATTGGGGACAGCTTCATGTCTCCCTTCATGTCTCTACAGAAATAGAGACTTTGGAGCACAATGTGTGCATGCTGCTGCTGCATGTCCTTGCAGGCTTCTGTCTTGGGGACTCCCAATCTATACACCTACTTGCCCAAACTAGTGCGCTGTGGCAATTCCAAGCACCTTTTTCCTTCACTTAGATGAAAAACTCCTCACAGGTACTGTCTCAGATGCTGTCCCTGCTCCTTGTTCTTGCTCTCTACAACTCTTGGTATTTTCCATCTGTGCTATTTCATCCACTTTACCCTGTCTCTTTCTAGCTGGGTGGGGCTAAGCTATAAAAATGGATCTATCTTCCCTTGTTCCTTGGCACAGAGCCTTGGGCTATACACAGCCTGGCTAAATCATTCCATGCATTCTTTTCTCTCTGTAGTAAGAGCATAATTCACTGCAAAGGTCTTTTTCACCATGCCCTCCTGCTACAGAAAATTACTGTTTTGCAGCTGCCTTGACTCATGTATCTTGGGATGAACTTATCTCAAGCATCTTGTGTGCAGAAAGATTCCATGGCAGCATTGAATAATAAACAGATGCTGAAAGTGTGTGCAATGTGCAAGCAGCACGAAAATGCTTTATGCTCCTAGAGAGACATTTCTACCCAGATCTTCCTTCTGCTGACATTTTCCAGTTAGGAATACATGGTTTCACCCAACTGCTCAAATGTCAGAAGTTATGAAACATGCCTCAGTTACCATTTGGTAGATCACAACCCAGCTCTGCCTTTTCCATTGCTGACACTGATGAGCCCATGGTTTCTGACAAAGCAGACATGATCACATTGCACAAAAGCCATGTCCCACTCCAAAGAAATGGACTAGCCACAGTTTCAGCTTTCCTCTACAGAAACTTGGGAAGCAATACAAACTCACACAAACTCTTCATCATGCCAATTGTCTTTGAAAGAAGATCTCAGGATTAAGTAGGGCATTTTCCTGCTCTCTAACAGGCATCAAAAGTCACAACTACTTTGCTAAAGGTGTTGGATCCAAAGAGAGAAGCCTAGCTTCAGGGCAGGGGCTGTGGAGAATCCTTTATTTCTTTCCAGTGCATAGCTGTTGGCACCATATGTTTGTACTTTGTGCTTGTGTCTCCTCAGAAAAGCATTTGAATCCATCGACTCCATACTACAGCCCCAGGTGATCTTTTACACTGTGGTGGCCAGGACATGTGTCTGTCTTTGGGTGCACATGGGGGTGTCCTGGAAGGGACTGTGCATGCAAGATTTCCTGGGCAGTGCTGGAAGACTCTGTGAAGTGGAGGCGGAAAAGTTATAGAATTGGCTCATTCTTAAAGATAAATCAGCTTTTCTTTACTCAGGATGATCAGGGAATTGGGAATTATTTGGGGAGATAAATTATAGGATAACATTGACAATCCCCATTTCCTGCAATTAGAGAGAAATGTATGTGACAAGGTAGCTAGAGTTTTCCAAGTGTTTTTGCTTAGTTTTACCTCCTAGGAGCCTTCCATGCTGAAAGTGTATCCAAGTCCCTATTACTGCTCATTTTCAAACCCAGGCTGGATATCCAAAGTCCAAGATGGCTAAAATTTCCAGGATCCATCCACAGCCTGGTTGTTTTACCCATCCTGGAAAAAGAACTGAGAATACCCAAAATTTTTCTGTTTATTCGGACTGAGAAGTTATATCCTTCAGCATCTGGTGTCATGGTAAACATGGGACCCTTCTGAGAGTCTCACATCTCTTTCCTAAAATGTTTGTGTATTCACTCGCACACCAAATTTTTGTTGTGTTCAGAGTGGTAACCAAACATGTTCTGAAGTGAATGTACACCATCTCTGTGGTCTACAGAGCTTGTTTACTGGGAACTTGGAAAAGTCAGTACACCAGCATCCCTTTTTGTTTCTCTGTATTTCAAACTTCAGACCTCTAGCTAAATATTTGGCTTATGCTAGGACAGCTGCTGGAGTGAAGCTTCTGGAATACTTGGTCAGGGTGAGAGAGCACTGCCTTTCTTCAAAAGGTCTTAAAACTGGAGAAATAACTTCTTGAAAGAGCCTTGCCATTGTACATTGGATGTGCTGGATAGTTCCAATAGGATGTCCATAGGAAATGGCTTTCCTCTAGCACAGTTAGAAGTGTGACCTTGCAATCTGTGCTGTGGGTGATGATGTGGTCAGGAAAAGGGCACTAAGATTTTCAATGAGAAGCTCAAGACAGGAGGGAATATTTTATATACTTTTTGATCATCTGCTCCAGGGCTTATAGATTACATCCTGTTCAAAGTGTCCATTTTTAGTAACCACAGAGCTTAAATTCCATTTGAAGTACAGGGGATTTAGCATGGGCCTCTCTGACAAATCTGAAACACTTAACACGTACTCAGTGTTCTGGTGACTTCAATGAGAAAAACCTTCAGGGGGTTCACTCAAGTGCTGACTAATGAATTACAGTCATACCAATCCAGATGCATTTTCTTCAACTCAAATCTGAGTCAGATTTCTTGTTGCTGGCTCTATCTCCATTTCTTTACTAATGTACCCACTGAGGTCTGTAAAGTGCTCAGAATACTGAGAATTCAAAGATTCTTGTCTGAAGATAGCACTGCAACAGATTTTGTTTCAATGATGCATGAAAAACATAGTATTTAGTATCAGACAACAAACCTCCCTGCTGATACAAAGCAATTCAATTTAAAAAAAAAAAAAAAAAAGGTGACCTGTGAGTTCACTTAACCACTGTTTAGTTTTCTAGGCCTCGCCCCAGTGACCATGCCTGTGTTTGAGGGAAATGGCACTTCAGGTAGTGCAGGATCTGTATTTATGGAATCATAAAGTCATAGAATCACAGAATAGTTTAGGTAGGAGGAAACCTTAAAGATTATCCAGTTCCAGTGCCCTGCTACAGGCAGTGACACCTTCCACTAGACTGGGTTGCTCCAAAAACCATTCAGCCTGGCCTTGAACACTTCCAGGGATGGGGCAGCCACAGCTTCTCTGGGCAGCCTGTGCCTGGGCCTCACATATTAAGATGGAATTTAGTTAGTTAAGGAGTTGATGCCCATGTAAGAGACTGCTCTTGTGTGGTTTGATTCTGCTTGCAGTGAAGAAGGCAGATGCCTGAGATCTGCTCTCCAGGCCATAGCATAAATATGAGACTTGCATTTTGCCTCAGCAAGTCTCAAAACACCTGGGGGAAAAAAGTTCTTTTCATCCATCCTCTTCAGGAGAGCAGGCCATGAACAAACACACAAAGAGGAGTCCCAAGGGCACCTGGAAGCACAGAACATGACACCCAACACACAGTGGTGAGCACAACCCACCTGGCTACCTTGGTCTGAGGTTCTGCACATAAGCAAGAGCATCCACCTGCCCACCAGACCAGGACTGTGGTCAAAAGGCATAAAATGCTTATATTTCATTAAATGCAAATTAGATTTTTAAAGCTGTAAAAAAGATGAGGTCAGGACGACCTGAAAGCCTGGAAGATATCAGCATCTTCCCACAGTGTCTTCTTCAGCATCCAAGTTTTTCTGAGTTTTTCCATCTAGGCTATATGTAATTTTGCACATTCTTTCATTTATACATATTCATGCTATGGGTTATCCCAACCATGCTCAACAGATACAATATTTTCAACATCTTGGTGCTTCAGTTATTGAAGCTTCTTCTACTCTTGTTTTGATAAGTGTAAAATAAGGATTTTTAGAAAATAGTTCTAAATAAATTTAACCATCTATCCTAACTTTATATACCAATATAGTCTTATTTTGTTTTTCTTTAGCTCATAATCAAAATTCACATGGTTTTCTTACCTCAGGCCTCTTTATGTTCACCCTACCTTTTTTTGGTTTGAATCTAAAAGTTTGGATTTTGCTTACAGTTGATGTATTTGCTATGTCCTAGACCTCTAAGAGAATCATAAGGGGACCTGGACGGCATGTTTTTAGTTCCTGGCTATGTCCCACTTGGGAGATTTTTCTCTGTACTTCCGTTCCCACAGAGTATACAGAAGAATAAATCTTTGCCCACTATTTTTAACTACTTGCTCTAGTTATGCCATTTAGTACATATTTTGTAGAACATTTCACACAGCCCTGATCAGAGATGAAGTCATCAGGCATTACCAGAACCTTAGCAAAAATGACATTTTTAGGAAAATAAATTCTATTATCAGTGAGGAATTCCCAATGAAATTAGTTATTTGGGTGCAGAAATGCCTTCAGAAATAATGAAAGTATGTAGGTTATGGTGGATAAACTACATTAAATATTGGACACGTATGCTTGCTGTCATTTGGGACTGGAGCAGGGAACGTCAAACTCCAGAGGGTCTTTGTTATGAAGTTCACTAAAAAAAGAATCCCCGGAGCAACAGAAGAAGGTATTGCCAACAGCAGACTGGACACACTGCAGATGTGTACATTATTTTAATACCCTCTCCAAATCTTCGAGAGGGACAGTTAGCAATTCTGAACCTGGGGATATTTTGGGAGTATGTGTATTTGTACTTTATTTACTTACATTTTTTTTTCCCACTCATAATCTGATCACCCTCACGTTCCAGGAAAAAAAAAGTCCAACAAAGCCCCAGTGCAAACAATTATCACCCTAACAGTCAAGATTGTTTTCATTTACTCCCTTACAGCACAGACAAGTTGGGAAAGAAGTCTTAGTCATGAATCTGGTGCTGCACGAAGGGAAATTCCTGCAAAGTGAATTAGTACAGAAATATTCCAACTTTTTTTTTTTTTTTTTTTT